>VXAU01000584.1:49655-75738 GCA_013399695.1 Formicarius rufipectus | reverse complement strand
GGAGATACAAGGAATCCCTGAAAGAACACCTCAGCCTCAGCCATATTGACCACCATAAATGGTCCACTCTGGCCTTCAGTTGGAAGATGTGGAGACACGCCATCCATAACGCTGCTGCTTCCTTTGAAAACACACACAGAATCAGTCTCGAGGAGAAAAGACAATGCAGAAAGAATGGTGCCCTGACAGTACCACCTATGGTGACTTTCCTCTGTGCCTTTTGCAACTGGATTTGCCTATCTTGCATCACCCTTATCAGCCATCAGTGCGCTTGCAGCAAGTGTGGGGAGAACCCTTCCCAAATCTTTGTTCACAAAGCCTAGCCATGATGATGAAGATGCTGAGTCTAAAGAGAAATCATGGGACTAATATTCACAGAAAGGTTGGTGAGGATTTATAGTTTAGTTTCTTTGGTGTGATTTTTCTTCCTTCTTTTATTTTCATATTTTGTTTTCAATTTTTTAATTTTTTTTTTAATAGTTGATATGCTGTGTGGATATTAAGACATAAAAATCACAGGTAATGAAGGGGGTAAAGACTGGAGTGGAAAATCATAACAGGTTATTAATCATTAATCCATGCAATACTTGAAGATAGATATATGCTTTTGTTTTGAAATTTATGATTATATTGGCCCTGATAAGATGGTTACTGAATTCCAGATCAGAGTAACTTCTGTAACATGTGAAGAATTGTGTTGATTCTTTGAGCTGAGACACCTTTAATACAAGCTGTGATTAAGGCTGTATAAGTGGTATAATCTTATTCCATCTTTTTAATTTTTATTTCATTCTCTCAGCTAAACAACTAACTTCTATCATGGTCACTAATCCAAAGGATAATATAAGGCCTTTCATACCCTTTTTTTAAAAAAAATAAAAAGAAAAAACCCCAAAACTTTATTGCAAATAAGATATTGATCTTACTGATTCAGTGCTTTCTAGTAGAGTTGCTGCATAGAGCTTCGTAGATGTATCTAGTTTTTTATTTATTCTGGGCTGCAACCAATCAAGAATAGGAAAAAAAAAATCTGAAAGCATTTTACTGAGACAATTTATAGTTAAAAAAAGATTACAAATGAAATATTGCCTTCATGGTAGCCACTAGGACTGAAATTTCCATGACTACAAAGAAATAGGTAAAAGATACATGGAGATTGAAATCTTCGTACTGTTCCATTCCAGGTCTGAAATCATTAAAGGGCTTTAAATAGTAAGCAGTCTAGCTAGAAAGTATTGCAGAGATATCCAGTGTCAGCCTATTAGGATATGATCAGCTCTGGCAGGCTCTCTGTAGTCCCTGGTGGAATCTGCAAAAACCAGTCTATGAAGACTGAAAATAACTGTCAACATTCCCTTTTATCAAAATCTAGCTCTTTCATCATCCTCTCCTCACTTCATACTTAAAGTTTGGAATATGCAGCTAAACCCATGCCTAACATGGGTTTGAATCCACAGTGGCATGACAAAATGCATATTTAGGGTAAAGAATCTATCTCTCTATAGGAAGTTTTGACTGCAGCTATGTGGGGGTAACAAAGTAGGAGATGAGGAGTGTTCAGAAAAATCCTTTGGGAAACCTATTTAATGAAAAAAACAAAGCAGCTCTGTCCTCAGGTGTTCAGCTGTGGAACCTGAGTTGGTGTTGCATGCCAAAAAAAGAAAAGCGTTCTATTCATTCCATGCACTCTACTGAAAAATTAAACTGAATACATTATTCTAGCTTACAAATGACTAACTTTATTTTGGCATGTGTTTAATCATTTAGGAAAAGCTTTTTTTCCAGAAAACCTCTAAGTATTCACTTAAAACACAGACACTTAAGGACCTTATTGAATAGATGCCAGAGAGCTTAAAATTAGGAAATGCACACCTCTGTAGTGTAAAAAAGAAAAACAACAAACCAACAAAAAAACCCAAACCCTAACTGAAAATTGAAGCAAAACTTCCTTCCTTAGTGCTAAGTGGTAATAACCACTACAGCCAAAGAGCCTTTCTGTACTTTATAAATATTTAATTTTATAAAGATACTGAATCAATACCTGTGTAGTCATGTTTGCAATAGGTATGAGAGCATGCAAGACCTACCTGTATGCTGATGTTGCTCTGACTTTTTGGAAACATTTCAAAAAACTCCTGGAGAGGCTGAGGTACTGAAACATGTTTTCACACAATGTCCTTTATTTGCTAGAAGTTAAAAGAATAAAATTGTGGAGATATCTGGTGGCCAGAGATCTTTCTTGTTTTGCTCCAGTATGAATGTTTTGGAAAGATGATTCTTTCTCCTGAACTCTTTATCAAGAGAGAAAAGAAACTAAGTTATCAGGTTAATTAGGAAACTCGAGATTTATTTCTGGATTTAGAATACATACCCTGTGAGGTAAATGTATACAACTGAGGGTTTTAAAAGAGCACAGGAGACAAAAACCAGGCCTAATATTCTGCAGAGGTCATATATAAGTCCTTTGTGGAAAAACATTGATTATCTAGACTTGATGGAAATATGGAATGCATTGCTCTCTGTAGATAACAAGCCAAGATAACAACTCTGTATTGAGAAACAAGCACCTAAGTGTAGCAATGAATTCTGAAAAAGCGTGACTTAAGCTTCAGTGTCTACAAAATTAAAATGCTTCCTATATAGACTGAGTATATGAGAAACTGTACAGATTGATGAGAAGAGTTTTGATTCAACAGTATTTGTTTTAGTCATGTAAAAATTCCCACTGAGAAAAGGGGAATTTTGTTGCAGGTTAATGAACAGGGTCTCTCTAATCTCAGAACCGAGTAAAACTACAAGAAGCAGTGGAAAAATATTTCAAACAATTGTTTTCCATCATTAATAAGAGAAGAGAAAGCAGTTGAGTTCTTTTTAGATACAAATCATCAAAAGCCAGAAGGAGATTATTCAAAAAGAGTTATTAAATGAAAATGATAAATATTCATCACTGTAGCCAAGACAGATCATCAGTGAATTATTCAACTTCTCCGGACTACACCCTATTTTCCTATAGATAAAGGCATATTTTTCCTACACTTGCAAGTTAAGAATTGAATATCAGGATCCTGATGAAGAAAGGAATAAGAATGTATATGTACTAAATTAAGACTCTTTGGCTGTTTCTCCCTTTGAGCATAAGTGATCAATTCAAGCCCATTGGTTTCACAGGTATACAAAAAATAGCATTAATCTTATCAGAAACAGGAACTACTGTCAACAGAATTATTGTCATGGGGAAAAGAATTACCCTTCTCCCATTGCAAAGCTTTTGGTAGACTACAGTAAAATGTCATGTGCAGTATGACTCATTGGGAGTGATATGTTCAGTTCTGGACCTCCTAGTACATTAAAAACGTGGGCTTAAAGGCGTGAATCTAGCAGAGAGCCACAAAGATGATATTAGACATGTGTATAAACATGGGAATGAAGATGAGGAAATGAGACTTCTCAAGATCGCCAGGAGGACATGAGGCAAGAGGTACAAATTTAGGCCCACAAAATTTCCTCTGAACACAGCCAAGTACTTTTATACTATAGGAGTTGACAAATACTAGAAGATATTTCCCAGAGAGATACTAGCATTTGTATTCGTGGAGATATTAAAAAACAAACTGAACACAGCCCTGGGCAACCTCTTCTGGTGGGAGAAAATGACCTCCAGAGGTGCCTTTCAACCTCAACCAGTCTGTGTTTCTGTGAAAGAAAGGAAGAAAAATTGAAAAGCCTCCAAAAGAGTTTAATATGTTTAATAATACCAATTTAAAAAAAAATGGGTCATAGGCATAAACTAAAGCTGAATTCACCAAATGAAATCTAGGTCAAGATTAATAGCATATTCCTGAATTATTGCTCTGATATTTCAGAAAGGCTGTGTCACTTGGACTTCAATAAGAGTTCTTGTGCACCCAAGGACATATAATATGAATATGATCTGAATACCTATTAATATGATTCAAATATGTGAGTGAAATGATAAGGTTCTGTTTTTGTGATCTATCCATTTGAAGTTAATAAATTCTGTCAGTGTCCAAATGTCCAATTCAATTGCTATTCAATATTAAAATTCAGCCTTTTAGGGTCTTTATGATTATAATAATTTGTCTACTAAGGGGGGTCAGTTGGGAGACTGAAATAACCAACTAGAAAAAATTAATATCTACTATTGTGACTTTGAATCTGTATGGAAGTTTGAAAGAATAAGTAATAATTGTTAATATTTAGTCAGAATTTCTCTATACTGAAAGCAAAAACAAGCAAGTGTATTATATCCATATAGATATACAAAGGTCAAAATTTGTATGGATGACTGTGCTGGTTTAAAGGTAAACCAGCAGGAGAAATGAACCCAACACAGAGAAAGATTACAAGTCAGAATTACAATTTAATAAAAAGATCACAATAAAAACAATGATACAGAGAAAAAATTCCGTTTGACCCACAAAACCAGATGTACAGCACAGCACAGTGGTGCACAAACTGAGTGGAGCTTGCCAGTCCCTGTGCTGAGCACCATGTGGCTCCCCTGAGTACAAAGTAAAAGGAAAGAAGTAGCCTGTTGGTGAGGGTGATGGTTGTAGTTTGGTTGAGAGCAGCAGTCACAGTCCTATTGATGTTCTGGTCCTCCTCTGGATCCAACAAGTGGTACCAGAAGTCCCCAAACCCCAAGATTATACGCTTAGGTTTAGATTGGAATGCTCAGTACCTCCGTCAGGGCAAGGAGTTTCACAGTGGGTGACTCATTCGGTGAGTCATAGCATATTTTGGGAATCCTTGATGACCCACTCCTCAGTGGGAGTGGAATCATTAGTGTGAAGATAGGAAACTTTCCTGTCTCACAGAGTTCTTAAGCATCCAGCTTATAGCCTGAGCAGTCAGGTTATGCCCCTTGGCAGGTGCTGCAAATGGTCCATTATTAACAGTTCATGAGAAATGACATAGAGGGTGTAGAATAGACAGACCTGGCCACACCCACACAGTGACAAACTGGTCCCAGCCACTATAACAAGGACAATGACAATAGGGAGACTCTTTAAGACAGCAATATTATCACATTTGCTTTAAAAAAATAATTGCTGCTCTAAGCTCCCAAGTCTGTGTCTGGCCCATAGGAAGTCTATTTAACAATACAAGCAATATCAAAAGGTGCCACCTCTGCAATTTTCATCACTTCATGGGTTGCAGCCCTGAGTAATAAGTCAAAGCTACAGCAGAAACCAAATTAATAGTCCAAACAGTTGATTATAATAGCAGTGATGGAACCATAAGGGCATCTAAAATAAAAATAAGGAAGACTAGAGCAAAACAGAGCATTGTAACTCTGTAGCCCAGCAAACTAACTCTTGACTGTAAACTGGGAAGACACAAATCTTAAGTATGAAAATAAAAATATTTTTGGCTTATGAATGTGGCTCCTACATCCATCTGGTTTGAGACAGAATTTTTGTCTGTAAGAGATGTATTTTCCAGTTTTCACCTTATAAATTGGTTTGTCCATTGAGTTTTTGGAAGAGATTCCTGGATTCATCTAGTATTATTTAAGTGGCCAGTTTATATAAACCCCTATTTTAAATTCAAATGAGATAAATAAGAAATGTTCTGTCCTTGTTTACTAGATATCTAATGGCAGTAGTTTAAGCAAATAATGCTTAGCACAAATAATATTATACTAGAAAGACAGCAGGAATAATGAAAAATATAATGTAGAAAGATATATTAAAATTAGTTGGTTAAATACTCCAGAACTGGTAAAAGAATCATAAAAATAGTCAATAGTATTTTAAATATTAAATTAGAGAAATCTTTATTCCCAACAAAACTATTCCCCAAAATAACAGAACTGATAGTCCATGAGGAGACATATAGACTGTTAAGAATGGTGAAATGAGAAAACAGAGCACCAGAAGTGTAAGTGGACCTCAGTTTTGAATGATTTGAAGTAAAATTCCACCAATGTCTTGTACTATGACTAAATTTTGAGCAGTACAGAAACTTGGATAATAAAGATTTAGACACTGAAATCCAATGTACTGTGATAGGAAATTATATAAATCATCGTTTGAGAATGATATAGAATTAATCAAGTAATAAACTATAAGAATTAACTGTGTCTGTGAGACTCACATTATAAAGCGGTTTTCATTATCAAGATGTGATAGCCAAGATGTTATTCATCAGCTGGTAACTCACATAGATCCAGCCTTCTCAATTTGAATACATGTTTTAATTCTGTGCTGGGAAGGAGGAAGAGTGACTCTCAGAGAACATATCTTCTAAGACTGGAAAGGGTGGCACTAGTGAAATCAAGAGGGGAAACTTAAAATATTTTTCTCTTCCCTCTCTAGCCTATCTCTTTTTATCTCTTGCGTCTTGTCATGAAGGGAGAGATTTGCATGCATATCTGTATCTGTTGAACTGTCTGGTACCAAATTCTTTTGATCAAACAAAGTGTTAAATGGCTTTGTTGGTCCATCATTACGATTTTACATTTTTCATTCTTTTGGAAAGGCTTTAAAATCCTCTGTCTGCACTTTTCAGAAATAAAGCCTATATGCCTGGTAAATTTGGCAGGTCTCTCTATTAGCTTATTAAAGCTCAACATGCCTGCTATACATCTGCTCATATGCACAACTTTCAACAAGTGTGCTCTGTCACCACTGTTGACATACTGAATTTGAAATTATTAAGATTCAAAGCTAAAGCTATCAGGAAATATAGATAGTCACAGGATTAAAGCATTTCATTGGAATGTAGCAGTCTTGATGAGCAGGCAAGGCCTTATCATTGCTCCTTAGCAGTGTCAATAGCAATTTACCATGAAATTTTAATATATAGTGGGAATTTCCTGGGCAATTTTCCCCCTAATATATCAAAAATTAGGATTGTAAACACTGGATCCTGACCCGCATTGTCTCTACACATTCTTGTTCTAAGGATATCTTCCCTAACATTCCTGCCTTGAAAATGAAACATCCCAACTTAAAATCTTTTTGTGGTTCCAAAGCTGAGTGAAGATCAGCTTGCTGTTCTACCAGTCCACTCCTAGTAGGTGCTGCGTAATTTTTACTAGATTTATCTTGTTTCATTTGTTTATACTGACTTCAGTGTGTTCATATTATAAATTTATAAGCAGCATATGCACTCTTAAACTGAAGGGAAGGATAGCCCATCGATCATAATGCCAGTAAAGGACTCAGGAGATCCATGTTCAATAGCCTGCTTCATCGGTTTCCTTCCTTTATAGTCTTGGCAAGTCTGTTAGGCTATTTCAGTTCTGAAATATTCTCTGATAATCTGTCTTTCAGATTATCAAGTTCACATCTGTCATACAAGGATAATAACACTGGATTTACAATTGTGGGGATATTTGAACTACACATGAAATTGCAGAATGCAATAAAGAAGTTCTTAGGTGACTACTCAGACCTCAGTTTCATATGCTTTATTCCATAATGTCTTCTCTGAAATGGAAAAAGTAATCTCTTTTAGTCTACAAAACAGGGTGGCTGAATGTGCTCAGGAGTCATTTGGGAGAGTCACTGCCATAGGCCTGTGACTTCTATTGCACTTTAAGTCCACAAGCACATCACCAGTGCCTAGAAATACACCCAGTCATGATTTAATTTTCTACTATAGGTGTAGTTTTTCTCCACTCCAGGATTTTGTATAAATAGAGGATGTCAGATGTAGGTACAGTGTATTGAAGGTCCTCAGGGTGGAAAGGATGTTCCTTTTCCTGAGACAGAACAAAAGTTCCTCGGGAAAATCTGCATGACTTTCTCCAATTTTTAGAAGCTCAAATTTCTCTTAGGACAAAATTACGCTGTCAGTGTATTCTAATGAGCTGTATCTGAGCTGTATTTGATCACATCTCAGATGCAAATCCAAAGGGCTACACAATCATTTCCTTAGGAGCTGATCAAAAATCTTTAGTTTTCCCCCTCCACAGTTTGTTTGAACCCCAGTCCTATTCTCTTGCAGAATCATGCATAAAGGATGTCATGGCAATGCTCATGACTATGTGACTCTTCACCTAGAGGTCACTGTTTACTCAATTTTGCCTTGAAGCCTATGAATGAAGCTCATCAATAGGAAACTAATCAGAGATCTGTGTGAACTGGATTCAGATGGACCTGCACAGCTGTAACCACTATCGTGGGTATTTCCATACTTAGCTCCACAGTGTAACTGCCTTTAAAGCCTTTCAGGAAAAAGATGCTCAGCTGTGAGTTTTTTAAAAGGGACAGTTCTATTTTTACAGTTTGTGTCACTATCCTGTGTTTGAAAACCACTTTTTTATTTCATGCTACTTGCAACACAAGCAGGAGGTGACTACACCATTAGGTGTAATGTTTCAACGAGGTATATAAACACAACAGGACAGGTGGAGAAGAAAGGTAGAACCTATTCTTTCCCATAGGACTTGTTTATGAGCTAGCCGGTATGAAAGCTGATCCATGCCAGACTGGGGGACAATCTGTTTCATTTTCTTGGAGAAGACTGCTCTTTATAGTAGAGATATCTGGTTGGGATACTAAATTAATGCGTAAATCATGTAGAAATTAGCTGTCTTTACCAGCTAAGTACTGACTCCCGTATAAGTCACCCTCAGATGCAACATAGTTGTTTCCTTCTCTCTCACAGGTACAGGAATCGCTAGAGGCATGACAAGAAAAGAATCATGATGTTGGCAACAAGTTAAAAATTTCTGCTTAAGGGAATTATTCATCAGCACAATGATTCATGCTCACCACTTCTGCAGAGGAGGTGGTCACAGAACTTTTTTCCACTGGGAGGACGGAAATAAGGCGCAGACAGGCAAAGTCAACTCCAGGGCTTGGCTCCAAACTCAAGAGAAATGAATGTGAATTCTCTCATCTTTCCTTCAATAATTTCTCAGCTCCTGGATGTGTGGGAGGAAAAGGAAGTAATTCAGGATCTGTTATGATTTTCCACTACGTTGCTGCATTTTGGATTACTGTTTGTCTTATGTCTACAGCCCATTGTCTCTTGAAGGAACTGACTCCTACCTCCTTATTCTGTTATCTCTCAATCAAGGCAACTGAAATTACCCGTAAAAGACTACTTGGATATGCTTTTCAGGCCTGGTTAAGATTTCATTTAAACGTATAGAAAGATTTCAAAGATTAAAACATGCCTTGATTTGGGCCTATGGTATCAAAACGATATTTGGGAAACTTCTGGGTAGTAAACTGCTTTCAGTTCAGGAGTCATGACTGTTTAGAGCCAGCCTTACTCAGAATATTTTGTAAGGAGCAAATGAGAACTGTCACCCAAGTTGGGAAGAGCTAAAATACAATATTTCTAAAATCCCAGTTTGAATTCAGTGTAGTTTCTTGGGGATCCTCCAGAAACAATGTCTTGATGATTCCTCATATTTTTAAAGCATTTAGTCTTCTCATATTATTTATGCTGAGGGAATTCTCCTAATACTGTGCATAACAAGGAAGATGTGTCCTATTAATAAAGTTATACTGTTAAAAGAATTCCCTATTGTACATAATCTGTTTCAAGCTACTTACTTAAAGAAATAAGATTATTTTTTTTCATAAAAAGGGAAACTAAATGTTTATTAATCTATTCTAGGTATGTAAAAGCAAATAAAAATGTCAACCTTTAATCTATGTTTAACATTTACAATAGAATCTTACTGCACATAAATGTATGCTGACCATTAAATTATTCATTTTCAAGGTGTGTGGCCCTATTAGATTTGGAAATTCATATATAGCTCACACATACATGCCTCTGCTTCTGGTAGCAAGGGTATTTTGATATGCACTGAACACCAAAGCCTGGAACTGACATCATTCTTTGGCAAACACATGAATATTTTGTATTGTAATTACTGGCATGCATGTCAGTACACTCCTGCTGCCTAATAAACTGAATGATATCCTTGTGCTTGGGGAGTTTTGCCAATCCTTTCTATTAGCTAAGAAAACAAAGGTTTTTTCACCAGCTAAAGGGTTTAGTCTCTGTACAGTTTGCTTATGTGCAAAACAGAGATGGCCAGCTTTCTGTACTTCAGCTGGAAAACCATACCCTAAAGTTATATGAACATTCACTTGAACAATTTATTTTTACTTCCTCATTTAAGTGCTTGCAGTGAACATTCCCAGTGAAGTGTTTTGCAAGCTAGCTTTACTGGCAGTCATAAACAGGGTCAAAAATTCCCTCGGCAACTATAACTCTTTCCCTATAGGTGAATTGAAGGGTCTGGTGATGTGTGTTACCAGAAACATTTTGCTGTAAAATAAGGCCATAAACATGGAAAAATTTTTGCAGTCTTTGCTGTAGTGGGCAAAATTTTTGGCAGCAATATTAAGCCATTTTAATTACAATATTTAGAAAACAATCAGGTAGAGTGAATCTTTATTCCCACTCATGAGCAGAAATCTCAGCCTTATCTTGGAGTGTACTTTTTGCTAGAAAGAGCTATATTTGCATTTAAATATAATTGAGCCAGATTAATAGATACATAGCTTACAGGCAGCTTAACTGAAAAAAGTTGAATCTTTTCAGTGATCAGAAACAAACTAATTTTGTTGGAGACAGAATTTTCTTTAAATCACTCTGATTCACTCAGCATTGATGCAGACATATAAATCACTATGTGAAAATATTATTGATGGATGCTTTAATTCACGTCTCGAATTCCCTCAAACCATCTTGCAATTTGATATTAGTATTTCTCCTCTGGTTTCTGGAAATGCTGTTTACCCAGAAAATAAGTCAGCACTGAAGATTTAATGGGAATTTTCCTAGTAGTACAAACCAAATTGCAACAAGCAAAATAATAGTATTTCTGGGTAGTTAAAAGAAACACTTTCCCCACTCCAAAAAAGCAGTACCTTGGTATTGATTGTAAATTAAAGTATCAAGCATCTTTAATTGTTTGACATATCTTTTATTTTCAGCAAAAATGGAATCAGAAGGATTTTAAAGTTACTGTCATTGCTACAGAACAAAGTTTTGATATCCAGTAGGAAAGTAAAGGTAAGAGAGCATAGATCTGCTCATTTAAAGTTGACTGAGCCTTATAGTCTTTCTCTTGAGAATTTACGGGCACAGTAGCTGACATCCCCAATTCTATTTTTGTGGAGAATGGTGAAGGCATCAAAAAACAGAAAGAGGACAAATCTAACAGCTGACAATGTTCCTAATATAACTGTAAGCACACTGGATTGCATAGAGAGCTCAAAATGACCCTTAACAATTCAGGCAATGGCCTGGAGAAGAAAAGCCCATTATTCAATAGAACTAAAAACACCATTCTATGCAGAGAAAGTAATAATGAGCACATTGTCTGATGCTTTCATGACCAAGTAGTATTTCTACAGAAAGAATCTAGAAACTGGTCAGAAATCTTTAGCTTATGCTCAAAAACGATGTCACACTGTTACAGAAATACGTACACTAAGAGGTGTGCATGGCATACAATAAAGTATAGTCCTGAAGGATGAGACATCAAAAGCTGTCATGCAAAACATTTCCTTTTACTGAGACAGAAGTAGTTTTATCTAAGCAATTTCTGGCATATCTGAAAGTCTTTAAGCTCAAACAAAACAAATTTAAATTGCTCCAGACTGTTTCTTCTCAGTCTCCATCTCTATAGAAAAAAAATAGCACCAATTTCTTTCATTTTCCTCCTGAAGGTCAGATCCTGTGACTTGTAAATCTTCTAATTCCTGTGGATCTCTAAGCTTATTGCAATACAGTACCCATCACCCCCAAACGGATTACTGTTTTTCAACTTGAACATTTCAATGCTAAGCAGAGAGAAACTCCTAGGTGGGGGCCTCAGTAGATCTAATTCTAGGCTGAAATCTGAGTGAAAAGGAGTCAGTCAGGTGCTACAAGTTTTGGGAGAAGACCCATATAACTCAGTGTAATGTAATAAAAATAACTTCAAAATGCTAAAGGTCTTGATTTTTTTTTTTCTTCCTCCAAACTATTGATTCTTTCATGCCATAAGTCCCAGAGGCAGATTCCAATGTTTATCAGAAGAGTGGCTACTTTCTTTGTTTGCTTCCCACATCCATTGACTTTATTCTGTTTACAGAGTTCATCTAAAATGCAGGCTGAAAAAAATTCCCAACCTGTTATCTAGAGGGAGCTCTTGTCTTTGATTCAAAACTGCGCATTTCATCACGGAAAAGTATAGAAAAGTATATAAACTTGTTTGAAAACTGCATTATTCCTTGGTTTAAATGGAATTGTCATTTAGGGGAATACTTTAAATTATTAGGTATAATCAGATGTGATATGTTTTATACCTGTGTATTCATAATATATATGTATATTTATCTCAGCACTCAAATCTTTCTAAAGTGTGAAAGGATTGGATATGCAGCCCCTCAATAGGTACTGCTTACATCAGTAGCTTTTTTAATTTTCCTTAAAGCAGCAACTAGATATGAATACAGAATCACTTAAGCCTCTTCGAAAGACATATGAGATCACAGTCATTATCTGTCATAAACAAAGTATGGATTATGTATGTAATTTAACTGAAATGTATTGACATCTGTGAACCATACCATGCACATACGCATTTTTATTTTTTTTCCTTTATACAGATTCTGTTACTTCTGTGTGATGTTTGGCCTTGTGAGAACTTAGACAGGAATTGATGTGCAATGGTCTACTAAGCACGCAGAGCTCGACTAAAGCTGGGTAAGAAATGTGAGTGCACTGCGACTCAGCGAGAGAGGAAATATTATTTTCTTTCTAGAACTGAAGAAAATCTCCTGTGAAGGGGGACAAAAAAAGCCAGTAATAAGAATTTACTTTCTCTGTGCTCACAGTCCTCAGCTCATACTTGAAATAATCAGGTGAAACTTTGCTGACCACACTGTGGTCCAGCTGCATCAGTGAGAACAGGCTGTATAAAGCAGAGAAGTGGTGCTTGATTATACTTTTACTCTCAGGCATGTTATTTATCAATTTCACAACTCTGTGAGCTTTCAGCTCCATGGGGTGATTATGCACAGGAGCTTAAATCCTGTTGCTGTTATTAAAATTATTATTATATTATAATGTTTTATAATGTTTAAGGATTCTGTGGCTCTTGCAGTGAGTTCTCATTGTTTCATGAAATCAAAAATTTCTTTATGAAAACAATTTCAGAGATAACATTTAAGCTAAGTTACCCTGAGTTGAAATCAATATTACATATATATATATATATATTCTTATATATATATAAGAATGTTCTTCATTTTTAAAAGAAGTAGATGAGTTGACCTTTTTTTTTAGTTGAACTAAAGCAGTTCTCAATTGTCAAAGAGGAACGTGCCTGTCAGTCCAGTCCAAATAAGAATATGTTGGCCAGACTCTAAAAATTAGCAGTTAAAAAACTTCAGATTACAAGTTGATTTGAATGGACAATTTTACTGAGGGGAGACCCTCTGCTGCCTTGTCAGCCCCAGGCTACCATCTCCATGTCTGGACACACTGGACCAGACTAAATTGCCAAATAAAGGTGAGCAGGACCATCAGCAGTTTGGGGATTTCTCATTTTGGAGAGTCTGCAGGCCCAGATAGGCACCATTGCAGTCCTGTATATTAACTTCTTCTTCGTGTGCATAAAGGCAAAACATTTCCTACAATGCTAAATAATAACTAATACACTAGACAATTCATACTGCCTCCATGATTGGTGCCCATGATGTGTCTTTGGGCTCGTGGAGGGTAGTGAGGCCAGGGCTGCACAGTTTCTCAGAGCACAGTCTTCCATGAATCTTTCTAAGGTGGCAGTATTTGAACAAAAGAAGACTCATATGCATCCTCTGTCCTTCTTGGAGCAAATTTGTTAACAAAGGAAAATGGGGTGGGAAATTCAGAGCCACCCTGGGCTGCAGAGCTGCTGCCACCCTTAGGCACTCCCTGCCTAGAGAGGTCCTGACCTGTGCCAGCCTAAAGGACCTCCATTCCAAGACTGAGTAGAGTCACATTGCCCTGTGGTCATGTTGCTCTTCATAGGCAAGAAGTTTCAGTGGCATGTTTCTACATACCTCCATCCTACACCCTTGCCTGGCCAAATAAGAAGGCAAAGACCAATTCTGCCCCACAAAATTGTCCTTGGACAAGATCTGGAGCAAAACAAAAAGGATGAGTTCTCGCTTTGGATTAAATAAGTGGATAAGTTTCTGTCTGCTTGGTTTCTGACAGGATCTCTAAAATGCTCTCTGGTTATTAAAGTTTGGGGTAAATAGTAAGCCTTGCCTTTGCAATGCCTTCAGACCTTCCCCAGGGTCTTGATGGAGTGCGGAACACAACATATGTGCCAGTAATAAATCTTCATAGGATCACTTCTTGGGATTCATTGTGGTAGTTGTCTCTCTTCTCCTCCTCCCTTGTTTAGAATACTCCATGGTGTACTGCTAAGTCAGTGCTATCCCAGTCTTCCTAGGTGTGTGTGTCTGGTGGCTGAATGATGCTGGTTTTGACTTTATTTAGCTAAATAATCGTATATTACAACAGAAATGACAACTAATATTGGGCCCAAACTGCTTATTTCTATAGTTTCTATTCAGTTAGATTGTATTTGCTTTCTCCATCCTAATGATTATGTATTGAGCAGCAGATCACTAAACTGTAATTCTTCAGTAAGATCCTGGAAAATGTGCCTGATTTTACTTACCTATATGATTTTATGGTTTTCTTGAAAGAGCTATTGTGCCAAAAATTAGGTGTGTTGGCATGCAGGCAGATGAATCATGGCCAGATCTCGTTGACAATCCTTAAATCGAAGATGGTTTACTACTTATTTACCAGGAGAAATCAAAGTCTATGCTTTTTGAAAATAATGGTTTTGAAACTTAAATCACCAGATTTCCTTTTCTTCCCCGAATTTTGAAAGAAAAAACCCCTTCAGATTTTATTGTTAATCAACCATTTTTTTGCCCATTGTATGATAAAATATTATTGTATGGAGCTAAGAATATAGAAATGTCTCTACAGCAAATAAATAGGCATCTCTTGAAAGGGAGGAGAGTTTTAGAATCGGACTTACTTAAGCTTTTGATATAGATTTGACCATTTTGTGTTCACCCTCACTTTTTAAATTCCTTTTTTAACCCATACTCCAGTCAAAACTTAGTATGATACACGAAGAATAAGATTCAGGCTGTACTGTCAGTTGCTTATGATGGATGTAAAAGTATGGGGTAAGGTGAAGTTTGTCATATAAATATCCTAGAACACTTGAGATTTTTGGGTCTGCTTTGGGAGAAAATATTTATGATATTTTAAAAAAGCACACCATGAAGGACAACAGCTTCTGGTTTTGTGTCAGGATCAACTATTGGAAAGCGTTAGTGTCTTTAGGGGAAAAACTAAGATGTCTATCTGGACCAGGCAGAGGCTCCCTTCCTAAAAACCACTACAACCTTTGAAATTAATAGACGGTAATCAGCAAATGTATAGAAAAGGATAACAGTTCTTAACCACAAATACATACATACATACATACATACATACATACATAAATATATATACATATAATATATATATATATTAGTTATATATATATATAACTAAAACCAGAACAGAACAAAACAGCAACACCGTAACCAACACATTTGAACGAATGTTCTACCTCTGCTCCTTTCTGTGCAGTTATATTTGGGGACAGCAGGAGGTGATGCCGCACCTCGCAAGGGTCACTACTGGGTTCCAGTGAGGTGAAGACAAAAGGGTGAGAAGGGACGCGCTGGCTTCAATAACTCATGTGGGAATGACGGCCACAAGGACGTGATGAAACGTTTCCCATGGGCAGTTCAAGGACCCCGTTCTATCGTCATTTGTCTGAAAAAGTAAAACGTGTGTGTGTGTAAGATAGAGTGTAGCGGCTCCTCTGCAGGTGGTGTCAGCCCTCAGGAAGTCTGTACCCAAATCCAGGTAGCAGAGACTGCTCTCTCTCCTAAGGAGAGCACAGGGTGCCCAGAGTTGGGGGCCAAGCCAAAGGAGCTCCCTGTAAGGTGCATCCAGCAGCCCCACAAATCGTGGCTCCCACTCACAGCGACCGCCAAGAAGTGCGTCCAGCACCTGGAAGAAACCTCTCTCCTGCCCCACCTCTCCCAGTCATTAAATTGGAATGCACAACAATTGGCCACCCTTTTTGTTAGCTGGTAATGGAGAGTTGAGTGTCATCTCACAAATTTCTCTGTTGGTAAGGGAAAGAAAAATTCCATGAAAGATTTTGAAACAATAACAGTGATCAATCATTAAAAAAAAATCAAATACAGTAGATATAGGCTCAGAAAGGAAATGTAAATATGACCCATTTCCCTCCACAGCTTTGAATGGTATAGATGTGTATAGGCCCAGAATTGTGAGTGGAACAAATTGGACAGCCAGTACTGCATTCCTGGGGTTGACATGTAACACCTTTGCCTTGGAGAAGAGCTTGATACTGCCAATTGCCTGAAATTCCCTTTATGAAGATTGCTGTGAAACTGTTGCTCTTTGTGAGAATGTACAGTAAGGATGTTTTTCCTCACCTTCCAACCTGAAGTCAGTTCAGATGAGCATCCTCTCCCTTTCTTTGCTTGCTTTAGAATCATATAATCATAAAATCATAGAATATTGGAATGGCCTGTATTGGAAAGAAACTTAAAGGTCATCTAGTTCCAGCCCCTCTGCCATGGCAGGGCCACTTTCCACAAGACCAGGTTGCTCAGAGCCCTATCCAACCTGGCCTTGAACACTTCCAGGGATGGGGCATCCCCAGCTTCTGTGGGAAACCTGTGACAGTGCCTCACCACCCTCACAAGGAAGAAGCTTTTTCCTAATATCTAATTTAAACTTATCCTCTTTCAGTTTGAAGCCATTCCCCCTGGTCCTGTCACTACAGGTTCTTGTAAACAGTCATTCTCCATCTCTTTTAGAAAAATCGTTCCTTTTGGTGTTACCCATCTGAGGACCAACCTATGATTGTCCTCTTGGCTCACCAGTTTCAGTCAGTCAACAGTATCTTCCTTGAAGAAACAGAAACCATACTTCAAAATCAGCTACTTTCTTGGTAGCGTTCCCTGGCTGGTTGTTATGAACAAACTGGATTCCAAGGTGTGTGAACTTCACTAGGAAGTAATTTGATTACAGGGTCAGTTCTAGGGGTTTATGTTCTTTCCATGAACGTTTCCTTAGAAAGACAGAATTCTGCTGCACAATTAGGGAATTGCAGGGTTCCTGAGTTTTTACAATTTCTAATGTTAGTATGATTTTAAGTGGCAAGTAGGCTCCAAAAGCTGAGTTTATTTTTGCTTCCTGTTGAATGTATTTTTGAGAATATGTGAGGTCAGAACTTCAGTAAATAGAATTATTGTTTATTGTATGTGGTGATCAGCTACTTACAGAGGCTGTAAGTCCTATTTAGTTCTGTTTATTTGGGACAAAGAAAAGTCTAAACCAAATTATTCTTGAAGTGATTAAAATAGAAGTGTACGTGGACTTCAGTATTGTTGAAGATTTATTTGGTCCTCTGCAAAACGATGTGTATTGCTCAGAGGACACAGAATACCTAAAGTCTGGGTTTAAAAAGTCTAACAAAGTAAGTGAAAGACGTGACATATATTCTTATTCTACTATTCAGAAACAAATTTGTAACCACTTGCTATCCAAAATCAATGATTAATTACTCTTTTCTCTTACTAGGAAACCAGGTGGCTTGCTAAAGAAGGTTGAGACTTAACAGTTTTGGATAATTTATTTATCTCCCCTGTGTTGAGGGTCAATCACTTAAATGGCTGTATGTGCAAGACAAACAAAGCATAACAGTACTGAATACTGCCTAATGCTTTATGTAGCTGCTGACTGGTTCTGGTCTTGGATGACAATGTGCAAGCACTAAAGCAGTGTCCTTGCTAAGTTTCTCAAAGAACAGTTGGCTAAAATATCCATAACACTATGGCACCTTTATGCCCTCCAGAAGTGTGTTATGCAATGCAGCTTAATAATTTTTATCTTACAGGAGGAATAATTACGTATGCAAGGGGGTTTGTTTGCCCAGAAGGAATGTTGTAGTCCTGCATTCACTGGGCTATGCTAGTCTTCAATGAATGCGGGTAAGCCCTTTTCTTCAGAAAATAGAGAGGTTTTTTAGAGGCATTGATGATTTCTTTCTGTGCTATCAACCAAGCTATTGAAGAAGTTTTGTCTCCTGCAGAGGTCTACATTGTAGTATTGTTGCTACAAAATGTGGCCATGGCAGAAGCTCTGTATAGAAAGAGATTTAAGCTTGAAGTGTGAAGTATTGCTGTACCTGAGGAGAATTATTTGCATGTATCTAAGCACAAGTCATTTTAAAATGTGCCAGAAAGCATGGTCTTCAACCAGAAGGGACACAAATCGGTATGTGTGGCAGTAAGAGTTCAGCAACAACCACATATCCAAAAGTACTTTTAAACTGGGAAGTTCAGATTAGAAAAAGGTGAGCATATGTTATCATTTGTAGCAAGACTGTAAACTTTCCGAAGCTGTTTTTTCCTGCTCACCAGCTGCGTTCCTCAGGTTTATCATTATCAGGTATCTTAGCTCTTCAGTTGGACTCTTTCCAGCTTAGAGGAGGTCATGGACAGTTTAATCTGAATATTTCGTCTTCCTTCTTTCCAGATAATTTGTAAATTACCTGCAAGTAGGTTTTTTAATAGGATTAGAAACAGAGACATTACTTTTCTAGTAGTCTAACAAGAATATTTTGACATATTTCCCTAGACTACCTCTTAGATGCCTAAAATATCTGATTTTTCTTTCCACTGAAAATCTCACTGAGTAGTAAAAGTGCTTCTAGCCTGTATTCACAGCATGATTTGATCCTCCAACAACAAGGTTATAGATTGATCTGATTAAATAGTTTGAAAATTAGGACAAATGGAAATAACAGTGATTTCTTTTTAATTGTCCTGTTATCTCTGCTAGCCATGGCTCTAACTAAATATACCTATGGAAATTCAAGAGGAAAAAGAAAGGAAACTGGTCTCTAGCAATGCAATTCTGTACAACACAACCCCACAGCTATGGGTCCATGATGAAATATTGAAACCCAACAGAGAACTGCTACTGTCTCAACTCTTTTCCTCATCCAAGTACCCGAGGTACAATGTTCTGTGAGAAGTACTAAAGTTGGATTCAATGATAAGAAAATTTATTCTTCAGCTTCTGTTTTCTGCTGTGTGTGTAACTGGCTCCCTGAATAGGTACATCATATTCATTTGGCATATTTGGTGACTTAATAATAATTTCTGACAGGCAGGTTGACTTCCAAATTACATCCTCAATCATTACTTATAACAACAAAGTTTTGGAGAGTCAGTGGAATCTAGATATCAAAGTCTAGATCTGTTTCAGTGGTTAAATCCTGTATTTTTGTTTCTTTACCAAATAGCACACTGTTATTTGAAGAATTTGTCATATTATTCAGTTCTATAGAGTAGAGCAAATGTGGTAACAGTCATAAAACCCTGTAAAGTGCATATCACTGACAAGCTGGAGTGCTTTTAGTAGCTACAGTTTTCCAGATCCCTACTATCCCTATTTTTTTTTTTCAAGATATAGCAAATATGTGAGAAGTTTATTAGACACATATCTCTCAAATGCATTCATTAACCAAGATCCTTCCTGTCTGTGAGGGTGTTCCCAGAAAGTGTAGTTTGGCTTGCAATTGCTGGGATCTGATTCAGAACAGGAAACTTCAGAACATTATTCCCTTCTCTGACAGAATTTGAACTATTCTGGAACTGAGATGATCATGAAGTAATCATTAATGACCTTTAATTCTTTGCTTGTATGCCATGTGGTTTTAGAGCACTGAATTAATACTGTGGTTTCTGTAAATCGTATTTTTATTAAAAAGTTGAATGGTTGTTACAAGAATCCCTACTAGCTTTTTATTTTTAATTTTGAAGGAAAGCATGATTAGCAGTGAATTAATAGCTATAGACATGCCTCACATAATTTATAACATTAATATACGAGGTAAGAATGAGATAAACTCTCATTCACTACACTTTTATTTAGCGGTTTGAAGTACATGTTTCTAAAAAAAAAAGCCTAGAAATCTACTCGAAAATATTGCATTTGAAAAGAAACCTCTGAGAGGAGACTTTCAAAACTGTGATTAGATGGGCAGAGAAATGAAATCTGTTTATTAACATTGATAATATCACTGTGTCAGGAGTAAGGCCAGTGATTACAGCTACACAAATGGGTAGAATTAACTTCTAAATCCCCAAACCTGAAGCACACAGAGGAGCACAATAATTTGTAGACATGAAGAATTTAACATCCTAGTAAAATTCATGAAGAAGAATAAATCATTTATTGGGACAATTGTTAATCTGTGGTTATTAATTAGGATATGGTTCTTTAGGAGTAATTTAACATGGATTTTTGAAGAGGTAATAATGCCTGATCAACCTGATAGTTCGCTACAAAGAAATAAATAGCTTGGTAGTGAGAGGAGAGCAGTGGATCTTGTTTGTCTTGACCTCTGCAAGGCTCTCAATGCTCTCTCTTGTGAAATCCTCATTGACAAATTGATGAAGTATGGGCTAGATAAACGAACTGAGGAGTGAGCTGAAACCCAGCTGAACTGTCAGGCAAGAAGGGTTGTCAAAAGCAGCCTAATGTCCAGCTGCAGGTTAAGAAACACACTCTAAGAGATAATACTGGGTCCAACGTTGCTTAAGGTCTTCATTGCTTGTCTGGACAGTGGGACAGAGTGAACCCTCAGAAAGTTTATATATTACCCAAAACTGAGAAAAGTGGCTGACACAGTGGCTGTCACTGTTGAGAGGGACTTTGGCAGGCTGGAGAAATGGTCTGACAGCAATCTCATTAAATTCAACACAGGGAATTGCCTGGTCTTACCCATGAGGAAGAACTACCCCAAGCTCCAGTACAGGGACAAGACCAACCAGATGAAAAGTAGTTGAGTAGAAAAGGACCTATAGGTCTTGGCGAGCTCCATTTTAGACATGACCCACAAAGCTATCCTCTCAGCAAAGGCAGCCAACAGAATCCTGTGTTACATCAGTCAGTGTGTTGTCAGCAGGTCAAAATGAGTGAACCTTCCACTCTGCTCACATTGGTGAGACATATCTGGAGGACTGTGTTCAGTGTTGGGTGTCTCAGTATACAGGAGAGATGCCTGCACTACAGTGAGTCCAGTGAAGGTGCATAGAGATGACAAAGGCACTGAAACATCTCACCTATCAAGAATGGCTGAGAGAGCTGTCCCTGTCCAGACAGGAACAGAGGAGACTCAGGGAGATCTCATTTATGTTTATAAATAACTGATGAGGGCAGTGTAGAAGATGAAACCATGCTCATCTCAACAGCGTCCTGTAGCAGAATGAGTGATGCTGGGCAAAAAATGAAATACAAGAAATTCCATGTAAACCCCAGAAAACATTTTGTCTGTAGTCCTACACTGGAACATATTGTTCAAGAGTTGTGGAGTCTTGGAGAGATTAAAAACATTACTGCTCTAATTGACCCTGCTCTGAACAACGTAGGGCTTGACTACATGAGCTCCAGAGGTCCTTTCCAATTTCATCCATTATCCATTTCTGGGAAAAGAACAATTAAAAAAGAAGAGGAAAAAGTAACAATGATTATATAGGAACTCATTCATTCCAGAAGTAGTATCACTTACCATGGCAGGAACATCTCCCCCTGTTCTGCAACAAGGTTTCATATCATTTTTGAACACATGTCAAAATACAACCCCATGCACAAATATATCCTGGGGGCCACTCAGCAGGGTAGCAGCTTGGCAAAAAAGGCCCTGGCGGTCCTGGTGGGTACCAGACTGAACATGAGACTAGTGATGTATCCTTGCTGCAAAGAAGGCAAATAGTATCCTGAGGTGCATTAGACAAAGTATAACAGAAGTTTAAAGAAATTATTCTCTTTTTTTTTATTTTTTATTTTTTTTTCATTTTTCAGGATGGAGTGCTCTGTCCAATTCTGGGCTCCCCAATACCAAAGAGACATGGACACAGTGGAGAGATTTCAGGGAAGGGTCACAAGGATGATGAAAGGACTGGAGCATCTCTCCCATGAGGAAAGGCTGGGAGAGCTGCAACTATTCAGACTGGAGAGGAGAAAGCTCAGTGGGATCTGTTCAAAGTATATAGATACCAGAAGGGAGGGTGGACATAGATAGGCTCTTTCCAGTAGTGCCTAGTGACAGGACTGGAGGAAATGGGCTCAAATCTGAACAGCGGGAATCACTGCTTTTACTGCACATTTGGAGGACCAGTGGCAATAGGTTCAGATGGAAACACAGAAGGTTTCACCTGAACAGCAGGAAACACTATTTTTTACTGTGAGGATGATCAAGCACTGACACAGGTTGCCCAGAGACACTGTGAAGTCTCCATCCCTGGATATATTAAACAAACATGTAGGTAGAGTCTGGACAACTGGCTCTGGGTGGCCCTGCCTGTCAGGGGAGCTGGACAAGACGACATCCAGTGGCTCCTTCCAACCTTCATCATTCTGTGGTTCTGTGTTTAAAGCTATCAAGGAATGTTAGTATGACACCAGAGTATAAGTAAAATAATAGTAAGAAAGTATCCAGAAGGGAATCACTCAGGAGAGGAAGAGGTGGTTTAGGCATTGATCTCTTCTCTCTGCCAACCAGTGACAGGACTCGAGGGAATGGCATGAAGCTGTATCAGGAGGGGTTTAGGCTGAATATTAGAAAAAGGTTCTTTACCCAGAGGGTGGTTGGGCACTGGATCAGGCTCCCCCTGGGAGTGATTATAGCACCAAGCCTGACAGAGTTCAGGAAGTGTTTGGGCAACACTCCCAGGCGCATGGTGTGACTCTGGCGGATGGTCTTGTGCAGGGCCAGGAGTTGGACTTCGATGATTCTTATGGGTTCCTTCCAACTCAGGATATTCAGTAATTCTATGATTCTGTTCATCTGAGAAACCTGGATGGTTCCAATGCAGGGAACAGGGACCAGTTGTCACTTGAACTACATTAGCTGCTGATCTCACCTCAGCACCAGCTGTGAGGAATTGTACATTCTTGTTGAAGCTATTAAAACATATTTGTCAAGTGAACAGTTCTGTACATAGACATACAGCAGTGCTATTCATAATGCTGTGCTGTTTTGGTAGTAATGTGTCCAAAGAAGAATAATTCATCTTGAGAAGTTTTCAACATCACTTACCAAAACATTGCAGAAGCATGACACAACCAAAGACTTCAATGTGCTCAAAGAGACACAGGTGCTTTAATTAGACTACTACAAACAGCTATTCAGACACTTCAAATCATGACAAATTAGTTTCATTGAACTTCATTGTTCTTAGGTCAGGAATTTTCAAGAACCCCTAAAATCATTTGGTTTTATTTTCAGTCTAGCACAGGATTTGAAATATTGTGGACCAGGTGTCAAAAGAACATGTAAAAGAAAATGGCTTCATTGTTCTAAGGGCTAAATAAAAAGTCAAAATTGTACCAAGATTCCAGATATGCTCTAGCTTAGTCAACAGATGTCTTTTTATTTTTTTTTTTTAATTTTTATTTAGTTAGTTGGTTATTTTTTTTCATGCAGGAATATTTAGAGGTAATTAACATTTTTTTCACTGATCTCCCTGAAGGAAATAATCATATCCCATTTCCTACTATATTACTCACTTAAGTTTGCTACTTTCCTCATCTTCAAGGAGCATAAATAGAACAAACCTAAAAACAGAAGTCATTCTCTAGTTTTGGAGACTTTGATGGTGCATCCCAAGTCAGTTGACAAAGCTAACAGATCTCAGTGGGGCAGTCCTGTGAACATACATAACTCACATTTGTATGTGTAGATTTAGTAAAAGCTATGATGTGGAACTCAACAAACTTGACCATTGCCATGTTTATCACATTTGGAATAGAGGAAATACATAACTAAGGCTGGTCTTCAGCTCTGCTCTTCTATCAAATCATCTTCTGAGACGCTAAAAGACATATATAAAAAATTCTTTTGTAAAGCAATATAAAACTTTGCTAGAATTTATAAACACACACATGCACAAATGAATATATATATAAATATATATATATGCTTGTATATAGAGTAATTAATACAGAATTTAAAGAGACACATCATTTCATTCTATGTTGGCCCTGGGTAATTTTGTTTATTCTTTTGTTGCCTGCTGACTGACAAGTTTGAACTAAATCTCTTTTCTCACTCTTCAGTCTTCTCTTGAGAAGGTGGCCAACAGGAATACTGGTTTTGGTATTTATGTTTCCAACTCAGAAGCTGCCTCAGTAAAAATAAAATGTCTTGGCACACAACAAGAAAACATTACTTTCACAGAAATGGACAGTGCCACCCTTTTCTTCATTCCCATCAGGGGTCAAGGAAATTCAGATAAATATCATGACTCATTCCTTGATCAGAGTTTCTTCATTCAGCAAATCATAGATTGATTTGCTGAGTGGTGTAGCAAAGAAGGCTTGGAACATAGTGAAATGCATATGCAAGTGCACAATGTGGGGTGAGTTTGACCAAAGCTGATTTACTAGCATCTTACAAGTTAATAGTTTCACATTATTTTTCCATAGAGCTGTATGTTCCTATGGAAGTATATGTTTTTGAAACTAGATGGACTGTAGCCACTAAATTTTTATACACCCTCTGTGTATCCTTTTCACCTTAAAATAACGATTTATGAGCTGAAAATGAATCACATACTTCATCCATACCTTGTTTTTTATTTTAACTCAATCCCTACAATGCCATCACAGAGTCCTTAGCTTCATATAGGTTTCTTGAGCTTCATTATCATCAATGCACAGGAGTAGGCAGAAGTTATGTTTAGTGTTTCTATGAGTATATTTCATTTCACAGGATAAAGAAAGTTGAAAAGATGAAGGGATGAATACACTTTCTGTCACCTCTTCAATATATCAAGTGACCACTGAAAAATGTGCCTATTGCAGTTTCTACAGAATTGCAGTATAAAAAAAATAAATTGCAGTGTAGAAAATAAAAAATACATGTATGTCCTGGTTTCATCTGAGATAGAGTAATCTTGTAGCTGGTACAGTGATGATCTTGAGATTTAGGATGAGAATAATGTTGGAAACACACTGGTATTTCGATTGTTAAGTGTTTACACTAAGTCAAGGACTTTTCATCTTCTCACATGACAGCGAGTAAGTTGGGTGCATAGCAAATTGTGAGTAAATACAGCCAGGACAGCTGACTCAAAGTGCCCAAAAGGATATTCCATACTATGTGGCATCATGCTCAGTGTATAAACCAGAGTGAAAGCTGGCCAGAGACCAGTGACAGAGAATCAGCTAGGCATCGATGTCCAGGTGGTGAGCAATTGCATTGTGCAGCACTATCTTCTATATTCGATTATTTTTATCATCATTGTTTTGCATTCACTTTCTGTCCTATTAGATTGTATTTAATCTCAACCCACTCACTTTCCTTTTTACCCCCAATTATCTCCCCCATCCCACTGGGATGAACATCTATGTGGTGCTGTATTTCTTCCTTGTGAAGAGTGAAGTGTTGGCCTAGATTGTACCTCTGAACTCTGGGAGCTGAGTGAAGACCAGCTGTTCAAACAAAGCAGGAATTATGTCAACTGCTGGCATACATTAGAAAACACAGTAAAGAATTCTGGGTATGTAGGTACACTTGGAGGTTTGACATTGTTATAAGGAAGCCAAATGCACAGGACATCCTAAAATCTTTCCTATTAAAAGAAACTTTTTAAGAAGTGAAGTACAGTGATAGAAATGTTTGACTGGGTTTGTACTTTAAAATGGGGTTACCATAACACTTGGTTAATGCAGCTTGAGTTATATTGCAATTACACTACATATACAAACTGTTGTAAGATTTATTGTGCAGTAAAAAAGTCTCATTAGAAAGATGTGTGGATATTCAGTGCCCTGTAAGTCTCCTTTTAGCTCCAGGCTAGCTTTAAAATCCTGTTCTGTACTTCTGTTTTGGAAAGTTCATAATCCAAATACTAGTGTCTGACAGAATTTAGGACAATTATATATTAATGCTCAATTTAATATCTTTTTT
>VXAU01000584.1:14318-49621 GCA_013399695.1 Formicarius rufipectus | reverse complement strand
TTTTTTTTTTTTTTTTTTTTTTTGGTTTAGGGAAATAACATTTTAGTGCACTTAAAATTAGAAAAAGGCAAAATAAGCTTTTAAGTTCCTGATATTTAGTCCTCATTTCTGTCCAAGTATACTGTCAGGGAAGTAGGTATTTTGTATTCTTTTCTGAAGTGTTTTAATGGACTTTAGTGCAAATTTTCTATCAGAATTGTTTTAATGCAAGTATGATGGATATATTTTCCTTCATCTTTCTTTGGAATTAAAGGGAGATATTCTGTGTCAATATGGAACATTTGAATGTTTTAATCTAAATTTTGCCACAGGTCTAAGGCCAAATTCAGATCACTTGCTAAACAATTGGAATTGATTGCAGTAAAATTGGTTTCTCCATGACTTGTCTTTTATAGAAGTATACAGGTTTCTACATCTTTTGAAGCAGATACTGTTGGCAATTTATAGACTTTATGGCAGATGTTGTGTCAGCTTATTTCCACAGTACCTATGAGAAACTTTCTACAGTGTCAGATCATTCCTCGTCTTCAAGAAAATTAGATGAGCTACAACCCTCATGGTCCAGTTTGTAACAGAGGCTTGTGATCATCATTTCCTACAAAGCTTTGAAGTCCCCTAACAGCTGTTGATATAGCTTGCTATCAAGGAAAAATAAATAAAATGGTTGTAACAACAAAATGTCCCTAAACAGTGAGCCTAAGAATGACAGTGTTGAGTCTCAGGTGTGCTCATCTGCTACCAGGAGCACTTTCCACTGGGTTTGTTTGTGTTCTCCCTTTGGTTTTGTCTGTGGAGTTAATGTATATGAAATGTGTCCTAGGAAAAAAACAATGCACTATAAAGCTTTTATAGTATAAAATTCTTTTATTTGTTTGTTTATTTTCCTGGCAAGATGTTTAGAGACTGTTCTGCTCTGAGATGTTAAATAAAAAATTATATTACCTAAATCTTGAAGTCAATGTTTATGTTTTTTCCTAAGCAAAAGGTAAGACCAATTAAAAGAAAAAAACATTAAAATGACTTAAGAGAGATATATCTAGTTTTCTCTTGTGCATCTTTCCCTATGCCACACACACACCACTTCTGCCATCTACCTCAAAAACTTTTATTTTGTTATCTGTATGGGTCATCTTTAAATTTTTTCTGCAGTATGTATCTTAGAGTTGCTATAGAAAATCTTTACATACTAATGTCAAGGTAGAAATCTACAGTGTTCTGTTTAGTTATTTTTATAATAATACTTAAAATATGTTTGTACATAAAATGTATTATCTTTCAGTACTATACTATTTAACTCTATCTTAAAATTAGATCAAATATGAACTCTCATAAGTAGTTAATCTTTAGAAAAGATCAAGTTTATAGGATACTCTGTTAAATGCTTTCAGTAGCCAAAGCACTGTACTTGAGCAAAAAATCATCACATAGACAAAAGTCAAAGCTGAGTTATCTAATAATACTCTTTTATTTGGATCATTTTTTAAATGAACTATGTTATTTCTGATTAGATCTGAAAGAAAAGGAAAGGAAGTAGTTGCCTTGATGTAGAAAGAAATTAAATTCTGAAGAAATTAACTATCTACCAAAAGATCTATCTTTTGTCTTTATCTAATAACTGTATAAGAATCTATTAACTTTCTTTACTAAGAAAGGGGACAATTAACAGTGTATCTGGCATTTGCTTTTGTATATCTTGTCTAGAATTTTTGTTGATTGTAAGCTGAGAACCAAATCTTAAGCAATTTTAACCAATGTAGAAAGCTTAAAAATGAGGTAAAAAATTGCCAAAACACTTGGTGTGAAGTGATTTTTGACCTGATAGAAGAAATAATGCCCACTATTATGGAAAATTGAAAATGAAAACATTAGTTTAATGTCATGCTTTTGAAAGGTAAACTATTCAGAAGTCCTGGCATACTGAGACAGATATTTAGATCTGGTGTTCACTGTATAAAAGCAAGATTGCACACTACACAGCCGTGTTCTACATGTCTTTTCTGTATCTTCAAGAAGGGAGATTATTGAAATATTTCAATGCCTGAATTTCTTAAATCGTAAGAATATTTAAGTGCTTCTTAAAAAGGAATAGTAAATTAGTATTGTATAATTAGCAGTTTGAATGAAAAATGAACAGTGGATTCCCAGTTAAGATTTGTTAATTTTAGAGAACTTCCTGCCGACAGTGAAGGTCATCCATCTGATGCCTATAAAGATTTTCAATAGAGCTTTTTGTGTCTCACAATATCATTGATAGAAATGTGGCAGTGTTAGGCCAAGTAAAATAATTGAAAATGACTGAATATTTTACAGTCTATGTGACATATATCAGATGTCACTTGCCATACCTTTGATATCAAAAAAAGGTACCAAGTATTTCTAATGTTGCCAGGTCACCTTGTTGCCAAAACTCAGGAGTAAGCTGCATTAGTCCTTGCAAAAAATCAGGGCTCTGGAAATTTTCTCACACCCACCAGTGCTTGCCTCGGTGGCCTTGCCTGGTAGTGACCAGTGTCAGGGTTTATTATGAGGCTCATGTTAGCTTTTTCAGAGGAATTTCCCTGACTGCCTTGCTGCTTTCACCACAGTACCATGGAATGGGGCACTGAGGAGGGGATGGGGGAATTCTGCATTTTGCAATTTCCTTTCAGTACATTTACAGGTGTTTTTTTTTCAAGCTCAGCGTGTGTGTTTCAGAGGCAGGAGAAGGCCAGGGCACTCAGATGGTTGTCTTAAATGAAATTCCAATCAGTCCAAGGATTGGCTCTCTAGACAGTCATTAACTTGCAGGTGTGCTAGACTAAAATGCACAGTGTGGTTAAATAAATGAAAGTCAGGCTATGTATATGCAGCTTTGAAATATTTCTCAACACAAGACGAAAAGAGAAAGATATCTATGTAAAAGTATTTTGATGTACATACATAAAATTAGAAGTGAAATGATGAGACTTTACGACCAAGTGGTTTCAAATTTGAAAGGCCTACTCTTCTGAAATGGAGGTGTGTCAGGAGACCTTATTTTGGCAGCAGAATCTGACACTCACAGAAACTTTGCCTAAAAACTTCCTGCAAAGTACTACGTATTTTTGCTACCCATTCATAACAACCCAGTAGTAGGGTATTAATATAGAACGAATTTAATCTCATTACTTTGTTTGTTATCACTGAATTTTGGTTTTTATCAAACTGTTTGTTTCTGAGAGCGCAATGAGAGTTCCTGAATCTGTTTAGTTCTGCATATGAAGACAGCCTGAGTGGTTGACACTGAATAGACTTTGAGCTTTCAAAAGAATGAAGAGATCTGTTAGGTGTACAGAAGATTTTACTTATTAAGCATACAATTCCCATTTTAGGACTATATCAATAATCCCAGAGCTGGAGCTCAGCTCTGAGATCTGCTGCAGGTATATGCGACACAGCTGGCCCACTGCTGAAGATAGGAATGGTCTTGCTGAGGTTATACATTAGGGGATGTCTTTCCCTTGTTTTTGTTTGCTATCTGGTTGCAAATGGGTGTATTTTCTCAGTGCAAGGTTATTTCAAATATTTGCCAGTAGAATCCTGATTCTTAGCTTATTGCCAGATGTTTTTGTCTGCCGTGTGATTAAAAGTCACAAAACAAGCAGTTTGGTTCAGTTTCCATATTAGATAGGATGTCCATAATCAGCAGAAGACTTACAGGAATTTGAGAATAATTTCTTAAAAACTTACTGTAAACATTGCAGAGATTAAGCACATTCTTCATGGTGATGAGGCTAGGGATACTGCTTTTCACCTATGTACATGTGATGCCTTCAAATATAAGTGAAGCTATTCTGCCAAAATTGCAGTAAAATAAAGATTACCTCCATTTTTCAGATGAAGAAACTGAGATAGATCCTGTGATATGTACAATTTCTTGCAAGAAGTATGTAGCAGAGCCAAGAACTGAACAAGAAACTGAGCTTCAGTCAAGTGCCTTAGTCACAAGGACCTCCATAATCAGAACAGTCAAAGACTATTTGCATTTGTTTCTCTCCTTCCCATCAGTTCACTTGTCATAAAAAGTGAACTAAAGAAGAAACTGAAAGTGAAAGGAAATACTAAGGTGGATTTTTTACAGTAAATTAAGGTGTCTTTAGTATGTAATAAATTAAAAAGTGTAACTTAGCTTATTAAAGGAATGAAATGGTTACATCAAAATGAACTGATTTTAATCAACAGCGTAGCAAGTAGATTTTTTTGTGTACTCTTGCCAGCTGTCATGTATTTTGGATGGAAAATGAGGTCAATACAAAGTGTTCTTAATTTTCATTTTTGTTTCTACTATACATTAGCCAACTGACACTGTGGATTTACTCCTTTACACTAAGGTTGAGTGGTCTTTTCCTGCAATAAGGAAAAATTTTACTTTCCCATCAGACTTTTATGTAAACATATATGAGATTCAAATTTACTAGCTATCCAAATTTGAATTAAAAATTAATATTTTCAGTCTATGTGATAGCTGACAGCAAAACCTTTTTGACGGGCATGTTAATCCATATCATATATTTTTCAAAACCACCACTAAAATCCAATTTATTATTAGCAAGTAGCAACTAGACATGTAATTGTAAAATAGAACGTTTATAATTGCTTGTAAATATTCAGCAAAGTTTAGCCAAATTGAATTTTTTTCTTTCAGTTTAAACACTGGACAGATATGGTCCAGTATACCATACTATAATGGTATCTGTGAGTAAGAGAATCTCTGACCTTGTCTTGGGATTTGAGTAATTTGTATTTAGACCCATACTCTGAGGTCAGACTGTGGCTTCAAACCTTTGCTCATGTCAAAGAGTGGAAGAGTTCACCATGGAGAAACTTTGCAAGAACAGCTCCTGGAGGTGAAAGATGAGTCTCTTTCCCACGACAGCTGTGCTGCACTGGTGTGCAACCTCCTTTCCTCCATATCAAATCCTCAGCCTGGGTCAGAGTTTGCCAATGGTGACCAAACTCACCCTCCAGCTCTCCATGTTGCAATCTTTGTGATCTCGAGAAAAGGCTTATCTTTTGCTTAACATTCATTTTCCTCATGTAGTGACTGTGCTTTCAGCTTTTGTTGTGAGATTTATGGGAGCACCCTTTGGACTAATTCAAAATAATAGGTCTGGATTTGTGCTAATTTAGTTTTGTAATAGGAAATAGTGGCCATCAATATTAGGATTCCCCTTTTACAGATCACATGGCAGAAACCCAGAGTTTATATTCACTTATCAAAAGCACATCAGAAGTTGCCAGACGAGGCAGAAACTCAATACAAATCCCCATGACCCAATCTAGCTTTTTAGAGAAAATCTTTGAAAAAGAAATATTGCTTGGTTTTGTCTTTAGTATGTAATAGCGTAATCGTCTTCTCTCATCTGACTCCTGTGACATGCTTATTTCCAAACTGGTTTGTCCTTTTCTATCTCAAGAACACATCAAAGGTTTACAAGTGACAGAGGAGCACAGTTCACAGGTCTACTTGTCTCACAGCTCTGAGACAGAGTTCTTCCTGTGTGTGACAACAGGAATGCAGAAAGGATAGATCTATGAAGAGACTTGGAAGTGTGACCATAATACAATTCAAGAATAATGCAATAATAACGTTTTATTATTTAAAACAATTTTTTCCTTTTTTTAGTCAGATTTGTAATGTAAAAGAATTCAAACTGTGTCAAGATTGGAAGCAGAGAAGGTTAGGGATAAAAGATAATACACACTCTTCAAGAAAACATGTGGAATATAACAAGAGGCATTTTTCTGTTCTATCCTAAAAGTGAGATCTAATGATGAAAGAGGCCATCAACTGCTTCCCTCTACCTAATTGTATCTAAACAATCACTATGAGTAAATATGCACGAGTTCAAATCTATCAGACAAAAGGATTAGGTGAAAAGTTTCACTTTTTTTTTCAAAGCTACCACAAGTGAGTGAAAAGAGATCAGCAAATAAACATAGAAGGTAATATTCCAAAATCAGGATAAATAATTCTGATGCAGAACCAATGACTTAGGAAGCAGACTACTGAGAATCTGCTGGTGTTTGACATCTTGTGCATCTAGGAGCTGTTAATTTTTCCACTGTGTTTTTCTTCAAGAACTGTAAGATCTCAGTTGGTAACAAACATTTCTTATGTTATTTAGTTTAAGTCCCCATGAAGAGCTTTGCCTGTCAGAGCAATTTTGGTTTCTGAATATGTTTCTAGAAAATGTTGATCAGCTGTTTTGAAAACTTTAGTAAGCTAGATTACTGATCCTTTTTTTCAAGAAACAGCGGAAAAGATGTTTGTACCTTTTATTTCCCCACAGTAAACTGAGTCATTTCTAAATGGCAGATCCCACAGCCCTCTGCTTCTCAGACACCTTGTTTGACCCATATTTTTGCATACAGGTCCTCTCAGTCATTCATAGAATCATAGAATGGTTTGGGTTGGAAAGGATCTTAAAGAGAATCCAGTTGCAACCCCTCTGCCATGGCCAGAGACACCTTCCACTAGACCAGGTTGCTCCAAACCCCTTCTAACCTGGCCTTGAACACTTTCAAGAATGGGACAGCCACAGCTTCTCTGGGCAACTTGTGCCAGTGCCTCACCAGTCTCACAGTAAGGAATTTCTTCATATTCCCTAACCTAGACCTAGCCTCTTTCAGTATGAAGCCATTCCCAGACATTCCAACAGTAAAATGTCTGATAATTTTCTAAGTGTTTTCATCTAATTAAAATTGTAAAGTAGGTGATTAAAAGTTTCTTTCAAAGACAGCACATTCTTACAAATGCTTTAAAAATACCTCTTAAAGGTGGAAATAGTGGTTTGATTTTCCAGACTTTGAGGAATTTAGGTACCTGAGTTTTGTTGATTTCATATTTTCGTTGTACATTTCTTCTTGAAATATGGGAGAATTGAAGTGAAAGGTAAACTGGAGTTCAGTTCCTGAAGCACAATGGATTTTCTTGTCACCAGTTCATAGTAAAATAATTGTCAGTACCCAAGATAAGTGCCAGCACAGTATTTATCTCCTATTCATCTTTCAGTATCAGTAAGAAAGAGAATGTAGTACAGTCCATTTTTTCTTACAGTATTACTTTTGGACTCAAGACTAATTACTGTTTCCAAATCCAGCACTGATTTGGAGTGTGAAGCCAGTTAATTCATTCCATCTGCTACTGTTCTACCTCCCTCTGCATACCTGTCTTACCTCTTTGAACCCTGTGAGGCACAAGTAACTTCTTACTTACTGTTTAGAGTATAATGTGCCCACATTTCAACAGGAACTCTCCTATTTTTATAGTGGTTCAAATAATAATGCTAGCATAGTTTTTGTTTGCTTTTACACAGGAGCACAACTGTGATGGTTTGCAATAATTTTGATTATTTCCACAAGCTTTCATGAAACCACCTCATCTGTCTGAAGCTAGACATCTATCTGTCTCTCCCTAGAGAGATATTCCTCTCTGGTGAGCCTTTAATAGCTTTTCAGAGAGGACACTGTTTCTGCCCTGAAGAGTTTGCATGACACTCAAAATAAAGACTTTTATCATGAGCCCTGCAGCTTTCTCTGCTTTCAGTTGCCCTTCTTAATGTTGGTTTACTTACTGTGTACGAGTCCAAAAAGTAGTAGAGAAGCATTTCTTGTCCCTGTGCTTTAGTCATGAGCCCTCCAATTTCAGCTTGACTTCAGCTCCTTTCAAACTGCCTTGCCAAATAAAGTTGGAAATTGGAAACAGGGATAAAGGGAGGTGCTCTATATTTGTTCTCTTCAATTCTATGCCATTTGCTGGTACTATTATTTCACCTGATGTTGACCTCAATGTGAACTCATCCAACTTTAATGATCCTTATAGAAGGGCTAGTCCATGCTGTGTAACACCTTGCAAAGCCTGTCAGTGGTTTTCTGCAGACATTTTTTGAGTTATTAAAAAAATGCTCAAAATCACCTCGAACAAACAAAAGGAAGTATTTAGAATACTTCCATGTGGCACATAAGCTCAGGTTGCTGAAGATAGGTCTATAAACTAGATAGCTCAGGAAATTAGTAAGAGGAAAACAACTTTGGTGCTGATGATGTTATCTTTTTTGTTATAAACGAGCCTGCCAAAAGACTGTAAAATTTTCCTCATTCTATTGGGTTCAAAATATTGCATCTGAATATATAGAACAATAGAATATCCTGAGTTGGGAGGGACCCACAAGGATCATTTAAGTCCAACATCTGGGCCTGTAAAGGACAGCCAGAAGAATCCCACCACATGCCTGAGAGCATTATCTAAGTGCTTCATGATATATTTAGTGATGCAGAAAACCAGTAATAACCTAGGAACATCCAGGTTTGAGAGTTTTGCCTTTGCTCTTTTGTGGAGAATTGCATGGGTGACTTGTATTACTACAAACTTTGGGTCACTGAGGGATGCAGAAGATTTTTATCCTTTACGGTTCTTACTTGTTACATTCCACTTCCAAAGGACCTCTTTTTGAACATGATAGAAAATAGTATCAAATGAGAGTGATCTCAAATATTTTCATGCAATGGGAAAATAATTTCCTATGTGTAGCCAGGCATGATATAGACTTCTCACAGATGCCTACATTGCATACATTAATAGCAAGACAGAGAAACTGCAGGGAAGGTAGTGTTTATCTTAACTCCTCCACCTGTGCTGTACTGCCACACTCTGTAATACTGAAAAAAATCAGGAAGAAGATTGAAGGGAAATATTATATTGTGTGTAATATTATACACATACAATTATGGGGTAAATTAAGATACTAGACTTCAAATACTTTTACAACCTAGGGGTAAATAAACTTTTCTGGGTAGCCAACTTCTTGAAGTGTAGCTTTTTTTTTTTTTTTTTTTGGTGCAGTTTCCCCTCCTAAAAGATTTATTTTCTGCTTTCTTTTCATAAATCCCAGATGAAACTTTTAAACCCAAAATAGTTTGAAGCCATTGAACTTTCATAAGATTTGCTCTAGCAGCTTACTTGCATGGAACACAGAAGTCTGAGGCAAGAATGACTGTATACTAGAATGTACTATACATCTATGCCAGAAGCTTTGAACTCAGGTACAGCTAAATTATTTCCAAGTAATCTGGCCCACACAATGGAATATTTCCTGTCTGGATGAATTGCATGCTGCCTGGGTGGACTTGTGAATGGTGAGAAAAAAACCCAAAGATGAAAAAGTCTCTGCTTCACTAAAGTGAGGATGCCTGAAATGCCAAGGACTACTGTAAATGTTTCCGGTTTGTCTTGCCACAGGCTGATCAAAGGCTGCAGTGTGTTTTGCTTTAACAAACACCCTCATTATCTCCTATTTTGTATTAGATATATAGATGCAATAATTTTTTCTTGTCCTTTCAGTGACTACATGGTAGATTCAAAAGAGAGAAAAAAGTACAATTTTTGTAAAGCTTTTATTATTGAAGCACGTAATTTGAACATCTGCTACCCTTAGGTGGAAGCTGAGGAGGGGAACCAAAGAGCTATGCCAGTTTAAAATCTTTACATTTCTGAACACAGGGTAATTACCACCTGACAAGAGTTAGAAAGAAGTTTCCCTGGACTAGGTTCTCCAGGTGCCAACCCCTGCTGGTCGTGTGATGTTTAGCCTCAACTAGCCACTGTTCATCAGGGCAACCACTTTATGTAGTGCATCTTCAAATTGTTTTGCCACATTTCAGCTGGAAAGAACCACCTGAGAAGTGATTAATCCCACTGGGCAGTTTTCTGAAAGTATAGCTACAGGAGGAAAAGTTTTGTTTTGCATAAAAAGCAATGTCTCTTCCTCAGTGCTAAAAGACAATTACTTTCCATGACCTATTTTCAAAGTGTTTGCTCTGGTGAAAAGCTGAAGTTTCTCATTTGTTTATATCTAACATTGTACAAGTTAGTGATGGGCAATCTTCATACCCTACAGCAAACAGCACTCATAATCTGTATGTCTCATTCAGACAGTTGTTCTATCACTTCCTGCAGTTACTGCATCCTCCTTCCAAAAAGAAGCAGGTATTTTTCGGATCACCTTCCCAAAATGGGTACCAATGTCTCAAGCTGGTCATCAACAGGATCACAGAGTGGAGAGTTCCACTACACTGTCCTTTCCAGGGGAGTAGGTTGAAGTCGATTTGTTTAATATCTATGAACAAATCTTACAGATGAGCTCATGATGTCCTTGAGGAATCAGGCCTGTGGGCCCCAAGGCTGCAAGTCATAACGTTCCCCTTCTCCATTTATTATTTTTGAGCTAAAATATAATGTAACTGAATAGTTTTATCCAAGAGTAACAAAAATCAGTCCCTCATGTAGCTCCATTAAATTATTGGAGTTACACCAAACATTACTTTGACCCATTATATGTTTTCTCTGAACATGTGAATCATCTCTAACACAACTTCTGTGATTTAAAATCCTGGACAACAAACTCATACTAGCAATTCTACAAAACCTCAGTAGCCATCCTCAAATATTTCTATAATTACTTTTTTCAAAACTATATAAACTGCGCAGTCTGAAACTTCAGGTCACAGAACTTGTATAGAAAATGTATGAATATCTTATTTTAAGGCATTCCTTAGCACAAAAGTTTCTGGCAGTATTTTTACTCTGAAACAAGAAGGCTGTTGTTCCTAGCTCTTACTATTGTGACTTTTAATGTGATGTATAAGGTACTCTGTCTAAATCATACTCTTTCTGTACAATTTTGGTACTCAACATGATCTACCTTGTGAATAGGACCTTGTTTAGACTGATTTCCTGTAAGAAAATGTAAAAAAATTTTTTTTTTTTTTTTAGAAATTTGCAGTACTTTTTGTTCAAACATGTCAATCAGGTTTCCTGAGTTTAAAGATTTCCACTTATATTCTTATGCCTGAATTCAGGTTTCATTGGTAGTGACCTCATGAGCAAAATTTATTCTGATGTATGGATATCTGTAATAAGGTGACTTTGTTTATTGTAAATGTTTAATTATAATCTATACTAAAATTACTTGTGTTGCATTTAGGAATTTGAAATTAAGCAAAACAATAACACAGGCCTTGATTTGCTGAGGAGGATGTGCTCTGGTTATACTTCTCAACACTGATTCTGAGCTAAATTTTGGAGAACATTTACCCACCACAATCTTGAGAACTTTCTTTTGGTAAAACTGAGATGGGTACCTGTTTCATTATAATTCCCCTCAAATATAGAGGCAGCATATTTAATACTAACACATATAGCATTCTCTATGTTTGAATCTAATAACTGCAATTTATCACATTAATCAATTGGACAACTTCAGTTTTATTCATTGGATTCAATCCATTAAGATTGTTCTTTAAAAATCTCATAGCTGCATTACTGTACAACAGGAACAACTTCTTTTGTGTATTTTTTTAACTAGACAAGCATTTAAAGAATGGAAGGCTGAATCAGTTGCAATACATACCAGTTTTATCACTGTCTGTAAATGTATTTAGATACCTAATTCATAAGAATGCTGAGGTCCAGACCTGACAAGTTTCTGGCTTCATCTGTTTAATGTCAGAATAACTTTTTTTCTGCTCTGTTTAAATTATTTATCTTGATTTCAGGTTGTCTTTTGCTGAGATTATTCCTTGTTTTGAGCATGAACAAAACTTAGCTTAAATGGGTATCTAAATATTTCTAAATATGTAAGATAGTATATTTATAAAATTATAACTTACCAAAAGACACTGATCTCATCAACAAATATGTTACAGAAGACCTTTAGATTGAGTTGATTAATGCTGAATAACTTTAGCAGAAATTGATCTTTTATCTTGGGTATGAGAGTGATGAGTGTAGTAAAGGAAAATAAAAAATGAAACATTTCATTCATTTTAGAACAAGATTCAGTAGAAGCACTGAGAACCTGAAAAACAAATATTTTAAAGCCAAATTATTCTCCATGACAAAATTATATGAAAAGTTGCATAACTTATCTGGGAAATCACCAGGAGAATGAGAAATTTTTTATATAAAGGGGACCAGTTTATCTGTGGTGCTTACTAAAAATTCATTGTCCTTGGGACAGTGTTTCTGCAAAACAGGGGTAGGAGAAGCAGTACCCTTATGTCATTGATTTAATAAGTGAGAATTTATATTCTGAGATGAAATTTGTCCTGTAAAGTCTCCTCCATGATATAATTTTACTTCAAATTTACAAAATAATTTACATGACATATGTCATTATATAACCTCATCATAGTATAATCCCCATCATACATTTTAAAATTATTATTTTTGTGGTTCAAAGGTACCATTAAGGATGCTTTAGGTTTTTGGTTCAAAGGTACCATTAAGGATGCTTTAGGTTTTTGGTTACTCTTTTTTTTGCCTAGGTTATCCCCCAACCTACACCAAAATCTCTCATATATGAAACTTTGAGGGTTTTTTGGGCTTTTGTTTGTTTGGTTTTTTGTTGTTGTTGTTTGTTTTGTGGGTTGGGTTTTTTTTTATTTGTATTTTTATTTTTTTTGTTTAGTTTTGTGTTTGGCGTTTTTTTAGATCCAGTAAAACTATAGTCACAAAATCTACTAAATTTTATCTAAAGGAAGATGAAGATTATTGAGGATTATTTGAGCATTTGTAATAAAGCCACTTAGATAAAAAGCTTGAAATACAATTACAGGTGCAGCTTTTACTTCTAACAGTTTATAGAAGCCTAGACCCAGCCTTCTGTTTAACCTCTCTGGGATGGAAATGTGATAGGAGTTTCTGAACTTCAGTAACACCTCAAAGCCGTCCAGATAAGTGGTAATACATAACTGGGGTCCACCGAGAAATACTTACTTGCTTTCGCTTGATTAAGTCAAAACAACTGTCTAGAGGTGTATGGAAGAATACTGGGCTACGGACAGCTTCTGCCTTGAGAGGATGTGGCTGTGGGCCTGGGAAAATAGCAGAAAACACCACCTGTGTCCTTGGACCAGGCCTGGGAAAGCAGAAGAAAGAGAGAAAACAACCAAGAATAGCAAGAATGCGTTTTGAAATTTACTGGCATGAGGAGAGATCATGACCACCTATCAGAAGATGGACTAAGACTGATGGACAAGAACACCTAGCAAATGAGATGTAGCACAGAGAAACGTGGACAGTAGTAAAACAGTATAAACGATAAACTTGTAGTTAAAAAAGGGCTTTTTGACATTTGCATTTGCTTTTACCTTTTGCTTTTTGCCTGACAAAGTCTGAGCCTGTGTTTTCAGTCTGTCGCAGAGGTGCTCATCAGATGTTAAACAATTTAGACCAGAAGGGAAGAGAGTTATAACCCCAGAACTCAATGTGTCATCAGTTCAACTGGTTTCAGAACAGTCCCAAGTTAAATGTCATTCACACTGTTCAGACCTTGATGCACTTTTCAGATAGGTCAAGTTTTCCACTCCTTCAAAACCAATTCTTCTGCCATTTGGTTCCTGATTTACACAGAAGACAGTTTGACTCATCACTAAATTATCTTTAGGCTGTAATACTGATGAGATTATAAATAGCTCCCTTTATAACTACTAATGCCATTGCACATTGTGCTATTTTTGCTTTCTCAAACGTATATACTTTATTGTTAAAAAAAACACAGATCAGTAGAAAAATGTATGTGGATGTCAAAACAGATATATTCAGTATTTATGGCCAATCCCTAGATCTTGTAAGTCAGCATAATCATAATTATCTGAATTAGAACTCATTTTATTTTACTACACAATATACAGTTTTGGATCTGGCAGATCCATTTTAATTAATCTTAAATTCTCCTAACACTGTAATTTGTAACTATTTGATTATAATACAATAGAAACTGAGGGAAATGATGAAAAACTCAGGAGTTTTTAATCTTCCTTGTGCTTCTGCAACTGTGCTAAAGTTTGATAACATTAATTGATTAAACTGTATTGCTAAAGGAAATGTGGTCTTACAGAAAATTGGGGTTTTTTTAGTACAGTAGTCTTTCAGAATCTTGCGATATCTTAGAGATTAGAGTTATTTTATATATTGACTTGAAGTTGTGCATTTTGCAGGACTTTGCTTATTCAGCACTTTACACAGAGTGATTTCTACAATGCACTTGCCGTATGAAAAAATCCCGAGACATGTCTTGGTAATGTGCTGATTTCATTCTAGAAAAACTATGAAAGCTCAGTTAAAAGAAGGTAATGAAAAACAGAAGACACTAATGATGATGGCCTTTCAATCTAATTACATTATTAATTTTTTATATGTTAAATAATATATTATCTGTTTTTTTCCAACATTTCTGTATGCTGCAACCTTGCTTTTATTTCATGAAGATTTGCATGGTATAAGGAGGTTTATTGAACAAAAGCTTTCTCTGACAAATACATAAAAATGCACAAATTAATTACAAATTCCCATAACATTAAATACTAATAGGCAGCTAGATACCTATAAGTAAGCCATCAATGTGGAGCAAGAAAGACTTGCCCCTGGTAGCAGAGGATGATGTTGTGGAGTTGTGGACCATGACCTTGGCTGAATGCCAGGTGCCAGGGCCCACAGCAAGGCCTCCCCCCTACCCCAGTCAGAACAGGGAAGAAGGGGGGAAAGGGACAAAAACAAAACAAAACAAAACAAAAAGAACCAAAAACAAACAAACAAAAACCCCACACTGGGAAAAGTAAGTTTTAGCAATACCAAAGTGGTATGAATTTATATACACATATATACAGAAAAGAAAAGGAAACTTAAAATTACTATATTCACACACACAATAAAGAACAAATAAATAAGATCTGCCACCCACAAACAGGCTGCCTCTCTTCCCCATAAAGAAAACAGGCCAGACAGGCTAACTCTTGAAGGCTGTCTCCTCCTGCCCGGAGCAATAGCAGGGTCTAAAACCGATGCCTCACGCCGCTGGAAAGAGACTAACTTAAAACTTCTGCCTGTCTCCTCTTTTATCTAAGCTGATGTGAAATAGGATGGAATACTTCCTTGGCTACTGTAAACCATGTGACCTTGTCTCTCATGAAAGCCTAAAGTCAAACCACTAAACTCTCCACTCCTTATTCGATATTACTTTTCATCACACTTATATCCCGTAATCGCCTATATCCCACACTTGTATAGGTCTTGTCTCTTGAGGCTGTCTTGTCGTTGTGCATCAGTATCAGTTTAGTTTGGACTTTTTTGGTCTTTTGGTTATTTCTCGCCCCATGGGATGTTCAGGTCTCTCTCGTCTGGTCCTGCAACATACAGCTCAGAATACAAATTAGTTTTTCAAGGTTAAATTTCCTTGAGGCACACACTGAATCTCTCCATCTTTTTTCATTATCCACCAGGTATATCCCAGCCCCTGAGCAAAGACAATCCCACAAATGAGTTTGCCTTGTCCTGAGGCAGGGCTGACCCAAACAGCTTTACCTAACATACCTCTCAAGTGAATCACTGGGATTTTGTCTCCATCTACAACGTGAAGAGATTCTGATTGGGCAGGGCCAGTTTTATTGACAGAACCTCTAATGTTGAGTAGCCATGTAGCCTTTGCTAGGTGCTGATCCCAACTCTTGAAAGTCCCCCCACTTAATGTTTTCAGAGTGGTTTTCAGCAGTCCTTTACACCATTCAACCTTCCCAACAGCGGGTGCATGATATGGAATATGATACACTCACTCAATACCATGCTCCCTTGCCCAAGCGGTAACAAAACTGTTTTTGAAATGAGTCCCATTGTCTGACTCAATTCACTCTGGAGTGTCATGTCGCCATAATACTTGTTTCTCAAGACCCATGATGGTATTTCGGGCAGTGGCATGAGGCACTGCATATGTCTCTAACCATCCAGTGGTTGCTTCCACCACGGTGAGAACATAGCGTTTACCTCGGCAGGTCTGAGGCAATGTGATGTAATCAACCTGCCAAGCCTTCCCATATCTATACTTAACCAATATCCACCATACCACAGAGGCTTCACTCTCTTTTCTTGTTTATTGGCAGCACAGGTTTCGCAATCATGGAAAACCTAGGCAATAGCCTCCATGGTTAAATCCACCCCTCAGTCTCATGCCCATTTATAGGTGGCATCTCTGCCTTGATGGCCTGAGGCATCATGGGCCCATGGAGCTAGGAACAACTCCCTTATGCTGCCAGTTTAGATCTACCTGTGACACCTCGACTTGTGCAGCTCAGTCTGCTTGTCTGTTGTTGTGATGTTCCTCATTACCTGAGTTTTGGGAACATGGGCATCTACATGGTGGACTTTCACAGTCAGCTTCTCAACCTGAGCAGCAATGCCTTGTCACAAATCAGCAGCCCAAATGGGTTTTCCTCCATGCTCCCTATTCACCTTCTTCCACTGATCCAGCCAGTCCACAGAGTGGCTATCATCCACAACATGGTGTAGAGATACAGCCTTGGCCACTTCTCTTGTTTGGCAATGTCCAGGGCCAATTGAACAGCTTTGAGTTCTGCAAATTGACTTGATTCGCCTTTTCCTGCAGTAGCTTCTGCCTCTTGTTGAGTGGGACTCCAGACAGTTGCTTTCCACTTTTGGTTCTTCCCTACATCATGCCAAGAACCCTCAGTGAAAAGGACATAATGCACTTCTTCAGGTAACTGATTGTGTGCTGGGGCTTCCTCAGCTGGATCCACTTGTTCTTCTTCCTCCTCATCTGTAAGACTCAAGTTTCCACGTTCAGACCAATTTGTTATGATCTCTAGGATTCCAGGGTGATTTAAGTTTCCAGTCCAGATATGCTGTGTGATCAAAACAATCCACTTGCTCCACGTAGCATCGGTGGCATGATGTATAGAGGGCACCTTTCCCTTGAACATCCAGCTCAGCACTGGGAGTTGGGGTGCCAAGAGGAGCTGTGTTTCTGTGCCAATTATCTCTGAGGCTGCTTGTATTCCTTCATAAACCACTAGGATTTCCTTCTCCGTAGGGGTGTAGTTGGCTTCAGATCCTCTGTAGCTTTGGCTCCAGAAACCAAGTGGTCAGACTCAGGTCTCACCAGGCGCCTTCTGCCAGAGGTTCCAGGAGGGACTGTTGTCCCCAGCTGCAGAATAAAGTATATTCTTCATGTCTGTTTCTGTCCTGACTGGTCCAAGGGCCATGGCATGTGCAATCTCCTGCTTAATCTGCTTAAAGACTTGCTGCTGTTCAGGACCCCAAAGGAAATGATTCTTCTTCCAGGTCACAAAGTAAAGAGGGCTCATGATTTGGTTGTACTCAGGGATGTGCATCCTCAAAAAACCCATGGCCCTCCGAGAAGCTTGTGTTTCTTCCTTGTTAGTCAATGGAGTCATTGCCACAATCTTGTTGATGACTTCCGTAGGAATCTGATGACGTCCATCTTGCCATTTCACCCCCAGTCAGGTCCTTTGACCTTACTCTTTTTGATGACAAAACTGGTTTTGAGGAGAATCTTTCCTTTTTCAAAAACTTCTTCTGCTGTGTCCCCTCAAACAATGATGTCATCAATATAGTGTAGGTGTTCTGGAGCCCCACCCTTCTCTAGTGTAGCCTGGATCAGTCCATGAAAGATGGTGAGGCTGTGTTTCCACCCCTGCGGCAGTCAGTTCCAGGTGTACTGCACACCCCTCCAGGTGAAAGCAAACTATGGCCTACACTCTGCAGCCAGGGGAATGGAGAAGAATGCGTTAGCAATGTCAGTGGTGGTGTATCATTTTGCAGTCTTGGACTCCAGTTCATACTGGAGCTCCAACATGTCTGGCACAGCAGCACTCAATGGCAGCGTGCCTTCATTCAAGTCACGATAGCCCACAGTCAATCTCCATCCTCCATCTGACTTATGTACAGGCCAGATAGGGCTGTTGAAAGGTGAGTGTGTTTTGCTGATCACCCCTTGGCTCCCCAACTCTCAGAACATCTTATGTTATGGCAATCACAGAGTCTTGATTCATTAGGTATTGTTGTCTATGTACTGTTGTAGTGACCATTGGCACTTGCTGATCTTTGATTTGCAACAGTCCCACAGCAGAAGGATCTTCTGAGAAGCCAGGCAGGGTAGACAATTGTTTAAGTTTCTCTGAAGTCACTGTGGCTACTCCGAAAGCCCATCGATATCCTTTTGGATCTTTGAAATATCCTCTCTTGAGGTAATCAATGTTGAGAATGAAAGGGGCCTCTGGGTGCATCACAATGGGATGCTTTCCTTATTTGTCTTCCATTAAATTCACTTCAACCTCCAGCGCCGACAATTCTTGACATTCTCCTGTCACTGCAGAAATCCAGATGGGTTCTGTGCTTTTATGCCTTGATGGCATTAAGGTACACTGTGCACCAGTGTCTACTAAAGCTCAGTAACTTTGTGGGGCTGATGTGCTAAGCCATCTAATCCACACAGGACAGAAAACCCTTTTGTCCTCTTCATCCCTCTCCTTCTCCTGGCAGAAGGCAGAGTCCCTCTATTGTTCATGGACAGTTCACTGTCAGTCCTGTGCCTTTCCCCATCAAATGGTTCCCCATCATCATGGAAACAAACCTCAGTCTTTCTGCATCTCTGTCATGAGTTTCTGTGGCTGGATTTTAGTAAAAGTGGGGGCTATCCTGGATGGTTTCTGTTGGAAGCTTCTAGAAGCTTCCCCTGCCCTGTGGAGCCAATGATAACCAAGTCCAGAGGGACTTCCTGCTTGCTGGCCAAAATTGAGCCAATTAAGAGTCATAGTCACACCTCCATGATAACATATTTAAGAATTTAGAAGTGCGGAGCAGTTGAAAAATTCCAGACATGGGATAACAACACAGAGACCAAGGTCAGAGCAGGAGGATGGGGAGGGAGCCGACAGGAGCAGGGTGGGGTAAGGACTTAAAGCTATACACACCCCTAACCTGCAGCCTGTGGAGAAGCATTGGGGTGAGGAGATACCCCTGCAGCCCATGGAGGAGCATGAAGAAGACTGTCACCCCATGGGAGGCCCAGGATGGAGCGAGACCCTGCAAGAGACCGTGGTTGTGCCTGTGGTTGTGACCGTAACTCATGGAGAAGGAGACCCATGCTGGAGCAGTTTTTTCCCTGGGTAGAAGTGTTGCCCAGGGGGTGGACTCACATTGGAGAGGTCTATTGAGGACTGTCTCCCATGGGAGGGACCCCACAGAACCAGGGGAAGGACTCAGAGCTGTGGCCTCCCTGTAGCCCCTGGTGAGGACTGTGATGGAGCAGCTGTCCCCCCGCAGCCCACGGAGACCATCAGGGTGCAGAGACCTGACTGCACCCCATGGACTGACCCTCAAGACAGCAGATTGAGAAGAACTGCTGTCTGAGGGGTGAATTCACATTAGCAATGGCAGAAACAACAACTGACTGCAAGCCCCCCATTCCCTGCTTCCCCGCACTGCTGGAAAGATGGAGGAGTGGGGGTGGGAAAAGTGTTTTTAAGACTGTTTTATTTCTTACTCTTTAACACTTATTTTATTAGTAATGAATTTAAGTATTTTAGCCATTCTGAGTTTGTTTTGTCCTTTTCTCTGTTAGCTGCTTAATTTTTTTTCTTTTCTCCTTTTCCTCTGGGAAAGGGGGACCTGGAGGTTTGGGTGGACACCAGGTCAAAACTGCCACAGTCTCAAAGACCTCAGTTTTCTCGGCATCTGCATCGACTGCATGGACAACATTCTCGTTAGCTTTCATCTACATTAATTCTCTTGCCTGTTCTTTGAGCTTAGATGTGGGTTCACTGTCCCACTTTCTCATGTCACATAGAAGGAGCCATAGTTCACTGCATGGCCCATGCTTGGAGCTTTCTCTCCTTCTTCATGTGACAGAAGGTGACTGAGACCAAGAGTGAGGCCAAGACCGAGACTGAGTGCATGACCAAGACCAACCTTCTGGTCTGTCTCTGTAGTCTCAGCAGTGGTTTTCATATTCTGGTTGGTCTCTGTAGTGGTTCATATATGTGTAGTACTTGTAAGGCCTCTCTCTTAATAGGGGCTCTCAGGGATCAAAGCTGTCCCTGGAATCTAATTTGTTGGATAGTGAGAGTGAGTCAGCTTCCATATCTTCTTCTATACTCTGCAACCAAGCAGACATCACACCCACAGATTTTTCTTCCATATTTGGATGTAAGATTGTTGCCAAGACATTAACATTATGATGCAGGAGCACCTTGAATTACCTTTCTCCACATGGGCAATGTGCAAGGGATACTGTCTGGATCACTGAAGTGGTGATCAAATGAATAATAATTTCTAACAGTGCCAATTCCTGCAGGTACTGGATGGCTTCATCTACCTATGTCCACCTTCTTGGGGAGCTCATTAGATGTTCCCCAAACGGATACCTTCCTGTCACACTTGAGAGAATTCACAGCCAAACACTGCATGCACCTCTGTCCTTTGCAATTGTTTTGCTGATCTCACTATCTCTGGCAATACATCCTACTTGTTGTGCTTCAGAACATTCCAACAGGTGGCTGCAAGCCCCATTGTCTCAGCATTGGAGCAGCTAGATAAGAATTTGCTCACCAGGCAGGTGACTGTAATCTCTCCACAAGTCCCAAAGTTCTGATGGGGTCATTGACCACAAAACTTCACTTTCCTGTCTCATTTCCTTTCTAAATAGTTGTTTTGGTCTTTCCTCTTCCTCTAGCACTGAAGTATAGGTTTTATGCCTTGGCAGTTCTTACCTTGGCTCCTCTTCTGCTTCTAATATAATATCTTTTTTTTACCTTGTCTTGGTCTTCTTCTTCCACTCTTGTTAATAGTTGAGTTGGTATCTTTATCCATGGGCGAGACGTTGGCCAAATGGTGTAAGTTGCCGCCTCTGGAGCTGGCTCCTCCTCTGAGGATGCCAGTTCGAATCCTGGAGGAACTCGCTGTCACTGTCCGAGCTGCTCGGCCGTGCAGATAAGCCTCAGGAGTAAAGGTGGTGGGGCCAGTTCTGCGCACACTGTACCTCACCTAAAAAATCCATTGCGCAGGCTTCTCCCAAAATCTTCGTTCACGAAGTCTAGCCAACAACAACAACAACCACCTTTATCTATGACTTCTTTTTCACTACAGGAGCAGCAATTCTCTTGGGTGGGGTAGATCGAGTTCCGATTTTTGCAGAAGTAGTACTGGCTACAGGTGACATAGTCTGAATCCTAATTTCTGTGTGCCCAGTAGGGACAGTTGTGGCTACAGGTGGCACAGTCTGGGTCCCAGTTTCAGTGAGCTCAGTAGGGACAATCCTGAATTCAGGTGGCGTAGTCTGGGTCCCAGTCCCAGGAATTCCTCTTGAGGGTTGATACTTTTCTCTGCAATGGCAACCAGTATGATAACACCATCATTCCCAATCCTAATAATGTTTTTATGATATAGATCATTAGCATCATCGTTGCCAAACAGCTTAAGTAAGGGTCAGTAGAAATCGTAGATATCATTGTTACAAAGTCATTTATGACAAAATCAGAAAGGGGAAGAAAATTGCACTCAGGAAAAGAAAGGGAACCAAAGAAATTGAAAAAATTGTATTCATCACGTAAGGGGTTTCCCAAAGGAAAGCTTTCACTAAGCACACAAATGGTTAAAAATATGGAGAGAATGAACCAAAGAGCCATGTTTATGTTTATATATTCTCAACCTACCAAAACAAAAAGGTATGTTTATATAAAACACCTTTCCTGGCTGCCTTTCCAGACTTGGCAACGTTCCCAGGCTTGGCACATAGCCCACTTCTGACACCAAAAAGTTGTGGACTGTGGCCTTGGCTGAATGCCAGGTGCCAGGGCCCACAACATGGCTTCCCCCCTCCCCCAACTAGAACAAGGAAGAAGGGGGGAAAGGGAAAAAAAACCAAAACAAAACAAAAAAGCCACAAACAAACAAACAAACAAACAAAAACAAAACAAAACAAAACAAAACCACACTGGGAAAAGTAAGTTTTAGCAATACCAAAGTTTTTGTGGTCCGAAAGGGAAAGAAGGATCAGTCAACGCAGGGAAAGGGTGTGAACAGGCGTGAACACTTTATGAAGGAGAGCATGGGATACTTATAGGATTCGGTCGGAGGGTTCTAGAACTTGGGTGGAGTTAGGAGCGGACCACGACACAAAAGGAAAAGGGAAGGAGGGTTTATAACTTATAAGGAAGAACTGGGAATGGCTTAGCCTTATAGGGTGGAACTGTATTGCTCCACCAGCCAGCCAGTGAGGTTTGAGGGGTACCTGAACCAATCAGGGGGCTGTAACCGGGGTTCCCAGAACCAAGCAGAACAGTTGGACATACAGAAGTACTAGAATGGTAATAATTACCTATCTAATACATCTTTTATCCTAACTATAACATTTAAACAGTATGAAAACTTGCAGAAACAACAGCTCTATGGCAAAGGGTATACAACAGGTGTTTGTGGCAGCAGCAAAAAGTTTCATCCATAGGTAAAAATTATTCTCTTGGCAGTCCCTGACAGTTGCCTCTCCCGACACAAAGTGGTATGAATTTATATACAGAAAAGAAAATGAAACTATATGCACACAAACACACACAATAAAGAACAAATACATAAGATCTGCCACTCACAAACAGGCTGTGTCTCTTTCCCATAAAGAAAACAGGTCAGGCAGGCTGACTCCTGAAGGCAGTCTCCTCCTGCCCAGAGCGATAGCAGGGTCTAAAACCAATGCCTCACACGGCTGGAAAGAGACTAACTTTAAACTTCTGTCTGACTCCTCTTATATCTAAGCTGACATAAAATATAGGATGGAATACTTTCTTGGCTACTGTAAACTATGTGACCTTGTCTCTCATGAAGGCCTAAGCATATGTAAGTCCATGGAGCTGATGAGATGTACCTTCTGAGGGAGTTGCCTAATGTCACTAGAAGGTAACTCCCAACTGTCTTTGCAAGGTCAAAGTGATCAGGAGAGGTTCCTAAAGACTGGAAGACAGTAAATGTTACCTCTACCTTCAAGAAGGATCAGAGGGGCGGTTCAAGGAACTACAACCTAGTTGATCTGTACTCAGTTTCAAAGAAGGTGATGGAGCAATAGATCCCAGAGCCTACTTCCAAACACATAAAGGACAAAGATATGATATTCAGAATGGATTTACAGTTGGGAAATCATGCTTTTCCAACCTAAAAGCCTTCTGAAATGAGCTGACTAGCTTGATAAGAGGAACACTGGATGTTGTTCATCTTGATTTTAGTAAGGTTTTTGACACTGTTTCCTGTATCATCCTTGTAGACAAGGTGACGAAGTGTGCATTAGGTAAATGAACGTTTCAATGAACTCAGAGCTGGATGAATGGCAGATCCTAGAGGATTTTCATAAGTGGCACAAACCCAGTTGGAGACCAGTCATTATGGCACATCATTTGGAACTCCAGCGTAGGGTTCTTCCTTCACCTCCTCCTGCTCTTCTGACTTTGGTCTCTCTCTGTCTGCGTTGTTATCTCAAAGCTGGAATTTTTAACTGCGCAAACACTCCAATTCTTGAATATGTATCACAGAGGCGTAACTATGATTTTAATTAGCTCAACAGGACAGGAGAAACTTCTAGCAGCTTCTACTAAATTCTACTTCTACTAAAGTACTTCTACTTTCTACTAAAATTCAGCTACAGAAACCCATGACACGCATGAAATTTCATCTGATAACAAGAAAACTTTTTGCTGTTTGTTTTAGGTTTTTCATTTTGTTTTGTTTTAACTGTGAGGGAACTTAAATACTGGAACAGGTTGCAGACAGAAATTCTGGAGTCAGCAATCATGAAGATAGTTAAAACCAGACTGAACATAATTCTTGGCAACCTGCTGTAGCTCACTGTACTTGAATAGGCAGAAATTGAACTAGTTAATCTCAGGAGGTCCTTTTTAGCCTCAGAAATTCTGTGATTATGTTAATTTTTTTAAATTTTTTTTTTTTTTTGCTACGTATTGTTAATAGTCTGCATAGACTTTTACTGGTTTTTAAACACCAATTCAAATACTTGTACTGAATGTATATTTGAAATGGAGCCAGAGGAAGAAGAAATATATTGTTGTTGGCTAGACTTCGCGAACGAAGATCCTGGGATAAGCCTGCGCAATGGATTTTTTAGGTGAGGCATAGTGTACGCGGAACTGGCCCCACCCCCTTTACTCCTGAGGTTCATCTTGCCACGGCCGAGCACACTCGGACGGCGACAGCGAGTTCCTCCAAGATTCGAACCGGGTTGTTGAACAATCCTGACATTATTGCTTTTCTGCTTTTCTGTTTGTTGTTTTTTTGGGTTTTTTCCTTAATGTTTTACACTTGTGAGGCGGCGGTCGTTGGCCGAGTGGCGTAGGTCCCCGCCTGTGGAGCCGGTTCCTCCTCTGAAGAAGAAATATATAATTACAAATAGAAAATACTTTGGAGGCATAGAAGTTAATGATTGAAAAATTCTGTATATTTTTGTTAGATATGACACTGTCTGAGAACAAAATCAACCTGTTCTTCAGATGCTCAGTGTGGACAGTTACATTCTGACAAACATGAAAATGACCTGATCTGGGGATCAATACAGATTTCGGGTTTTCTCATAGATAAACAAACAAATAAACTAAAACAAAACAAAATTCCAATATTCTTTTAAGTCTTCAACAATTAAAGGATTTTGTCTCTTGATTGTGGCTTAACCCTTGGAATTGCACAGACATACCCTATAAATCTGGCTAGGGTTGATAATGTGGTTCAAAAAAGCTGTATTGTGGGCTGGAGCAAACAAATGCAAAAGTGCAGAGAAATTGTATCTTTTATAAAGATTCTCAGGTAGTCTTTTAAAATAGCTTAGTCCTGTGATGTTCATACCACCTGATTTTTGAAATCTGTGAACAAAAGATTTCCATATGAAATTACAGGGCTATTGTTCCACAAAAGGAAATAAACTAAACTCAACAGGAGTTAGGAGAGTACCAAAAGAAACAGTTCTAGGCAAGACAAATTATTGATAAGAAGAGGTTTTCACAGCAGTAGTCCAATAGTGTAGGCGGCCCCAGCTGGACTGGATTCTTTGTAAAACAGTTGGAACTGAAGAAGGAACTATTCTACTGCGGTCAGGTGTTGAGCACGGAAGAGGAAGACGGTGACACAGAATTGGTTTCCTGTATAAAGTGCTGAGTCATTGTTATTTGACATGCACAGTAAGAGTGTCCAATTAAGAATCATTTATGTAACTAAAGGCCAATAGTTCACTGACCTGTGTAAGTGATAAAGTGTATATAAATCACAGCCTTCTGTACAATAAAGATCCTGTTTTGGAAGAAACCGTGTCGTCTTGACCAACTCCGACTGCAACACAATAGTAGTAACTTAATCAGTATCCTTAGAATAGAGGAAGTTTCAAATTCCCTTTCATTATGATGTGAACTTCTCTGTGAAGCAGGGAAGAAAATGTAGAGAGCAACACCAAGAATAGCAATGAAAATTGTAACAACAGCGTAAATCATTTTACAGGCTGATCAAATGTTTAAAAAGCTTTTTATATGTTTAAGTACAGCTTGCACTACTCCAAGCAGTGTTTGAATTAATACAATTTTTTTATAACTATTGCTGATTTCTAAAAGTGAAAATACAGATCACATCATTCTACCTCCTGACCAACTTCTTTACTACTGTGTTGACAGGATGTCTTCTGGATGAGTCATGAGATTGAAAATTGATAAATAAATGAGATTTTTTTTTTCAGTTTGACAAAGCTTTTCTCTCTAGCTTTGCTCACTCATTTGTTTTGAGAACACTAGCAGGTTAAATGAGCTGTTTGCAGAATATTTTGTCCCAGATACAGAAAAAATGCAAGTGTACAATGCAACTGTAAATAACACCACAACTGAGATCTTTTAACTAGAAAAACACAGACTACTTAAAGATGTGTTGTGCAATCTTCCAGCCCTACTTTGTATCACAGATGGATAGTAACTTCAATTTAGGTGTGCAAGTGATTTGAGAAGTAAAATAATTTTTTTAATAATGCAAGACTTTTGTTAGCAAAATAAGCATTGATAAGCAAATTAAAAAGAAAAGCTGAACCATTGATAATAGAGGAAATAATTTAGTTTTTCCAGCAAAGAACAATTTCATCAGGTGTCCTAATGTACACATGCTTAGCTAACTGAATTGTCTGAACAAGGGCTGGTGCTTGCTATTGATATTTCACACAATCTCGGGATGGGTAAGATTGGAAGGGATCACAGTGAGTCATCTGGTTCTACCTCTCTGCTCAAGAACAGTTGTCCCAGGGCACATGGCACAGGATCCTGTCCAGATTGTTCTGGAATATCTCTGAGAAGGGAGACTCCAAAAGTTCTTCCATTTTTTGGAGGTGAGCTAGGATTTCAATCATTGAAAGGATCTAGTTACATAGGCTTCTACTTTGCAATCTGAAATGTTATAAATGCAGGTTTCATCCTCAGATCTTGTCTTAGTATAAAGTAAAAAAATTTAAAAATTTTTGAGTGGACACATTGTGTACACAATCATGCCAAATGATTCACTCCTTCTTTCCTTCCTCAAGTGAGTAATTCAACATAATTCGAAAAATAAATTCACAGATGAAGTAATTCACTAACTACTGCATACTGATGAGACAGGTTTGGGGAGTTTTGAGTATTCTATGTTATTGGGTTGTTAATAATAGGAACAATAAACAGTGGAAGCAACATTGCCCTTTAATTGGGAAGTAAGTCATTCCAATTATTAAATCTGAATCAGACAGTGGATGAATGACATTATTATCCATTGCTCCTAGTGAGAAACTTCCAACATGAACACTGCATGGAGATTTGGGAGGGTTGGTTGGGGTAAAGTGTTACTCAGTGAGACAAAGCTTGCACTGTTGCATCTAGCTGACATAATCTGCTCTCTTAAACAATCATGAAATGGTTACCTCTCTGACTGAAGAAAAGAGTAGTCTGTGATTACTAAGACATTCTCAAAGTGTTCTGCTCCAAAAGATTAACAATAATTCTAGAGTTTATAAGAACTACAGAATGTCCATAGATGAGGCTGATTACCAAACAATAGATTAAATCATGCCTGTCACAAAGTTCAGTGTTGCCACATTGGTGCATTGATTTATGGTATTTGACAACTCTCTGAATGGCCATTTGCCATTCATTCATGGGTACCCCCTGGAGTATAATATGGGAGTGACCTGTTGGGAAAAGGATTTTTTTTTTTCATCTGTTCATTGTTTCTACTGTAGTAATAGAGAAACTATGAGGGTGGGTGAAGTCAAGACCTTGAGTTAGCTTTGTCTTAGTGGATATGAATTGAGAAGGGAGGAAACTAAGGGAAAATTGGTTGCAATCAAGACACTACAATGTGATCGTTTAAATCATTTATCTAGATGACCCAATGGTTTTTTGAACAACACTGTAAATATCATATGATTAAAATAATTTGGGGTTTGATATTTTCTTTTTCTACAGATATGTAAATTTCTGATGGAAATTTTTTCACAACAACTTGTTCTATTTCAGTCTTTCATTCAGAACCTTAGAGGTTCTATAGAAAAGATTACATCACGTCCTGTAATAGCTTAGAATGGTGGGGAGAAATACTCTTTCCTCCCACCTCTCTCTGCAGCAAGGATGGTCTTATTTCAGACATGGTCTGTGTGGGGCACAGGGGTTTCCTTTGCCCTCAGGTCTCTGCCTTAATGAGTAGTGAAAGATGGAGCAGAGGCAACTCCAAGTGGTTTGGTACAAATGAGCAGCTTGACTCCATTTGGTTTTCCTCCTCTGTCACCTCTTCTGACACTGAGTTTGGATGAATTCTTATGAGCAGAGAATTAATTCAGTGATCTATCAAGTTTTAAAGAAAAATTGATATATCATAACCTGAAAAAAATATATCTCTTAATAAAACATATCTCATTTTACATTTATTAATTGTTTCAAGTTCATGCAAGCTTCTGCCTTAAATCAAAACTTACACTCTAGATGATATCTGAGATTTAAAATCATTTATTAGATTTGGAATAGACTGCCTGGGGCAGTGGTGAATTCACCATTCCCAGAAGTGTTTGAGAAACGACTGAATGTGGTACTTTATGCAGTGGTTTAGTTGACGTGGTAGCTTTTGGTCAAAGGTTGGACTCATTGGCCTTGGAGCTCTTTTCCAACCTTAATGATTCTATGATTATTTGAGCTGCATTCAGCTGACGTTCAGAAGACATTTCATACACTTCTAGGTTTTTCAAGGACCTGGAAATAAACATCCAAACCAGCTGGAATTACACTTCATTAGAAACCAATATCAGACTCTGAAGAATCTTGTCATCCTATGGGCACTTTGAAGGAGAAGTGAGGAATATTTAACGGCATTATTTCTTCTGCAATTTTTGCACCTTTTTTTTTTTTTTAATAGCACTGTCCATAGAGATTTTACTAATAATTCTCACTTTCTGTAGTTTTCTGTATTAGTTATTATTCTTCCAAGGCATGTTTAAGCCAACATAAACAAACAATTTGGGTCACTCAACTGAGATGCTGAAGCACAGAAGTAGCACTTACTCCGGGTCTCCAATGTTGAAATCTAATGGAGGGTTAATTTTCAGTAACTTAATGAAGTTTGGAAAGTTCATATGCAGATCATCACCAAGGACTTTCTATATAATTTGCCTTTTGAAGAAAATTCCATACTTAGCTATGAAATGTTGATTTAGACTTCATGGATTCTAGGTGGTCATGGTACAACTGCCACAGCTTTTGAAGGGCATCAAAATCTGTGACACCTAATGTATTCAACAAGGGGTCAAAAAAAGCTCTGAAAATAACCAGCAGCAGAGAGAGGAGTGAGACCATGTGAGAGCAGCAGACACCAAAGTCAGTGCAGGAGGGACAGGAGGTGCCCTACGTGCCGAAGCAGATTCCCTGGCAGCCCATGGTGCAGCCCATGGTGAGTCACCTGTGCTCTTGAAGACTGTATGGGCCCAAGGGGGAGTAGTGGATTCCCCTGCAGCCCCTGGAGGACTCCATGCTGAAGCAGGTGCATGCCCAAAATAAGTCTCTGACCCCAGGGGAAGCCACAGTGGAGAAGGCTCCTGAAGGGACTTGTGGACCCATGGAGAGAGGAGCCCATGCTGCTAGCAGGACCTGTGACCTCATGGGGGATCCACACTGGAGCAGCCTATTCCTGAAGGATTGCACCCCATGGAAGGGAATCACACTGAAGCAGTTCATGAAAAACTGCACCTGTGGGAAAGATTCATATTGAAGTTCATGGAAGAGTGCCTCCCCTGTGAGGGACTCTATGCTGGAGCAGGTGAAGGGTGTGAGAAAGACAGACTGACAGAGACAATGTGTGATTAAATGACCACAACTCCCCTTCTCCACCCCTTATGCTGCTGGGTGAGGGGAGCAGGTAGAGAACTTGGAAATAAAGTGAAACCTGGGAAGAAGGAAGGGGGGATTTTTTAAAGTTTTTGTTTTATTTCTCATTATTCCACTCTGATTAGCTTAGTAAAAAATCAAACTAATTTTTCCAAGCTGAGTTTGTTTTGCCCATTGTCATGAGTTTTAGATTTTCTTCTTGAATTCACTGACAGTGATGTACATCATTTGCCACAGCAGGACCAGACCTGTGAGAGAGAGGAGTGGGCCACGTTTTGGGATGATTGTTGAAGAGATGTGGAGGGAACACCTAAAGTTAAGATACTGTGGTAACAGCATGAGAACTAAGAAGAATAAAAGGCACAGGAGTCTCTGCCTCTCTCTACTGGGTGAGGTTCGCTGCCTACACGGACTTGGGAAAGCCCTGTGTAGCTTCTGGAGTTCCCACACCGACTTGTCACCACAGCTTCTGCCATGCCTTACTACCTGAAGTTGCCATGCTTTTGCTACCAGCTGTTGTCACTGATGCAGCTCCACACCGGTCCAATTTGCCACCTGCAGGTGAGTCCCTGCTTCTCCGCACCGGGAGCGCAGCCACTGGCTCTGCCACATCTTTCCGTCAGCCACCACCTGCGCATCAGCTCCCACAATCACTGGAGCCCACCCTGTTCCATCCATGGCATCCCTGGACCTGCAGCACCCCTGGAGCCACCCAGCCACTACTCAGACTGCAGGCCTCCACTGCCTACTGCCTGAAGTGGGGTAACCCATCCCACACACCTGGCACCAGCACACAACACTGGAGTTCTTCCTGCCACAGCTGCCAGTGACCATCCACGGCTCTGACCTGCCTGTTTCCACCACCTGCCACCATCATTGTGGTTTTCGTGTGGCTGCCACACCACTGCCAGGGCCTAATGACATGCCAGAACTGCTTTATCAGACTGGGGGCATGGAAGCGAAAGAGTGATTCCTGGGTGACATAGTTTTTCTCTTCTATTGTATGGGTGTTGTCTTTGTTTTGCCCCTTTTTTTTAAATTTTATTTTGGTTTAGTAAAATTGTTATTTCATTTCTACACCTTCCTTGTAAGTCTCATTTTTTCAGATTTACAATAAGTCTGGGAGGGAGGGGTCTATCCCTTCGAAGATCCCACCTCCCTGGCATACATTGTCTTTAAGCCAAGACACCTACGCAGTAAATGGTGAGTGATCTCTTCTTGCCCTTATCTCAACTCATGAACCTCTCATTATATTTTCTCTCCCCCTCCACCCACTACTCTACTGAGAAGAATATGGTTTCTCTTCCTGCCAACAATATCACCTGTCATGCAGGAGACATGCTGCCGCATAGACCTCCCAAGAATTTAAGACATAAATTGTTGGGGAAAAAAAATACAAAACAAAACAGGAAGGAAAGAAAATTTCACAAACAAAATAAGGATGGTGATGAGAAGTACATGTTCCTCAACATCTGTGTAGGTAGCCTGCATACTAGGAGTCCAAAACTGTCATTTATACTCTCAGTACACAGAAAGTATTGTAGGGGGGTGCTGATTGTGGTTGGAGACTGGAGGATATGTGGTAATGGGGGTTATTTTCTCTCATTAAAATCAAACAAATGTTATTAGAATCCTGGTCCATCTATGGAAGCATGAAGAGTTATGCCATGAATTCTGTAAAGTTCAGCTATTTTTATGGAATATAAAGAATTCCATCTTCTTAAAAGATAACGACATTGAAGCGCTTAAGATATGCACCTCTCTACTAAATAGATTTTTGTTTTACAGTTTCCAGGCCTGGCTGTATCACAGTTCACTTATTTCCAACTGCGTTCAGTTTCCAGGGGGAGGTAATGATGCTGATCTTGTCCCAAAAGGCAGTGAAGAACTACTCAGAGACAGAGTTTTTCATCTATAAGCAGGAGGTATTTATTTGCAACGTTGGGGAGGCTCCCAGCTCGCACTGGACAAAAGAGCTCTGAAGTGGTAGTGAACAGTTGTACTTTTTATACAGTTTTTCCTAAGCAATTACATAGCTTCACATACGTATTCATAATATTGCAACATCTATTTTTAATATTCATAACAGGCAGAGTTCAGGCAGAGTCAGGGATGTGGTCTTCAATTTGGGGAGAGTATCGAGGGTACATCCTGTTCTTCGGCCTCGTGGAGGGTCTTTTTCTTTCTCCTCATCTTCATAAACTTTTGAAATTTCTCTAATTTGGATGGTTTCCCTGTGCATTTGGCAGGAGTTCCCAATATTTGGCCAGGGTACCTGGGCCTTGGCTCATCTCCTTTTCTTTATCTCCCTCTGTCTCCCCTCCGTATGTGGATGTTAGCATTTTAGCTCTCTCTGTTTTCCTGTGTGCTTACGTTCCGTCCTTGGTGTCAGTGTGTCCTGCATTTCTTAGTGAGTTATTACCATTGATGTTCCTGAGACTCAGTTCTCTATACTTTTGCTTAGAGCATGCATTCTAACTTAACTCTCTAATTCTTGTTCTGCTCATATGTTAGCCCTTTAGGCCTAGCTCTGCTTCAACAGCTTCCTGTGATACTTTTTGTCCAATTAAGATGAAAACAATGTTCTCCAAACAATGCTATTTGAACTGACATGTACATGTGGCTAAAGAGTTGAATTCAAATAAGAATGTACACTGGCTGGAAATACTATGAAAACTGATATTCCAAATGGGGCAAAATGCTAAGTGTTCAGTGAAATATAGGGTTTAAATTGTCCTTATTACGAAACATCTTTTCCAGGGAAGAATTTTTTGCCTAAGGGAGCAAATCTTCAAGTGTGAATTTAGAAGAGAAATCTGAATTCATAATGTTAGTTCAGGGAAGAGTTTACCATGTTATTCCAACTGTCCAATACAAACTCATCTCACCAGTTTCGATGTACTCCATCTTTTTGTTCACACTAACTATGTTATTTTTAAAACCCATAGTCCTACAACAGGGCTGATGGATCGATTTTGAAGACTTAAATACACACTTGATGCCACTGTGGGGCAGGGAAGCAACACTCTTTCCTCTCATTTGTTTGAATTCACAGAGACTGTCAAGTCATGGCAATAAATGTTTGCCTAGACTGTCTTGGAAATGAACCTTCACCACCTCGAGCTTACTCAGAAATGCAATCTCATGTCAAAGAGGGGTACCTTTTACAGGGAAGAGGAAAAACTCTCCCTATAGAATTCTTACCTTTTCTTTTTATGAAGACCTCAGAATTTAATTCGTCAACTTTTTCTTAACATTTTTCTTCTTGTGAGCAACTAAGCTGTTCATTCTCTCTCCCCACCAAGAGGACTGAGGAGAGAATCCATAAAAGTTGGGAAACTCATGTGTTGACATAAAGACAGTTTAATAAGCAAAGCAAAAGCCACACACACAAGTCAAGCAAAACAAGGAATTAATTCAGTGATTCCCATGGGCAGGCAGGTGTTCAACCATGCCCAGAACAGCAGGGCTCCATCATGGCAACTTGGGAAGACAAAGACCATCACTTTGAGTGTCCCTTTCTTCTTCCTACAGCCTTATATGATGAGCATGGTACTATTCATTATGAAATATCCTATGGTCGGTTTGGATCACGTGTCCTGGCTGTGTCCACTCCCAGCTTCCAATGTAGCCCCAGCACCCTCACCAGTATAGCCTTGGCTCTGTGTAAACCCTGCTCAGCAATAACAAGAAGATCTCTATATTATATACACTGTTCAGCACAAATCCAAAATACAGCCCATACTAGATACTGTGAGGAAACTAGCTCTATCTCAGGCAAAATCATCACAATTCTGAAAAAAACTGAAGGCCGATACATATCCATACTCAAGGAATAAAGCAGGCTCCTTCCTCAGAGCACTGAAATTAAAAACTCAATCATCCTAAATCTTGAACCTAATAAAAACATTATACTTTTAACAGAGAACAAATCATATTTACCAGACCTATGAATCTCATTATTCTTTTTCTTGTGCTGATTTAAATCGTGTAGTTTCATAACCCTGATAGATTACTTACATAATGGTAGGTAAGAGAAGAAAAACAGAAAAATATCTGAAGAAAAGCAAGTTTTTCAAACACACTATGCCCTTGGAAAGGACTTTATAACAGACTTATATGGAAGCAGATAAAAATCACAGAAGCATAGAAAGTTTGGGTTGAAAGGGATATTTAAAGATCATCTCATTCCAAAGTCCCTGCTGTGGGCAGGGACACCTTCCACTAGACCAGGTTGTTCCAAGCCCTGTCCAACCTGGCCTTAAACTTGTGTATGTGGCATCCACCACTTTGAACTACCTATTCCAGTGTCTCACTGCCCTCACAATAAAGAACATCTTCCCAGTATCTAATCTAAACCTATTTTCAGCTTGAAACCATTCTCCCTTGACCTGTCACTATATGCTCTTATAGTCTCTCTCCATTAGTACTTAATATATTTAAATGAAAAATAATGAAAACAAGGAGAAAGTTGCTGATGTGACAAGACATAGAAATATATTTCTCTTAGGGTGTTGGTATGTCATTCATAGTACCTAAGCCCTTCTAATATTGATTATGATGGCTTAAACACAACAGGTTTTTTAAGTTTTTACTTTGTTCTAGAGGGATTGAGGTGTGTTTGGCACAGACCTCTTCTTGTTTACAGGAGGAGGGGTCCAGCTGTGGTAAATCACTGCAAATTTACTCCTAGTATAGAGTCTTTAAGAAGCATTGAAACACCTCTTGGTAATGTGAGTTCTCAAGTTCATAAGGTTAACGTAAATTACAGTAGGTCTATGACTTGGTCTTCTTGGAGGATCCTATTTTTTGTCAAATTTCTCTTAAGAGACTTACAATTCTTTAAAGCAGAACATCATCCTTATTTTCTGTGTTTGTACAGATTATGGTTCTAGATTACCTTAATATTGAATAACCATGTGCATTTGGCCATTTTGGTTGCATTTTGTGGGATTAGGAGGTCTGAGGACACCTCACCTCCCATATTAAGTTATTGTGACTTGAGATACTGCACATTCTTCTGCAGGCCAGATGTATCAAAATGGTTTTTGTCACACTTTTCTGGATGGTGCATGTAAAGATAGGAAGTGTTTTTCCATTTAATTACAATGTTTTTAAACTAGCATTTCAGTGAAACATAACATTTAGGCATTGAATTTTCTCCTGTCTGATAACAAATATGTGTATGGCTTTCATTCAGGGGAAGGTGTTTACCCCTGATTTACTCCTGATTTTACCCCTTTTAAAAGAGAGAACATAAACATTTTTTGGGGGAAAACTCTAGAGATTTTCATATCCCATATTACTGCTCTCTGTCTTCTGATTAGTCATGTGATACAGTCCTTTGTGACCTTCTAGTTTCTAGATCTCACTAGTAGTATTAAAATAAAGCAAATTCAAGTTTTATTACTGCCAAAAAATGACAGGCCCTGATTTAATAGTAGTGAAATTTTGACTAGATCTTTCTTTGTCCTAGCAATCATTTAATGCTACACACCACTGCAAGACAGTAATCCTTTTGACCTTCCTCAATCTGCAGCAGAAAATATTTATGTTTTCCTTTCATTTCCTCTACAAAAAATGACTGCCCATTTTATTTAATTACATTATTTCAGACCACACTACTGTGCACATTTGTATATTTAGTGTGGCATCTCTGAATCATCCATGACCAAGAAGTGTGAGGTCAGTTGTTCTCAAAATATTTGGCTTGAACTGAGCTGGCAGCTAGGGAAATCTGTCCCTCTGTTTTGATTGCTCTTTAAGTAGTTTCTGTTTATTTCCTGTACTTAATGGTTACTATACTTGACCTCATTATTGCTAGCACAGCCTTGTTTGCAGTGATACAATTTTCATTCAATCACAGATTTAAAAGGTTCATTTTCTCTTCAAACCAAAACAGTATTAAGGTCCATACAGATTGTACTGAAGTGTTCAAAATTCTGCTCTAAAGACTCAACTCTCTCTAGATGAGAAGTTATTTGTGAAGTGTACAGCAATGTTAGAATCCACCCACTCCTCCTTATATGCATATATACACATACATACATATA
>VXAU01000584.1:0-14283 GCA_013399695.1 Formicarius rufipectus | reverse complement strand
TATATATATATAAAATATATATAAATTCCTATTTTCTGAATGAAAGTATTGTATATCCAGAACACTCATAGAAGTTTTGCTGTAAAGGCAAAAATTGACACTATTTAAAATGAAAAGAGTCAATTACCTGGAATAGAAATAACTTCATATTTCACAATAAAGGCAAAAACTGGTAGTAGGGAAGTCAAAGAAAAATTTCTGTAAACTTCTCTGGGGACAGCATTTCAGACATGGAATCTGTCTTCAGTTACTTGTCCTTCCAATTACAGTTTGTAGTTAGAGCTACTGTCACTTTGGATTTTTCTTTTCTTTTTTCTTTTTATTTCTAGAAATAACTTAAGGAATCAATCTAGTTCCAAAAAATACCTTTTGTGTTCACGTATCACATGGATAATGAGTGCTGCATGAGCAGTTCTCTTTGAAAAACTCCACTGTAGAAGTAGGTATTGCAATTCCATTGGACACTAATAAACCTAGAAACATCTGAAGAGTCCGTAAGAGTTCCAGTGCCCGTCATCAGGTTCTTCACAATCCACAGGTATTGTCCCAGCTACCTCCTCAGGGAATTTTTTTAAATGTTGCCCAGAAAGTGTTGATGGGCTTAGGAACTGGCAACAGTATGAGAAATATAAGCACATTGCAAGACACTCTGGCCACCCATCTTAGTCTGATTCCACATTTTCATGGGATGAACTTGAAGATTGAAAAGTAGTTGTTGAAGAGAGGAAGAAAGAGGACACTGAGTACTGTCTGCACAGTGTACTAATTTTGTGGATAATGTTAGTGCTGTTTTGTCTATAAAGCTGTTTGTCTAGAACCCTTTATTTAACTAAAAGCAAACAAAACTTTCCAAAATTTATGGAGCCTAATACTGCTTTGTCCCACCAATGGCATGGAAAACACTTTGTAAGGCTGATGTAATCCTTATATAACTTACATGTGCAATTGCATCTTTCACCCAGCCAACAAACTACATCATTTTTAAATGAGCATCCTATTGGTATGTAATGCTATAACATAACAGAAGGAGCTGTCATTAGTCCATATTTTCAAGCTTTAATATGCAGGAACTGTTTCAGCAGGGAACGAGAACCACACAAAATGCTGTCTTGGAAGCAAAATTCTATCAAGCAAGATTTAGAAATAATGTGAAAAAATATTTGAGGCTTGTCTATCACCCATTACTTGACAGATTGCAAATTAGGATTTTTATTACACGCTGCACAGAAGTTTGTATAGATCTGCTGGTTGAGAATGATGCCAGCGCTTCTAAAGTTAAAAATCACCGAAGAAAAATCTTCAGTATCCTCTACTGGCATTTATGTATTTGTCTCTCCTCACCTCTTCAAATGTCAAAATTGTGAACAGTTTTGTTTTTCAGCTCCTGTTTAGTAACCAGTTTTCCACAACTCTGGTAGTCGATTTTTTAGCTAAACTGAGATCACTGGCAAAGTAGCAAGGACAGAATTGTTAAAAATCTTGGCCTCTACCTTCAACTAAACACAGCCTCATAAACCTGTGATTAGGCGTCCTGGGAACATATAGAGTAGTATCCTTGCAAGTGGGGGCAATTTACAGCAATCATACTGAGCCTTACCAGTAAGGATTTGGTCTTTTTTCCATCTATTCCTCATCTTGTGTTGCTAAGACCTTCATTAGACCTTTGTTGTGTAAACCTTCATTAGAACTGTCAGTCTACAAGTTAGAAAAACACAAAACACATCCAGCAATTTTTGGGAACATGGTGTTCTTAGGACCGTCCTGTGCAAGGACAGAAGTTGGACTTCATTATCCTTGTGGGTCACTTCCAGCTCAAGATAGTCTATGAGTTAGGCCACTCAAATACTTAGATCATATCTGAAATCTCTCTGATTATCCTTGTGGCATTTGCATCACTTTGAGGATGTACAATGAGCAAAAAGTCTCAGGTTTGTGTTTGATAGTGACCAGGTGCCAGGGAAGTTTCCCAATTGGCTTGTGTAAGCGATTGAGTAGACTATGTTAGGCAGAGGTCCTCTAGCAATTTGAGTAAGAGCTTCTGGCCAAGCTCATATCCTTCTTCAGGCTATTTCAGATACTATGTGGCTGCAGATCTTTTTCTGTGGAGACCGTATCATCAGTTGTTATATCAGAAGGTTCCTACAGCAGCTACAACAAAATATGGAAAGTCTTGCAAGAACATATGTTGCTTTTGTCCCATTTTTTTACTGAGATGAAAGTATACTTCAGCAAAATATAAGTATAGCACGCAGTAATTGGAATGGGATCCAGGGATATATTTAAAAATGTTTATATCTGGTGTTCTGTTTCAGGCTTAACACAAATTTTCTTTTAAAATATTTAAGTGATTGCAGTTGGTATCAGATGGCATGGTAAATATAACCCATGGTTTAAAAATAATATATAGGAAGGGACCAAAAGAAATAACTTATGGAAAGAGGATTGTTAATATGTTAGCCAAAAGTTGAAACACTTTTTCAAGTATCACCCATAACAAGATTAATTGATGGTAAATCTCCAAATTATGTCATTCTCTCCCTTTGTCATGTGTTAAAAAAAATATAGAATGCAAAGCATCCTTGAAATGGTCTGAATGCCAGATAACCAGGTGGTGCCAGATTCACTGACTCACTCTGAAACCATCATGCTTGCCTTCAGATTGCCTTGTCATCTTACTGGTGCTTTGCGAAAAGCAACGTTTCTAGTAAAGTTTTTGCAATATTTTAAAGACAGAGTTTTAATAAGAGCTGTGGATCCATAATTTTTCCCGTAATTAAAGTTTTTGGGTTAAAGCTGACAGCAGAGCCATATTTTTTCTATTTTTTCATTGACTAGTGCAGTGAAAATGTCATTAAACAAACGAGCTGGTCCTGTCTGCACACAGGGGCATGATCCAAGCTCTTTTGAGCAGTTACTGTAGGAGAAGAGATGTCAGAAATAGCGAGATTTGAAAACGATTATTGACTTTTTTTTTTTCCACTCAAACTCAGGAGTGAAATTGTTGTAGGTTTCCTTTCCCCTAAACAGACCCTTAAGAGTAATTTTTGCTAGTTCCCTGGTTCTCTGGTCACTCAGGGGAAATGTAGGAAATGCTAGGAAAAGTAATAATGAGTAAAATAATTGCTCCCTTAGATAGTCCTGTAGTCTTTGTTTCATCTAAAGCCCTTGTGTTGAACTTTTTTAGGGGTTGACACGTCCAGACAAATTCAGACTGAGCTATGATGTGAGACTATGCAGAAAGAGATCTGTGCTCGTGTCCGTCAGTGATCCTGCAACTGCTAAAACTGGTGGAAATTGGTGAATAGTACTGTAACTTCTGTTTTCTTCCCATTTTTCCATTTGCATATTGCAAACCATGGATAACGGGAAGTTCATATAGACACATGTGCTACAGGAACACTCCTGCGTCAAAGGCTACACTTATTTATTCATTCTTCACTTACCCATCTGAATTAAAATGGAAACAAAATCCAGCACATGCTAGTATATGAGGAGAATTTTATTTAATATAAAACTATTTGGAAGTGTTCATATCCACTCATTCTGGAATCTGTGACCTGATCCATTTGTTCACAGTTCATCTGTATTTAGCTTGGACACTGTACAAATGTGAAACATCTTGCAGGCTGCATGTAATCATGACGTCATCTAAGATTTCATTTTGGGTCAGATGCAACATTGCTGTGTCCTCACTGGAACCAGAGCAGGTTGAATGTGATTCACTATATGACTGTCTACTATTTAATGCTGCAAAGTTGTCCCATGGTAGCACTAGTGAGGATCTGAATGTTCTATTTCCTCCCCTGATCTGGCAGGAACAGCAGACAGCAGACCTTATCTTGTCCAAGAAATGACACATGTTTTGCTAGGCAATAGTGAATCTAACCAGCTGTAAAAATATATCAATAATAAAACTAACAAAACAAATATTTTAGACATGTGAATTAGTCCATATGAGGTATTGCTGTAGCAATCAACCTCCATGACAGATGGATTTAATTTTTTAAGTATATGAAAATGCTCTAATAAGTATGTATCACTTTTCTGAACAAGTTGTATCAATACTATTTTTATGCTTTCATTTGTTGTCCTTGACACCTTTACATGCCTTTGCTACTGATACCCTGCACAGAGGTTATAGAGCAGCTTTAGTTTGGTTGTGGGAGAACACCATATAAATAGTCAGGAAGGGAATCCCTGTGTTCTCCAGTATGGAAAGAGAAAAGAAGGTGGGTTCATTGGGTTCAAATGATTTACATAAACTGTATAAAGCTCTGAGAAGTTGCTTCAGAAGGCAGATGTTCATAGTTAGGGGACTGGAGCATCTCTCTGAGGAGGAGAAGCTGAACGAATTGGGCCTGCTCAAGCTTGTGAAGAGATGACTGAGGAGAAACCTCACCAATGTCTGTCAGTGTCTGCAGGGAGGGGCCAGGGGATGGACCAGGCTCTGCTCAGTGATGCCCAGCAACAGGACAACGGGCAATGGGCAGAAACTGATGCTCAGGAAGTTCCACCTGAACATGGGGAAGAACTTTAGTATGCAGTGATTGAGCACTGGAACAGATCACCCAGAGAGGGTGCGGAGTCTCCCTCTCTAGAGATGTTCCAGAACTGTCTGGACACAATCCTGTGCCATGTGCTGTAGGGTGATCCTGCTTGAGCAGGAAGGTTGGATCAGATGACTCTTTATGGTCTCTTCCAACCTTCCCCATTCTGTGATAGTATTCCATATGAACTGCCTCCACCATCAGCAACAGTCAGTCAGTGATATAGGAGGTGTGTGCTGGTTCTCAAGGTCAGTCTGTTCTGCTGAAGAAGTCCCCACATGCTGGGTACAGCAGCATAGTTTATTCTCACTGTAACTAAGAATGAGCATGTGTTACTGCATTTGTTGCTATAAACAAGTCTGTACAGGAATATCTTATTCCATTAATGATGTTCAGAAGTCAAATTATTTAAATAAGGAATGATATTGTTCAAGGAAATGTTAGAACTCAGCTGTTGGCCAGCAGTTAAAAAAACAAAACAAAACAAAAACAATAGTCAAAGAACCTCTTCCTCTGAAGTGTTCAGCTGGGGAAACTAGGAAGGACTGTATTGTTAAACAGTTTCTCAAAATTTTGAATAAATGGGATTTATTACTTGTCTACATTGCAAAGTTGAAACAGGGGCACTCAGAAAAAAAATAAAATTGTTCTTCTTACTCACAATCATTTGAATATCTGAGGGTATGAATGTCCTAGCTTGACAACAAGTGTAGTAAATGTAGTAGTTCACACCATAAAATCTGAGAGTTCAGAATATTTTCTGAATTTTGATTTCTGATAATGATGTACTGCAGTTCTAAAATATTTTTAGCAAATAGTCATTTACGTGGATTTGAGGGAATAATCTCAGATCCAGTAAGTGGTTCTTACAGCTCAGTAACAATATAATTTTTACGTATATATTTTAATTTTTTTGTTCATTTAAGAACTTGAATTTCTGAACTAAAATATATTTTATATTCATAAGTAGGGTCAAATAGAATTGTATTTCTGATGCTGGCACTTGACCCTCTCATGATGTGCATATATGAACCTCTAACACTGCCATACAAATTGAGGTTCTGAACCAACAAACAGCTTGTCATCATTTATATGAGGATTCTGTTTACTTCAGCGTGATGGGCATTGTGCTGAGATGTTTGCAGATTGGGATTATGATATAAAGACCTAAAATACCACCATTCATATTGAATCATTATCTATGAGAATGAAAAGGTGAAAACCAAAATGATACACCCCACACGAAACTGGAGTTTCATAAACAAATCTTCAGATGACCAGAGACAAATAAGTATTATAATGTGCTTGCCTGTTTCTACTTTGCATTAACCTTAAAGTAGTGGTTTCCTGAAAAAAATTATGATGGATCTCCTTCTATCTTCACCCCGAACCATCTACGCATTTCCAGAAATAGGTATTTGTTTATTATAGTGATACATGGTTGGTCACAGTATAATTTAAATCTGGGCCATTTTTTCCATTCTAGCCTCTTAGTTATAGTAGTTTTCAAAAGCAGATGTAAAACCTTAACTCTGCATTGAAATTTACTGAGGACTTAATGGTCAAAAAAAAGGAACTTTTCTGTACAGGAACACCTTTAGAAATTGTTGATGTTGTGAAGTATCATGCTCTAATTCTACAACACTTTTTATTAAATGAATTTTGGTGACTGGGATAATTGATTTTTTTTAATCTACTCCTCAGTTTCCCTGGATAAAGGTCTGGAATCCTGTCATTAAATTTTCCATGCAAAAAGGATAATGCAAAAGAATGTGCAGACTAATTTCCTACTGTTTGCTTAAATATAATACCATTTTCGAACTTCCACTTTACATGGACAAATTTATCCCAAAGCATGGTGCCAATATATATTAAGAGCATGTGACATAAAAGCGTCAAGTGGCTTCCATACTTCATGTGACCATACAAGCCTTATAAATCCATTGCTGGGAGTCTTGCCCAGCAGGCATCCCCAGCAAACAGCCTCATTGCAGCTTCCCCCATTAAACTGCTGCCTCCTGTAATTGCTTGCCTATGGCATTATGTTTGCTAATGACCTAAGTGACGAAAACATGCAGTGTTTTATTTGCAGAAATCAAACAGTAGTGATGGAAACTGGACCAGAGAGGTGTAAGCTTCTGGGACGATGCCACACACTTACAAGAACAGGAGAGAGAAAGCTGAAATCACCTGACAGGGTTTCCTTTGCAATATCTTTGCTGCTGTGTGCACATCAGCCCTTTCTAAAGGCATTCTCACCCTCTCCTCCAACAGCTTTGGTCCTTCATGTAGGCCTTCATATTTCACTGTGGGAAAGGATATTTGTGTTTCACTTCCTGCCTTGGCAGCTCCAAACTGTCTTTTTTGTGTTGGGTATAATTCATATAAAAAATGAAGACACAGTAACAATCCTAAGACTCTTGGGCCCCTAGGGAGTCTGGCCTTTTCAATAGTTGCACTTTCTTGGTTTCCCAAATGTTGTGTAGGTGTTTGTAGATGATGACCATTGCACACTCCTAAATCTGGCAAGTATATCTGAGAGACTGCACAACATTAACAAATAATTATGATGTTTGTTCCTTTCACCTGGGCAAAAGGAAAGGATGTATTTGGATAGTCAGTCCCTACCCAAGTACCAGAAGCGCTCTTTGTGTGTCAAAGTGAACTGACTTCACATTTGTCTTTAAAAACATCACCAGTGCACTGCACTTGGAGCTGGTGGGGCCAGACACAGTGCTGTTGAGAGACCCTTGTGTCCCCTGCTTGTACATGCCTGACTGGACAGAGACCCATGGAGGCTGCAAACCAGAACTAGAGTGGAAAGGAAAGAGATGTTGCTCTCTGCTGGACTTGGATGTCACTATGGAAATTAAATCTTGGAGTTGCATTATGTCTCCCTCTGTCCCATTAATGATTGCTACTAGTAGGACCCAGCCGGTGTGGAGGCAGCTCCTACAAAAACCCCACAGGATTTTTAAACTGGGCCATATGCAATCTGTTACCACTGGAAAGTGAGAAGGGAGCCATGGTGAACTCCAGCTGGATCTGTGGTTTTCCTCAGAACTGAGGGAGACTTAACTGGGAGTATTGACAGATGCTTTATTTAAACTGAGGTAATCAAGAGCTACTGAAGCACATGGTCAGGCAGACCAGAGCACATCAGTTGTGTGCTGTAGTGTAAAAAATTACATGGCCTATAAAATTCTATGCTTTGTCTTAGTGTTTCCAAGTTGTCCTTCTCACACACTTCTGAATCTTTATACTTTGAGATTTCTTTACACAAGGGTCTTAAATGGGGAAAAGTTTACTTCAGTAGCCTCATCCTTCATCTCAGAGAAGTATCAAGAAAGTTGTAAATAACATTAAATTTTTGTCCATTAATGATCTTTATAGTTTAAATGGACATTAAAATGGATTATTTGCCATTTTATTGCACTTCCACATAACTACTCAGCAGTGATTATCCAGGCTATTTTATTGTTATTACCCTTTTAAACAGATCTATCATGCCAAAGAATCTGAAATATGGTCTTTTGTTTGCCAAAAGCTACCAATTTGTTTTCCTATGGATTCTGAGATAGCTGTTAACACTCGATAGTCTTTAGGAAGAACATGTATTCATGCCACCATTTACATCCCTTTTGGCTCTGAGGTTTATTTTCTTTCACTGTATCCTGCAGGGAAGATTATCATGAATTCCACTGTGAAACTGCTCTATGAAACACTTATCTCTGCCAGCAAGCCAAAGAAAGCAGATTGCTCACTGGATTCCTAGCTATATGTGGAGTTACTGCATTTTTGTTTGGCTGTTGTAACTATTTGAGCTAATTTTGCACTTTTGGACATGATGAAACAGCTGCCACCTGCCAGGAAAGCAGAGGGGATCCATCACTAATCAACATCACTATCCTCAACACTTCAGTGGGAAGCTAAAAGCAATGTGACTCCTTAGTTCTGTATCTGGTGGGTAGGGAGAAATTTAAACTCATTTTGCCTTCAGTATTGCTTATTGACCAACTTAGGTGCCCTTTCTTAACTGTGCAGCCCATTTCACAGTATCTAGTTCTCTTTCTTAATTCTTCATAAAACATTAAGGTGGCTGGAAGGACTTTTTGAAACTCACATTAAAGAAACTCACATTACTCCTAGAAGGTAAAATTTTTCTCTTTTAGATAGTCTACCCACTCTCCTAGACCCTGATACACCAATGTTTTTTGTTGCATACCTTGCATTAGTTGTGGGCAGGATGAAGGTACTGTTTGTGATCTTAAAGGTTCCTCCTATTCTTTACTTGAACTTCTCTGTCATCAGAATTCTCTGATTGGACTTAAAATGTCAGGAAAGATTAAAGAAACTGTCTATGACTGGGATTACCCCAAGTGAAATGTTTGAATTGAGCAATAAGACCACTGGGAAATTTATATTTGTTCTTTCTGTTAGTTAATATTTGAGATTGATGACTTTTTTTTTTTTTAATATTCTATGTTAGCTGCTTTACAGGTCCACTAATGACAAGCACACATTACTTCTGATATATCACAATTCCCTGCTACTGATTGAGGAAGCAGTTATGAGACCTTTCAGCTCTGAGAAGATCAAAAACTCCAGTTGAAATCAGTTTGTTGTGAAATACATTTTTTATTAGGAAGAAATAGCAAGGAAGAAATCAGATAAGCAGCTCTGTACATATTGACTTTTACAAAAAAAAAAATCCTGTAAAAGTAAGATTTAACACTGTGTGTATATATATTTAAATTAGCATTCAGTTATGATTTATATGCTGTGAGTCTGTCATTAATTTATTCAATGTACCTTTCAATTAAGACCTATTTATCTTTGAATTGTTTTCTCCCTCTCTCCCATCCCTCATTCCCAGGATAGTCTCCCCCAAAGAGAGGAGGGATGATTTTCCTCGCTATTTTCGTTGCATGGCTTTATATTATATTGATTAGGGAAGCTTCTGCCACATCTGAAGAAAGTATTTAATTTGAAAAATATTTCTTTGGCATAATATAATTAGTGTGATGGCAACAAGCAGTGAGATGGAGTAAAGCTGACTCCATATGTATCATTAAATGTTGAGGAGAGTATCCTAACATGACAGTCTTAAAAAGCATAATTTTGAGGGACTGTAATAGATCCAGGCATTTATTAACATCTGCGGCTTGTAGTTGCTATCAAAGCCAAAGTAAATTAAAAATGTGTGACTCTAGATGCTGTGGTTAAGATTTTCAACAAGTTTTGCTCTAATTGTTATTGATGTGTTTTACCATATTCTTGGTTCAATAACTGCATATTTTGAATGTATTCATGTTTTTCAACCTTTCTTTGCTTCAGCTCCATCTTAAGTGCAACAACATGCCTTTGCTAGTCTTCCTTCCCCCCACCTCCCCCCAAAAAAAAAGTGTTAAAAGAATGTTCACAACCTTAGAGATGCTGTGATCTACAAGACGAGCTTCATGGACTCTTACAATTCAGATTTCGCAGTCAGATGTGAGGGTACAAATGCAACCTATGTTCTTTGTTTTTTTTAAGAGAAGACATATGTGACAAAGGGTGGTGCATCCCTCAGAAAAGGTGTGTGCCTACACTTACTTTTCACCTCCATCTGCAGTGAAACAAATATGTCAGGTTCTGCTCTGAAGAGGTTTGGGATGCTGTGATTTATGCTAGGGATGAGTCTGGTCTCCACAAAATGCACCAAGACATACAAGTGCATGTCAAGCAGTGTGAGTTCATCTAAGTGTTCAGGTACAAACCAAAGTTAGTCTGAATGGAGTAAAAGTATCTTTTCCCCTTCAGCGTCTGACCTGCATGACACAGACGGAAGGGATACCAGAGAACTGGCAGTGTGTACTATTGCCTGTTTATTTAAGTAGGTCTGCACTACATAGTTTGTTAAAAGTAGATAAAACCCAGGTACTGAAAATATCAGTGTTGTATAACTGTTCATCTATTTTCTATTGACAATATTTCCTCGCTTTTATGATTTACCATTTTGTTTTCCCACTGCTTATGCTTTTGCTGTGACAATAACTATGTTTGCAAAATTATAATTTAAGTTTTACAGGAACTGAATAATACTTTGAGAATTAAGTGGAGAATATGAAGGTTTGAGAGAACAGAATCATGCAATGGTACCTATATACGTTATGTCTGACCTCTGATTTATTCCACTGCCAGCACCATTTGCTTGCATCTCATTGCTTCCTTTGCATTTCCATTATCCAGCTTATAACTCTGTTATATTCCTTTCAAATGCCTCACATCTAGTAGAGGTGCCTCAAAGATCTTTATTATCTCTCTCCACAGATAAGTATGTCTCAGTTTCCAGTGACTGCCTAATTGAACTCCAGTCTTGGAACTTTATTTATGATTTGAAACTGAAGCATGTGAATTGAGGATGCTGTCCAACGTATAGATTTGAAAAACACTAAGAAAAAATCCAACATAGTGTTTCAGTTGTCTGTCTGGGTTTGTTTATATGTTTGTTTGTTTGTTTGTTTGTTTTGTTTTAATTTATTTCGTGGTCAAAACCAAAGAGATGTTTAGCATTTCCGCTTTCAGTTTCAATGTCAATAGTTGAAACTTATGCCCCTTGCTTCTAGAAAATATATGCAAAGGAGCCCTCGCACTTTCACAAAATCAGAAACACAGAATCCTTCTTGTTGGGAAAGACCTCCAAGATTATGAAGTCTAACCTTTGACTTATCACCACCTTGTCAACTAGACCCTAGCATTGAGTGCCATGTCCAGTAGTTTCTCAAACATTTCCAGGGATGGTGATGTCACCACCTCCCCTGGGCAGTCCGCCTAATGCTTAACAACCTTTTCCATGAAGAAATTCTTCCTAATGTCCAAACTGTACCTCCTCTGGTGACATTTGGCCATTTCCGCTCATCCTTTGTTGGTTGCCTAGATGCAAAGCCCGACCCCCACCTGGCTACAATCTCCTTTCAGGCAGTTATAGAAAGTGATAAGGTTCCTCACGAGTCTCCTTTTCCCCTGGCTGAGCCCCTGCCCGATCCCTCAGTTGCTCCTCATAAGACTTACACCTTTCCCCAACTCCACTGCCCTTCTCTAGACACACTCCAGCACCTCAATGTCTTTCTTGTTGTGTGGGACCAAGAACTGGATGCTGCTGCAGCTTCACCAGGGAGAGGTGAGGTCTTTTACAGCAGCAAAGATCTGAAAATACAAACTTCCTTGCAGCATCAGGTATGTACTTTCAATGGAGAAGTTGATATCTGCAGAAAAGATAATGGGATGAGTGTGGAAAGAGTGAATGCTTCTTACATATGTCATATATACATATATTAAGGCATGACATCAGAGTCAGTCATATGGCCATCTGTCTTGTTGGAAATAATATCCATGTTTCATTGCATAGGTGTACATTTTGTAAATATTACTGCAATATTGTTAACTTCAATAAAGTGGAGAACTTGGGCATACACTTGCTGTCCTTAAAAGCTGCAAATTTTTATGCGAAATGTCCTGTTGCATTCCTTGTTGGTCAGTTTTATATCCAAAATGCAGCAGAAATATTATAAAATTGAATTAAAGGAAGCAGATACAACACTAGTGATGAAAAAAAAACAATCTCAAAAAATAATAGTCCTACATTTGAAATGTGGAAACCTTTTACTGAGGGTTTTTTTTTTGTTTGTTTTGTTTGTTTGTTTGGGTTTTTTTTTGGTTGGTTGGTTGGGGTTTTCTTATTGATGAAAGAATAATTTGGGCTGTTTGGTTGCTTAAGGAAGAACTATGTACATAGATGAGGATTATCTGGAGTGTGTAGGTGGCTCCTGTCAGAGCTGACACTTAAAGGCAGATGGAAGAGTTTTGCAGACGTAAATGGGAGGCAGAGGAAGGAGTGTTATTCATAGGACATGAAGGTTTCCAAAGTAAGATCTCTTGTCCCTACTGAGTCAGATTTCACATAAAGTGGACCAGCTGCTCTATTAACTATATTAGGTATCTATAGCCAAACATACACTGCCATCAGTAGGGTAGAAACTAGAGGAAAGAATGTAACAAATGCTAAAAGTTTGTGCTGAGTATAGATTTACTTATCAGCTTGAATCTATAGTGGATGAAAATCCAGACTACTTCCCTTATTCACTATTTCCTTTTTGTACATGTTTCATCATAGTAGTTCTTACTTATAGTCTGTCTCAGGTTTGAGTTTAATATTTCATTGTTTTGGTTTTGAATGCTCAAATGATATTTTTTGAAATTTAAAGTAACTGTTTTCTTTGGACTTCAGTGGAGTCCCTTGAAATCACTTTCACCAGTGTTTGATTTGATTAAGGTTTATTTATTTGGAAGACTAAACATTTGACAAATTTAAATTAACTGTCCATTTGATGCTTATCTACAAATAGCTCAGTTTTTTGCATTGTGGTTCCTTCACACAAATTGTAGGCATGATAATTCTCCAGTGTATCATCACATGTATGTTATGTATTGTTGTTTTAGAAATGCTCTGCTGTTATACTATATGAGTTTGTTCCTCTGCCATTGTGCAAGAAAAAAGGAGAGAATACAAATTATCCTGAAACAGAACTGGCTGCATGTTTGTGACCATGAAGTTTATCTCACCAGAACACATTAAGGCAGTCAGGAACACCCTCTCTATGCCAACGACTTTCTCTGCTCAGAAGTTTCCCATGTGCTCTGTATCCCCCTGGTAGAACTGGAATGTGACCAACTTGAAGTGGCTAAAACACTGAGCATTTGAAAGGGTCTCTGTGATTTCCCACTCTTGATAAGTATTCAACTGACATTCTTACAGGGCTTATAACTGTTACAGAATCATCATAGAATGGCCTGGGTTGGAAGGGATCTTGATCATCTCATTTCAACATCACTGCCATGGGAAAACACACTTTCCACTAGATCAAATTGCTCAGAGCTACATCCAACTTGGCCTTAGACATTTCCGGGGATGGGGCAGTCACAGCTTCCCCAGGCTGTGAGACCTGTGCCAGTGTCTCACCACCTTCACAGTAAAGAATTTATTCTTGTTATCTGATCTAAACCTACTCTCTTACAGTTTGAACCTGTTCCCCCTTTTCCTGAGACTACATGTCCACGAAAATTGTCTCACTCTACTGTAGGCTCTCTTTAGGTACTGGAAGGCCACAATTAGGCCATCCCAGAACCTCCTCATTTCCTGGCTGAACAATTCCTATTCTTTCAGCCTTTTCTCATAGCAGAGGTGCTCCATCCCACTGATCAGTGCACATGGAGGGGTCATGTCCAGCCTCTCATTCACCATAGTCCCAATATGCTGACAAGAAGGATTCATTTTACTAGCCACCCTCACCCAGCTTAGCATCTTGAAATAACCTTTCCAAAAGCACCAGACTGTTCAGAGGGACTGCGGGAGCCCTAACAAAAGTCAATAATATACCTCCCATCCATATAATAAAGCATGGCTGCTGGATTAGATCTTGGAAATGTGGGGTTGCGACAGGCAGAAACCCCATCATCTATGCATCCAGGTCTATGCATCCAGTTATATTCAACACACATGTGAGCAGACTTAGAACTGAGCTGGGTGCTTGCACTTCACATCTGAATGTTTTAGTGAACACACAGAAATTGTTGGAAGATTTGCCAGTGGACAAACTAGGAAAATGAGAAGTGTGAACTTTGGGTGTTTTTTATAGTTAATAATATGGGCAATTATCATTGGCTAAACTTCACGAGCAAAGATTTGGGAGGGTTT
>VXAU01000582.1:88305-147761 GCA_013399695.1 Formicarius rufipectus | reverse complement strand
TGCAACACCCCCAGGGACACCCAGGTTGCCCCCAAAGACCTCCTGGAACCCCAAGGATCTACAGGGATTCCTGGCATTTGGGGGACCCCCAGGGAGCTCCTGTGACCTAAAATCAAGGAAAAAAACTTTTGAGACATTAGTGTGGGTAGAGAGTGGTTTTTATTGGAAGCTTTCTAGTGCACAAAGTGTACAGGTGCCCACCCAGTACTGAGGTCTTACAAACTTGTAACAATGCTTATCAGTCAGTACATCCAACCTGAGAACCTTTTGCCACTACTACTGCCCTGGGACCATCTTCAGAACTGCCCCAAGGGAACACCTCCAAGGGTTCTGGGCCTTCTGTCTTGTTATCCCAGTCCAGGTGCACGTGTTCCAAACATGATGTCCTTGCTGCTGTCTTGTCTGGTGAAAAGACAGTTGAAAGAAACTCAGAAATGGGGCACAAACCATGAGAAACTGTTAGAAACTGCTACCTCGAGTGTGAGAAACCATACAGATATATAAAAATCTACAAAGATACAAAATATTAAAATCTATGAATATGTAAAAATCCTAAGGTATCACTCCAGGGACCGACAAGGATCCCAGAGACGCCCAGGAACCTGTGGGGTCCTCCAGAAATCCCCAAGGATCCCCAGGGTCCTACAGGGACTGCCAGCACATAGAGGACTTCCAGGGATCCCCAGTATCCCCAGGAATCTCTACTGCCGTGGCTTCCACTCCCATTACCACACACCAGCAAAAACTCCTTTTTATTCTGTATTTTATGTTAGATTTGGTTTTTAGGGGTTCCTACCCACCTTTTGTGTTTTTTTTGGGAGGAGTGGGTTTATGGTCCTGACATTTCAGGACCCCTCCCTGACACTTTTCAAAGTCCCTGCTCATGTTTTGAGGTCAGCTTTCACACTTTTGGGGCTCCCCTTCTCCTACTTCGGGGAGTCCTCATCCACTTTTGAGGGTCCCATCACTGACATTTTGGGGAGTCTCCACCCTCTTTTAGGGGGCTTTCCCCACCATGAGGGGTCCCCTCACCCATTTTTGGGGCTCCTCCCTGACATTTTGAGACTCCCTTGCCAATTTTGGGGGTCCTTGGGGGTCCCCACCATGTTTTAGCAGTGGTTTCCCACCTTTAGGGGTCCCTCACTAACTTCTGGGTCCTCTGTGAAATTATGGGGGGTCCTCACCTGCTTTTTGGAGTCTCCTCCCCCATTTGGGGCCGTCTCTTCAATTTTGGGGGCCCTGAACCCCCAAATCAATCCTCAGACTCACAAACAAGGACCAGCCTGGAACAGACAAAGGTTTTAAGGCACTCCAGAACTCAGGAATATGTTCCTGCCTTGCCAGCCACTCCAGTTGTGGCCCAGCCCCCTGAGCTGAGGCCAAGGCTCCCGTTGCTCCTGGGGAATCCCTGCCTGAGCCACAAAAGCTCATTCTGAGCAGCACCTGCACACCTGGGAAAGGCAAAAGGAAGACACAGAAGATGAGTGCCTATGCACAGGAGTTTCTGACCAGTGATGCAGCCACTGAAGGAGGGGAACAGTTCAGAGAAACCCAGCAGTACTTTTACTGCACACAACAGTCAGAAACAATAAACACCCAAATGGAGTTTCCTGAGCCACAACACAGGGCCGGTCACAGGAGGCAAAGGCCAGGAGTGCACACAGGAGCACAGCAGCAGCACCTGGGCCTGGAGGAACAGCACCTTACCAAGTTCTGAGCTGGGGGGACAGCTGGGGACAGCCCCTGCTCACCTGAAAGGATTCAGGCCCCAGTCTGCAGCGAGAAGTCCATTTTAGCCCTTACCATCTACCTCAGATATTCCCTTCAGAATGTCACCTCTGTCCCCTCTACATCACCTCCCACTCTCTGACCTCAGACACTGGCTGTGTCCGCTCCAAACTACCCGAGGGGTTCTATCCCCTCTAAGTAACCCCAAGTTTTCTGTCCAAAACATCGCCTCGCTCTGCTCTGAGTTCCCAGCCTTTCTCTTAAAAAGGCTCTTTTCCCCTCCTCTAAAGTACCCCCTTAAAGTAAAATAAAATAAAAAATATATCTCTATATAGAAATATAAGAGCTCACACGAGAGCTCACCCAGAGCCAATTCAGGGCGGCACGGGCCCCTTCAGGCTCACACACTCACACACCCACTCCATGCCGTGAGTCCAGCCGAAAGGAAAAAGCTTTATTAACATATCACACACTGTATTTATCATCTATGCTTTTCAGTTACATCATTATATCAAATGATTGGTCAGCTTAGAACTGTTCATTCTCAGGCCACCTAAAGTCCGCAGTTCATAGGTGTTAATGTTAATTAACTCCTCCTGAAGAACTCATCCCATGATGGCTCTCTGAAGGAATTTGGGGAGTAACAGCAGATGTTCTTCTTATAGATAAGTTCTCACTCCAAGGCTGCGAACTGCTCTCTTGAAATCTGTAAACACAGGCCTGCTTCTCCTGGGAACTGCACAATGAATTGTTCACAGAATATTCACAGAATATCCAATTTTCTGCATTCTGCAACACCCCCTGATTCACTCCACAAAAAACGTGGGGTTTTTCCCTCGAACTTACCTCGCCATTTCTGTGAAATGTGTGACCTCTGCTCCCCCTCCCAATTTGCCTCTGCTTTTCCCTCCCAAAGGCTCGTTCCGTGCCCTGTTCAGGAACTCAGGTTTGAGCTCCAAACCTCCCCTGACCAGCTCAGGTTTTACCCCAAAATTATTCCGACCTGTCCCGCTCAGGACATCTCGATTTTACCCCCGGAAGGTCCCTCAGTAATTACTGAGGGTTTACCTCCAAATGTTCATTTTTAACCCCGTGCGAATGACGGGAAATTACAACTCCCGCCGTGCCCCGGGAACCAGCCCGGCCCCGCTCCCCATTCCCGGTCCCCGTCCCTGTCCCCATTCTCGCTCCCCATTCCCGGTCCCCGTCCCTGTCCCCTTTCCCGCTTCCCATCCCTGTCCCCATTCCCCGCTCCCGGTTCCCGTCCCTGTCCCCATTCCCCATTGCCGCTCCCCATTCCCGGTTCCCGTCCCTGTCTCCATTCCCCATTCCCGCTCCCGGTCCCCGTCCCTGTCCCCATTCTCGCTCCCCATTCCCGGTCCCCGTCCCGCTCCCCATTCCCCGCTCCCCTCAGGGCGGGCGCGGCGCAATCGGCCGCCATTTTGTCCTTTCTTACCACCTGACACGGCGCTTCGCTTCCGGTACTGCGCATGCGCACCTTCAGCGTCGCGGTTCTGTTCGGTCACTAGGAGCCACCGCGCATGCGCAGTACCCCCTTCCACCCCCCTCCCCCCAGGTGCCTGCGGCGGCGATTCCGGCCTTGCTTTTTATTTGCGATTATTTTTTATTCTACAAAGCGTCGCAGAATATTCCGAAGCGCCTTAAAGCCTGCCGGGATATACCGCGGAGCCGCAAAGCGTTTTGGGATGTAGCGAGGCGCTGCAAAGGCTGCTGAGATATAGCGAAGCACCTCAAAAGCATAGGGATTATTTTCGTTCTTAATGTAGCTTTTGTCGTATTTTATTTTATTGTTTTTATTCTGTCCCTGGGGCCGTGCAGGACGGCCGCGCCCCCAGCCAGCGGCCAGGAACCCGCCTCGGGAGCAGCTCCTCCTCGTCGTACCCCGGTTCGAATCCCCCCCTCGGCTGCGTGGTGGGCTCGGAGAACGAGAAGGGGCAAAGACCAGCGGGAGCAGGATGGGGAAAAATAGCGGGCAGTAAGCGGAACAGAGGTAAACACGTAAGGGCAGACGGATAAGAAGAGGGAAAGAAGGACAGAAAGTGACTGTGTGGGGTGGGGGAAGGAGGTGCAAGGAGCAGAAGAGAAGGGTGGGCAGCAGCAGCACAGAGGGTTATAAGCAGGAAAGTACAGCGAGGGAGGAGGACTGAGGAGGAGATGCAGAAAGGTACAGGGAAAAGGACAGTGAGAGCCATAAAGAAATACGGTCAGGGTGCAGGACAGAAAAAGGAGAGGAAGAAGGAAGGAAAGATAAAGATACCGAGTGAGACATGGAGACAAAAATTAGAACAGAGAAAGGGGTTAAGAAATATGTACTAAATAAATACTGAATATTTATTTATTTAGTAAAAGGAAAAAAAAAACGAGTAAAGTAGTGATAGGGAATGGGATAGGGAGCAGACAGGACAAGAAAATGACACAGACACACAGAAAAAAGGGATAGAAAGTTGGATATAACGATGAAAGAAAAACAGGAACAAAACATAGTATTTATTACACAGTGTGGGTGATGAATGTGTAAATCATCTGCCAGCTAAAACAGAACAACATACTCAGCCTGGCAGTTGTTAATTCAGCATCTGTTTCTTGTCAAGGCTATAACCTCCCTGATGAAACGTGAGGGGGAAAGTTAAATGGACTCTGTGCACAAGGTTTGGTGCTGCTCAGCTGTAATCCCAGCCTGTACTGTCAGTTAATGCCCTGATCTCAAACTTCTTGGGGAAATTTCAAGTTAATCTGTGCTCTTTCCCACTCCATTATCTCAGCGTGCTCTGAGTGAACATGATGAGAGACCAACTCAACTATAACCTTTTCCAAGCTTTTCAGTAATTCCTAATGTCAAACATTCCAAGCACCTCACACTGGAGAAGACAGAATAGCTTATTTTTACTAGTCCAAATTTTTTCAAGTTTTTGCATCATCTGTTTCCTGGCATTGTGAGAAGTAAGAAGTGTTTTGCACCGCAGAATGAATAAAACATTCTAATTTTCAGAAGACACAACTGCACAAGGACAGCAAAACAGTCTTTGTGCCCACATTTCCCTTTTTCCACTCTGAGCTCTCTTTTGTTTCATGCCTGAAATTCTGAGTTTCTTAATACTCTGCCCCAGTCCTTCCCTCCTCTGGCAGTGTCACAGTCTTATGAAAATAGTGGCATTTTCTTTAGTCTGCACGTCACAAAAAGGGGTTCAGCACTCGAGCCCTGTCTGCTGCTTCCACCAACTGTTCAGGCCAAGCACAGGTCCTTTCTCTGCAAAGGCTTTACAGTGGGTCAAGCAGTAGCATCACAATCACTTATACACAAAACTTTCCAGTGTGAACCATTTAAAAAAAAGTTCCCCAAAAAAACCACAGCACACACATCCTAAATTATAAGTTCAGCATTGCTATGTATTGTAATGTGTAACACTCCACATTTACAAAATGAAATACAGACACATGCCATGGGTCTCAGCTACAATGCGAACTGACACAATACTACAGACCTCTGTATGTACAATACAAGTGCTACCCATGGCATCTTTGTGGCCCCACTCACAGCAGATCTGGGGAGATCCCCACGTCCCCCTAAGACAGCAGCCTGGACTGACTTAGGTGGGCTGCAGAGCATCACCCACACCACGGGCTGTCTGGGACAAATCCACAGAACACCAACTGATCTCTGCACGGGCAAGACTGACCCTCGTGTCTTGCCCACCGAGTGACACGGTGTCATGAAATGCTGAAACAAGTTCTGGAGTCCAACATGTGCTTTGATGTCAGCAACAAACTATACAAAATAGTGTTCTCCTTCACGTTACTGCTAATCTAAGTAGTACCTGGGATAGGTGCTGTCAAATTCCTCTGCAAACCTACACTACTGCTTACACTGAAGTTCCTTACCAACCTCCTTCGCCATTTTCTGCAAGGAGCCTGAACCAGCAGACCAACAGATTTTAATCCTAAATTAGGTTGTCTACATTCTTTTCTCTTCCCCTCCTCTACCACCTTTTCTTTCAATTTTCTCTTCCACTCCCCCAGTTCTGCCTAAAACAATGCATTTAAACAATAATAGAGCCAGCAATACATCAAGTTCAGGGAAAGGCACTGAAATCGGCAGTGCCGATTACAGATAACAGAGATTATGTCAGAACTCTCCTGGAACAGGAAAAGAAGACAACCTCGTAGACTTTTAATGCAATACTCTAAAACCAGCAAGAGATTTATTCTTGTATATTAAAAGTTAAAATCACATGCATAATTATAGAATACTTTATAGTTAAAAAAATATTTAAAAAACCAACCCTGACAGTTTACCTGCAACTGCTATAAAATTTCTATGATATATATATATATGTATATATATATATAAAAACATGATGATTTTCTGTAATAAAAAAAATTAGAAAAGGATGCAATCATCCAGGTAATTATGAGTTAACTGATGCCCTGCATCGGACAGTCTTGTCAAACTCCTGCTGGCAAAACGGAGCTCTTACCAGCCAGTTTACTGAAATACTTGTCTAGCATGCAGATTTAAATCAAAATGACATTTGACTAAATAACAAGTGTAAGAAAATAGAGTTTTGCACACTACAGCAGAGATCTTTGAAGGGTCACCGTGTGAAACGCTGCATAGAGCCTGTGGTACAAGAAATGCAGCCCCATGGGTGTTCCCTCAAATGTGCTGGTAGAATACTCTGCATAACTGGCCATGTGCACGGGGTACATGGGTTTTGTAAGCAATGCTAGAAATGCGAGAATATGTTTTACTAGGCATTTATGGTTTAACACATTTTAGCTTCTAAGGAAGGCAGCAACAAAGATGTTTTTAACAGTTAACGAGAAACAAATTAAATTGATGAGTTGCTGGTTTTAAGACGACAAGTCATTGCTGTTTTGAAAAATGGCGCCATATGGGTCACTGTTAATGCGCTTGTAGACAAAGTGAAAGACCTGGGGCTGTGGACGGCTGTGCAACTCTGCCTTAATTTTCTGAGGGTAGGTATCCTCTGTCAGTTGTTGCCAGGTGTCATCAACAAAAAGAAACAGGCTATATTCTTCTGGATTGTCCACTTTAAACTTTTCAGCACAAAGTTGACATACATCTTCGGTAGTGATATATGGTCTTACTAGTAAGGTCTTTCCCGTACATCCACTGTTAACTTCCTGGAATGCAACACGAAGGTAGTTCTGTAGAATGAGAAAACCGGCATCAGAAACTCAAAAAAACCTCATCCTCTGAAAACCCAAAAGTCAGCAACAAGCAGCAGGCTTCTCCAAGTTGTGAAACACACACCAGTGATTCCCATACAACATGGCCATTCTGTGAACTGTGACTGCAGCAAGTCTGCACTGGGCACACCAGACACCCTCCTTTCCCTGGCTTACCCTTTAAGTCTGCAATGAATGTCACATGGAAAATACAGTGGTTTTAATGGCACTCGTGAGTGGCCCCCACTAGGAGATGAACCGGTGTGAAGAAAATGTGTTTGAGGCAGCACACCTGAGAGATGATGTCCCACTGCTGGGTCAACACTGGTGAACAGAAGCTTCACTGAGCATGTCCACCAGAAGGAAACAAAAGACCAAGGTGGAACACAAGGGTGTTGAACTGTAAGCTGCTGCATGGCAAACAGCCTGCACTCACATGCTGCAGTGTGTGGGGGGGAACCCACCGTCACGCAGGACACCTTCATCACGTTACCAAGCCGTGGTCTGGACTCTATGCCTGACACAACCAAGCTTCACCTGACAGCATTTTATTTTTTTTAAAATAGGGCTTAGATGGATGCAGAAAGAAAATCTGCTCAGCAACATTTGAGTAAATCCATATGATTTTGAGGCAAAAGATGGACTTTTTTTCCTCTGTAGAAAGTGACACATGCCTACAACTCTGATAAAAAGGATACATGCTAAATATGCCCTATGAGGAAATGCAGTTCTACCCTTCAAGAAGCATTTAAAAAGTGAAACAAAAAGCAAGAAATAGCAGGCAGGAAACCCCAAAAAACTTTTGGACACATGAACAAAGCAGCCAGCTGTCACAAGCTGTTTGTTTGTTTAAAAAGAAAAATTAGCTGCAATTAAAGACTAAAAAGTGGTAAAATTAAAGGAAGTCGAAAAAAATTCCATTGAGAAAGAGCTGTTTATCGAATGAGCTGGTATCTGTAGTTTGTAAGCTGAATAAATTAAGCATGCTAAACCACAATGGCAAAAATTTACATTTCATAGAAAAAAGCTAGGACTGAGAAGAATGCGCATGTGACTTAAGTTCCAAAGAGCACTCTTGTCTTTACTACAGTAATTCCTGACAGCATGCAGACAAATACTGCAGAGCTTCACTGAAGCTCTGCAACAGAATTTAAACAACTGGGACTGAATCTGACTGAATGCATTTTTGTTACCCAGAGTGAAGAAATGATAGAAAAAAAATCAGCCCCAGTTAAGACAAAACACACGACACTTTTAATTTCTGATGTAGCTACCAGAGAAGACCCTGGTTTTAAATGCATGTGCTTTTAGATGGACAGAACTGCTTGAAAGAGAGGCTGAAGTTTGTAAAGTGCCTGTAATTCATATGCTAAGTATTAAAATTATTTATGTAGTATCAGAAAGTTGTATTTAATCATCATCAAAACACATGATTTTGGCTTTTCCATCCTCTAGATGAAGGAGGAAAGGCAGCCTCCCAGCGCCCAAAAGCTGGTAAGGCAGTGAGACTGCATCACAGAAATGCCATGCTCACACCCTGGTTCAATTCGGGAAAGATGAGTTGAGCTGCAGTTGTATTACATGCTGGTGGTAGGAAAGGTGCTCCATTTCAGGACTGCAGGACTCGGAGGAAGGACAGAGAAAACTGGCATTCTGAGCAGAAAAAAAATGCTTGAATTTGTGCCAAGCATAGCCTGATCTACTGATTCGAGGCTCTCTTGAGAAAGAGGCAACAGAAGAAGCACTGGACACAGTGACAGCTCTTCCCCTGCCCCCTGCCTCTTCTTGCATCCAGCTGTACATTGAGTTTGGAAGAAGTCCAATTGCAGAGAAAGAGAAAATGAAACTGCATACAAGATCCTGCTGAAAAAAATCTTCCATAATTTCATCATGCAGCAGAAATACAAGGTGTTGGATTTTCCTATGAGAAACACAGTGTCTTGCCTGAAAGAACAAAGACTCAAGCTACTTGAATGTGACACTGAATGACAGGTAAGCAGAAGACAAGATGGATCCCAGCAAGATGGACTAACTTCGTGCACTGGCCATGGTTTGGAACTTCTGCTACTCTGTCCTCGTTTTCCTAACTGTAAACAACTGAACACAAAAGAGTAAATCCTTTCTTCTCTTTTCCATCCTCCTTGCTTCAGTCCGCAAAATGCTGCATCTGAATAGTCAGTCAACAGCATATGAAAGATGCAGGCCTGGTTTTAAAAGATGAAGTAATCCCGACTCTTGTTATTCTTCATTTGAAGGTACTGCCCTACTCTGAAAGGGCAGTACAAAATGCAGGGGAGGGAAAAAAAACACACAAACATGAAGATATCAATGTAACAGAACTCTACTGCTTGCTTAAACTTTAAACCTGTAGGCAAACTTTTCTCCCACCTCTCCTCTCTGTTACTTACTGTATGCCACCACTGGCTACTGGTGAATCGTGCTGATTTATACCACTGGACGTCTGAATTTGATTTTTTTATCAGTAAAGCACACAAAGAAGATGAATCTAAGATACAATTCAGTTTATCCTCACTGCAGGACTTACAAGGGAGAGTGAGAAAGCCCCATTATTTAGTGATTCCTTTACACCATCACAATCAAACTCTTTGATAAAGTGCAAAGACTTCAAAAATGAGGCAGATTTGTCAGACAACCTCAGCACTGCTTCATTGCACTTGTGGCCTTGAGGAAATCGCTATGAATCATATCTCTCAAATGAGAATTTCCAATAAAACCATCATCCCAGTTTTAATTTCAGCCCTAAGTTCTACCTGAAAATCATCCACTGAAGGTACTGTCCTGTTAGTTGTCCTTCTCTTGTGCCACTGCCGGAGAGTGTCTCTGGCTTCTGAACTTAGCAGTTGTGCAGCTTGTTCTTCCTGGAAGTTCTTGATGAGTGAAAGTGCTCCATAAGCGCTCGTCAAATAATAACCTCCTGTGAAGGACAGCAAGGGAAGAACTTCTCAGAGTCATCACAGTCAGAAGTACAGGCACTTTTAAAAATATATATAAAAACACACACGGAGACACACACATACATATTGAAGTCCCTGTACTCTATTGCCAAAATACTTATACATAAAGGAAAGCAGCTTAGTGGCCTGCAAAATACTGTATGGTGTGTTCTCAGCTGCTGAGGGACATGCAGTGGTTGCACGTGCTCCACATTATAAAGTGGTGCCTCTCTCTGTGTCCACTACTGCTCAGGATAGCTGGTCATTTAAATGACTCCTGTTACTGCTTTACTCCTGAGTATTTCTACTAAGTTGCAATGCTAGTTTTCTTCTAAACAATTTTCAAGGAGTGATGTGTTTTCTTCCCAAGCTTCAGATGTGGATGAAACAAACATAGCTGTTTAAACAAAGTAAAATACAACCTACCACTGTTCAGCAGCTTAAAAGCAACCCTCCTTAGTGGCAATAAAGCAAATACTGAGTGTGAGATTTGTACTCTGGAATCATTTCAAAGAGTTGCCTTTTGTTTTAAAAGGAAGACTGATCTGTCACCTTCTGAGCATTCCTCATAACGTCCACCTAGTTCAGGAGATGATGTGTACAGTCCTCCATGCTCCACCTTCATTACACGAGTGGAGAACAAGTTAAAGCCACAACAGTTTTCAACATACAAAAGAAGCTGCAAGTTACAAAGGAAAGAGTCTCAACCGAGGTAATAGTTCTCAGCAATCAGGAGAAACAAAAGACAGGCTGTCTTCCTTTTTTTTCAAGTAAACTATTTGAGTGGGAGTGTCCAACTAAGAGGCAGCACAGCCTATTCACGAGGACATTCAAAGATGCATTCTATGCCCACAGCAATATTTTCTGTATTGCAGACAGCATCCCCCCTTAGCCTTTAGCTTTGCAAAAAGACCAATACACAAAACACATGCAAGATCAGTGAGACAAACTGAACAATATATTACAGTCGAAATGCACAACCCCAAAGCATTGAACAGTTTTTCCTGCATAGTATAGCTCAGCTGGTGCCAAAGGCAGGACCAGCCAATGGACAGACCTCTTTTGCTGCTTTAAAGAGAACATGACTTAATAGTCCAGTAAATGTTCCTGCCTTTGAAGCATGTTAATGTTAATGACTTCCAGATTCGCATCTCAAATATTTTCCATGCTAAGGTTCCTGACAAATGCACTTGAGGATGCTCTGTACACACAACAAGGCACAGACTAGTTCCAAACTGGAGGAATCACAGCACACATTCTCTCAGGCATACTGGTACGTAAGAGGATACAGCAAGTTCAGCAAGCCAAGAGACAGCAGGAATAGGAAACATACACATACACCTAAATATACAGCTGAGCTTGCTCACAAGAACCTTTAAAATTCCTCATAAACCTGTAGTTTCTGAGGCCTACCAGGGTGTTGCAGAAGGTGTGAAAAATGTCACAATGAAAACAGCAAGGAGGGTGATTTCCTTGCCTCTAGCAGACTTTAGCCATCATTCAGGACTGCCTGAGGAAACACATTCCCAGGGCTCATAAAAATACTTTATGAGAATCAAATTTGGAAAGAAGCAAAGATCATTGAAGAGGGGCAATATTCTCAGAACCAGTTCCCACAGAGAAGCAAAGAAGGGCCCCAGTTTTCACAAAACACCTAACCCAAGTCCCACCATGTGCCCCCAACTGAACTGATTGCTGCTGCCTTATAAATACTGTGAGGAAGTTTCCAGGCACGGAAGGATGATGACATTCAGCATCTGCACAGCACATATTTTTGGTTGCTAACTACATGGGATGGCAACAACATATTCAATCATAAGGCAGTGGATAGCAGCAGATTTCCAAGGGACTGGGGCCTGTGCTCTGCAAGCTAACCAGTTTTCCCTTCCCTTAAGGTGAAAACGACTATGAGATTCTCTTGTTGCACTACTGCCATCTCTTACATTAGGTCTCTCTTTAAAAGGATTTCTACTCAAATAAGGTGAACAGCAACTGCACTCTGAGGAAGAACTGCCCTTGACTCAGTTCAAATAAAAATAAATAAATTGATTACCTTCTCCATGCAGCAAAGATGGATCCAGCAACTCCATCATGTACTCAATTTCAGTATCCAGTTCCAGCATGTCACACTGGGCTAGCACATATGTCAACACGGGCAAGAAGTCATCAGCTCCATACAGCCTCCCTGGGTTGAAGGGAACACAAACAATGGGAAAAAACCCACACCCTTCACCAATTTCTGGGTTTGAAAGCAAAGCATTATTTTGTGCCTTCTCTGATCAGTGTTTGTATGGCTCGTGAATCTCCTGTCACTGGTGTGTAACAAGGAGAATGTCATCTGATGCTTGCTGGACAGCAGACCAACACCAGCTTCATCCTGTGGGCCTAATGAGCACAAATGACACACAGTTTAGGGCAGGCAAGAGAAATTTAGAGACTGGGCTCACATTGGCACCAGCTCAACCGGTGAACTCACAAAGGCTGCCACGCCCATCGGGCCTGACCTCCACCTGCACATCTATCACTGCCTAAGAGATGATGAATAGGCATTTTCTTGATACATCCAGGGATTACATACACTTTCTGGAAGAATCCAGACACAAATACCAGTTTCTGAGTCTGAATTTCACAGCAGAGAAGCCTGAATATAAAAGGGTATTAAATTTGACAAGAAAACTCAGCTCATTTTCTTGACAGAGAATAGTTAAAAACATGAATGAGCAAGGCCTCTGTACCTGAAGGGAGCCTAGAAGAAACACAGACTATTTACAAGGGCCTGGAGGAACAGGACAAGGGGCCATGGCTTCAAACTGAGAGTAGGTTTAGATTAGTTATCGGGAAGAAATTCCTCCCTGAGAGGGTGGGGAGGCCCTGGCACAGGTTGTCCAGAGATGCTGTGGCTGCCCCATCCCTGGAAGTGTTCAAGGCCAGGTTGGATGGAGCTCTGAACAACCTAGTCTAGTGGAAGGTGCTCATGGAAGGGGGGTTGGAACTGGGTGAGCTTTAAGGTCCCCTTCAACCCAAACCATTCTGTGATTCTACAGCACCTCCCAAGTAGCCAGTGAAGCATCACTGGCAATAGCAGCACACAGGGAATGCACTAAGACTATGATGGACCTTGTCTTTGCTCTTGTCACGTTTATAGCATTTAGACCTTCTGTTTAGAAATTACTATGTGGCCAAACAGTGGGTCTGGGCAAACAGTGTTTATTGCAGAACTTGTGTGATGGTCACTCAAAATCATGAACCAACTTACAACTCTGGTGAAACTGAAGTTACACCAGCTGAGGAATACCCTCCAGGTAACACACTTGTCTCTGTCTGAGAAAATGTGGACAAGCAGATACTTCAACAGCTGCTGGCTCAATGCCATGTTTTACAGCCTTCAGATGACAAAACAAGACAGCCCAATGAGCATTTGCCACATGTTAGTCCAAGATCCTCAGTGCAGCACTTAACCAGCAGCAGCCTCCCAATATTTTTCTTCTGCATGTTGGAAATACCATACTTAATGTGGTAACACAGCATGGAGAAAGGGTTTTATAGAACTTCAGGCCTAGATTCCTATATCCATTTTTGAAATGCAAGACTTTGCAAAGAAATAATAAGCTGAGCAGGAGCTCAGTCCTAAATCTTGCAAAATTACCTGTGAGCTTTCAGCACTCATCTCAAAAGAAACTAGGTGTCTTGATGAACACCAGAACCAGCTGCACATTCAATGCTTCCTTAGAAAGAAAACTGCCAACCACCTGCAGCAGCTTATACTCAGGGGAAAAAAATCTCCCACTACCACAGCATTGCTTCACCTCAGCTCATGACTAGTGACAGCAGCGCACGAGAAGATGTCAGAGTTTCACCTATAAACTCAGGCCACTCAGCACAGCATTTTATCTGTACCACTGACTGCTCAGAAGGTCTTAACTGGTCTGTAGAGCCATTTCTTTAGATTTCAAAGGCATTTTTGGATTCTTGCTACAGTACAGAAATAGATGTTTTATGTTCCAAAAGCATGATAGAAAGTGTCCAAATGAGAATATTCAGAGGCACAGCAAGCCAAAAATACTGGGTTAGAGGCTGCTTTTCTCCACCCACTAACACAGAACCCTGTCGTTGTCATATTGCAAACATGCTATTGAATTACAATAGCTAAATATAGGGTGTTACCTCTATTACAATTTGCAGAAAAATACTAATTTAGAATGAGTGTCAAATTCAAGGCTCACAGGACAGCCTTCTGACAGCCAACTTCAAAAGCTCACAGTTAAGCAAAGCTGCTCTTTTTCAGCTGCTTCTTACCATAAGTTTATAAGATGTGCTATCCGATGCACCAGAGACAGCAGGAAAGAAGCAGAGAGGCAGAATCTCTCTCAAAAGGGCAAGGAGATGTTACAAGAGCTCCAAGAGGAGATCTGTATGCAGAGTCAGGTGGTCTGATTCCTCTAAAGGACAAGGCCAGATACGGACTATCAGTGAACTACAAGAAGCACCATACCTGAGTTATTCTCCATAACAGTGTAAATCAATTTGCAAACTCTCAGCAGCAGCATGACTTTCTTTTCGGGTGAATACATCTTCTGCATAGTCATGAACTTGACTTTAATCTTTTCAACGTCCACAAAGTCTGGTGTCGGAACAAACACGCCCAGTTCCTGAGGATTCCTTTGCCGCACCAACTGCAGGTTTTCCTTGAGCTGTTTCCAGGAACCATCTGTGGTATGAAACTCTTTCAACATCGCTTCAATGTGACCCTTCAACGGCTTCAAAATGCACTTATGCATGGCCTTCTCCAGGACAACATCTGCAACGGGAAAACACAAGTCCAGCTGACTTCCTCCTCTAAAGCAGAGCCAGTATTAATATAACCATTCCCTGAAGGGAGACTGTAGAGGAATAACTACTGGCTAAGGCCTATTTGTTACACAAGCTGAGTTTCCAGATGTTTGTTAATAAGAAAACAAGAGGCAGAGCAGAATCTGTATTCCATTATCATTTATGGCAGCTGGTAAATACAAAAACAACAACAAAAAAAAAAAACAACACCCACAAAGAGGGACTACAGACACTAAAAAAAAAAACCAAACCAAACCAAAAAAAAAAAAAAAAAAAAAAAAAAAAAAAAAAAAAAAAAAAAAAAAAAAAAAANAAAAAAAAACCAAACAAAAAAAATACAAGGAAGCTGTGACTCTCTCTGGTTAAGTTTTTCTTTTGTTGGTCAGAAGTCTCCAAGTTTTGTTTTACTTTGAGCTTAGCCCTCAACTCCCAAATTTAAACTAAAACACAGTTAACATCATAAAATCGTGATTTTTGTCTGCTCTGGCATTAAAGCCCATCCTTTTTGCATAGTTTCCACTGGAAACTATAACTCAACCAAAGTTTCCTAGAACTTGGCTCAACTTTGTCAAGATCTTTACAAAGCTGGGCAGATTATGGGCTTTAAACTATAAATGAAAATGAAGCTGTGTTTGTCTAGCTTCAGATTTCATCACAAAGGTTTATATACAGCTTTGTCATCAAGTTTGAAGTTCTTTGTTTGGCAGCAGTGTGCACATGACACAGCAACCACTAACTTGGGGGGTTCTTTAAGTTCTTGTTTTACTCAAGCTTTTCTTTAATCCTCATTCTTAATTTTTAAAGTATGGACTACCCCAACAGAGAACACTCTTTACTAAACATTTTGCCTGCAAACCTTTACTTGGTAAGGTAATACCTTTTCCCAGCATCCTGACAGCAGCATCAGTGTGCTTACGGCAACACGGTTTACATTCATTATTAGATTACATCAGTAATTTGTACCATAGTGGAGAACATTCAGCTCTCAGGACCACAGACTAGAGCGGAAGGACTGAGAGCAGAAAGAGGAAAGATAGTGTCACTGCTAGATCACACATTCATACAACCCAGCAGTGGACGTTCCTGCTAGTAATGGTGACCTCCTAAAGTGTCATTAAACCTCATACCCTTTCCAGGTTCTTCGCATGTACTTCTGTCTTTCTCTTAGACTACAGTCTCTCTTTTCTCCCTGCCTCCACTTCCTTTTTTTAAAAAATCGCATACTTTTTCTAAGGCTTGGGATTTACACACACCCATACTCTCCACATACACATTACCCACTTCTGTTTTCTTGCTTTTGTTTATGACTTTATATTACCCTTGTGTCCAGCCCTTTTCCCCTTTGGGTCTTCATACCTTTTTCCCCACACACAACTCTTCACACACTCCTCCTCTTACGGTGCCTTGGCTTCATGTGCAGCATTCATTCTGTGTTTGTCTGGAACAGCAATCCCCAAACTTGCAGCTCTGCTGGGACTTCCCATCTGCCCCTATCCCAGTTCAGCTGCGGCTTCTGTAGCTTGTCTTGCTACTTTCCCCTTTAGAGAGCCTAACGGAGAGGCAAAGTTGTGTCTGCTTAATATCCAGAAGTTTGAAACACATCTGGGCTCTCCCTCTCAACAGAGACTGTGAAGCTGCTCAAGGGGAGAAAGAGTGAGCATGAAGAGCAGCATTTGCTGATTTTCTAGATTTCGCTATGGCCACCAGTACAGGCATCATCAATCTGACACATATTCTTGGTGGCCTGTCACACAGCGTGAAGGGTGGATCCAGCCTCCCACCAGACCATAGCCACCAATTATACAGCAGCAAGTGGCAGCACTTCAGACGACTGATCCCTATCTATGATACTTGATAGAGCCACACAGTCACCACTGACAGGGAGGGCTACAGAACACAGCCAGTAAGCAGAAGCATCACCCTTCTGCACAGGGACAGAAACTGCCTCGCCCTGCCATCAAAGCAATCCTCAGAGCTCATGGGGCAGAAACAATTTTCTACAAAGAAAAATGCACAAGTCTCACCCACAGCTATGCTGGCTAGCTAAAGCTGTAGAATATACACATAGCTAGCTGCCTTTTTTTTTTTTTTTTTGACAATTCAGCTTGCTTTATTTCTACTGCCTGAGTTTTTAAATAGGAAAGACACCAGTTGCTTTGCCTATGAGGAGCGCCTCTGCAGTTTGCATTCCAACCACCTGGTCTCATTTATTAAAGCAGTTGGTGCTGCTAAACATTATGCAAAGTGAGAGAACTTTATCTCCATGAAATTTTAACTCCCACAGGTTTCCACTGGAAGTTCTGCACATGAATAATGAGCATCAGCCGTTCTCCAACTCAGTAATGTAGGGCCATCACAACATTTGGTCAGAGGAGGCTCAGTACACCTGAAGAGCTCAGCACGGATGCTCAGAGCCCTTAGCCTGATCACAAGGGAGCACCTCGGGATGGGACATAGGAAAACTCACCACGTTTCTGCAACTGCTCCTCTACAGGGTGCAGCCTGGAGCTGGTTTGACTGCTGCCTGCAGGAACAGTGGGGAGGGAGCTGCAATAGCAGTGCCTACCCGGAGGCTACAGAATTCTGCTGGGAGAGGAAGTCCCTCTCCAGAGCCCCGGTCCTTGGCTGGGACCAGGCTTGTTACTCATAGGCGAGAAGTGGGAGTCTCAGGTCTCCTGCCCTCCACCCTTGGACAGGTTGTGCCCCTCCCACAGAAGAACCAACACTGATTTGTATAGCTGTGCAAGATAGCGAGGTGGTTTCTTTCATATTTGCAATTTGTCACAGGCTTCAAAAGCAGTGCCTGGAAGTTGCTTTGAAATTTACTCTATCACATTCCACAATTTTTCTAGGAACTTAAACTGATTTGAAGCAGCAGAGAGGAAGGGAGCACAAAACTCATGTGGCTGTGCACAAAGCTCCACACACGGTACAACAAAACAAAGATAAAACCACAACAAAGAGAAATCCACCAAACAAAACACACACAAAAAAAACCACAAACAAACAAACAAACAAAACAAAACAAAACAAAACAAAAAAAAAAAAAAAAAAAAAAAAAAAAAAAAAAAAAAAAAAAAAAAAAAAAAAAAAACAAAACAACAAAAAACCGAAGTCTACACAGAAACTTTTCGTCTTCCTTATGAATTCTTCGCACAGACGTAAGTACCACTGAGTTCTGCCCTCAAATGAAAAAGAGGCAAAATCTAGCAAGCTGACAAGGCTAACAGCAGCAAGATTGATAAGGACTGTCTGGTTTTTCTAGTGGTCCACAGTAATAGCCGTATGTACCCTAATTAATACAAAAACGTTTTGAATCAGTATTAAGGCCTGCAAGTACAGCATTTCTTGTGATCTGGGTCTTGGAACAATATTCAGTGTCACAGGCATGTCTGGAGTCAGACCATCCAACCATCTAGCCTTTCTTCTGCACTTCTGTTTCTGGCCCCTTTCAGATAAAGGTGGTTTTGGATGTGACCCCATAAGCCAATTCCCAGCCAGCAGCAGCTTTCACTATGTAACTTCTAGTGGCCACAAAGAAGTATATGAGGCTCCCCCAGCAAATTAGCATCTAAGTTGTGAACTGAGCACTGATTTTTTTACCTTAGCATCTCTGTATATTTCTCAGATCCAAAATAGCAACAAAAATTGCTGTTCACTTCAGCTATGTGTGTTCAAACATTCTCCCAGGATGCTTAACACTCCAAAACCAAAATAGGCACTCTTTGGATGTTTTTATTAACTGAGTATAATTTGAGCTGAACGCCGTGTATTGTTCCTGAAGTGATACTTATAATTAGCCTCTAGCCTCAAAATGGGAACTGGAAGTGCTTTGATAAATGAATTGTAAAGGCCAGCCAGCTAGTTTCGTTGTGCCTTGTGGAAACACATCTGTATCCTGTGCTGACATGCTATTTTTGTTTTGCTGCAAACCACGCAAGTCTGCATCTAGACAGGACAACATGTTAATCATCACCAGTGTCCTTACATAGCCTTTTTACAACCCTCACTTCCTCATACTGCCTCAAAGGTGCACCCTCACCTTTTTCAGGCTCCCAGTTTACCGGTTACCGACTGCTGGTGGTCCACTGAGATGATCTGCCAGATTCCAGCCCCTGTTTACCACATAAGCCCTGTTTACCACCCTCCGTTTACCACCTTTCTCATTCATGAGAAAAAGCAGGGGTCCGTAAGAGACTGAGCAAGCCTGAGAACCACCACAAAAAGGCACTGTCCTGCACAATAACACTGCCTGGGAGCTGAAACCAGAAGGTTGCTTTGGAATACCACAGTGTGTACGTGCAAGACACCTGACTACAATGCATTTGCTTTGGTCTGAATTTTCCTAATATACTTTAAGTTTATAGACTGGCATGACCGCTATGGATCTATGTCAGGGTAGCTTAGTCAGGACGGCCCAGCATCCGTTTCTCAGTGGGTGTCTGAAGTGTCATATGTCCAGTCCATGGTGCAGATGAGGGTATCTCCTTTGACAATGTAAGACTTGAAAGTAAGACCTCACACAACCACATTCCTTTATAATCTGCATAACCATGAAAACAGAGGTAGGACTGAGGTGGGCGATGTAGAGGCAGAAGCTGAGCAACTGGGCATGAAAAGTAAGCCTCCCCTCATTTTAGATACCTAAAGCACGCCAAAGAATCACACAGTTATCCGTGCTAGGTTTGGTTTGCTTTACACAGCTGTGGGTTAACTAAAAATCATGCTATAGCTGTGTGGCAAATACTTGTTTGCTCTGAAAGCAGCAGTGAAAAAAAAGGAGCAGGGAATAAGTGTCACAAAACAATCAAAGCGATCACTAGAAAAGGGAGAACCTAATCCTCAGACTCTGGTCGGTGCTTTTACCTCTGCTTCTTACTTTCCCAATCCTGCCACTCCTGTGGCGAAAGGAGAAGCGCTGATGGATGCACTGATCACCCTCAAGTCAAGATGAAAAGATTCTAAGCTAAACGACAGGATAAGGGGACAGGACACCAAAACAAGTATACAAGCACCTGAAAAGTACCACAGTGCTAACTAACAGCCAACGTGAGTTTTTCAAGAAGTAGTGACATACCATACCAATTCCTTTAAAGGATACTTGGATTAGTGAAGAAGAGGGGAGCTGGGGGTGGGCTGCAGCTCAGCCTTCTTAAGACCCACAGCTCTATTCCATGAAACTTCCAAATAAACAAACAATGGAAATATTGTCTTCCTGTAATAACCATAACGGGGGGGAGGCGGGGGTGCATAAAATACTGCACTGAGAATCCAATTATCAACTGTTGACTGTCAAACAGGACGGATATTTGAAAAGCGGTACCACAGGGGTTAGTCCTGGGCTTTAGTCTGTTTAGTACTTCCAGCTCTGTCTACCTGCAACTCCTCTGTGCATATGCAAGCCCCTGCAAAAAGGCATGGCCCATCAGTAAGGAACCAATACCTTCTCTCCAAGCTTCTTTTAACATTCAGCATTTAAGTATCTGTTATGCATTAGAAATAACAAAACAAATAACAGACAGTATTGTTTAGGCACATTCCCACATGGTCGGTTAGTTATATCTTATTGTCAAATTATTTAAACCAGTCATTTCTTGGGCCAGGCCCAAATTCGGACATTGAGACTGATGATGTCCAGATGTTAGATCCCACCTGGTGAAGTGACAACAGTCAACTTGACTCCTTTCTGTTCAAAGCCAGGAAAAGAGGAAATACAAACAAAAACTCCCAAACGTGCTGATCAAGCAGCTGTGGACGATGAGGGCCTTGTCTGATCAGTCCAAGTCTTTATTCCGTGGATACAAATGGAGGCGTGGATGTCTATTGAAAACATACATTGCATTCATCCTTAAACAATAAAGAGCCATGTGCCTTGCTCTTGATTCTGTCCCAACACTGGGAATCCCATTGCTTCAGGAAGGCTTAACAGCCTACAGTTCTAAGAGGCATCTGTCAGGACTAATTAGAAACCTTGATGCATATTCTCCCAATGATTTCCCCCGTCTGGGAAACTTAAAAGCCCATAGAAATCTGTTGCTTGCAAGCGCCCATGATGCAGTTTTACAAGAAAAGCTCCATGATCACAAAGGTTATTACAGAGCCATGGGAGAAAGTTCCAGACACCAAGGGCTTTCCTTTCTGAAATTCAGGAGATGAGCAGGTTAAGGTGAAGCTTGGCTGACTTAGAAAGGAGGAGGAGTATCCCAGGAATTCACACCCAGCACAAGGCTGACACACTGAAAGGAAAAGCTTGTACCACAAAAATGCAGACTGACAAGAGGCGATAAAAGACTACTCACAAAGTTAAACTTTGGGCTGCAATTCCATACTGAAATAGTTAAGCAAAACTGTGAACAACAGGCAGGGCTACTTCATAAAAAGCTCTCTACAGGGATGACTAAATTCTGCTGCCACATAGTTATCTGCTTACATCAGCAACATCTGATGCTCCTGATCCACTGCAGTTTTTGCAAGCTCAAACCATAGGCAGTAGATGATTCACAGGCAAGTTCTTTCTTTGTCTCAACTATCCCAGTCTATAAATTAATTGTGTTTAATCACATGATCAAAGCCAGACTTTCTGTTGCTGAAGAAAACCAGCATAGTTCAGTTGTTACATTTCATAGCTTATGCTACTCCAAAGTACTGACATATTTAAAAGCAGATTTTTCCAGTCTCAGGACACCCACAGTCTGATTAAACCACACCCTTGAAATTAAAAGTACACAACAAACTAAACTTTCACAAAATTAAAAAGAAACCGGATCTGTATTACTTTGTCAAATATCCAGTACTATGCAGAAATGCAGGCAAAAATGTCCCTGCATCCCCTGCTCAATTTGGTGCTTTTTCTTCGTTTAACACCCATGTGATAGTCTTTATTATTTCAATGAGAATATTACATGTCTCAGAGTCTCGATTTCAAGGACACTTTTCATGTTTTTGGTTTTGATTTAGCAGCCCTTGTGACTTTTACTTGACTTTGTGTAAATGAAATTAAGGTTACACGAGAATACTTCCTCGCAGTCAAGGACAGACAGAATGTCAACATAAAATTACTCCCTAGAGCCAGAGAGAAAAGTATCTCCCAGTTTTGCACTGGGCCAACTGTTGGGACACCGAGGTATGAAGAAAAACACGCAAATTAGGACTGAAGTGAGCTCACAAGGAAAGTATTCTGCCCTGAGGCATGTTTACCTCCTAAATGTGGTTCACAGGCTCTTTTACAAATACTGCTCAGACTCTGCTAAAGAGGGGCAGTGAGATTTTATGCAACAACAACGATTTCACGTTTCTGCATACATAAGTCTCTTTGTGTTGCTAAAAACATATATTCAAGCATAAAACATGTAACAGAACTAAAGTAAACTAGAGATTAGCAGCTCCTTCTCTCTCCTGCACACAACTGTTTGTTTTCTAAAACTCTTATATATCCTTTTATTTAGTTTCAAGTGTAGGGACAGTGCAGCTTTGCCAGGAGTTTTTGAAAATGTTTAAGAGTGAGATTTATTTCCAAAGTAAGTTGTCATGAAATGTCTCTCTACTCTTAAACGTCACTGGTTTTGAATAAATTCTAGTTCTACAGCTAAAATCAGGAGGTTTGGACCAAGCATTGAGAAGTATTTCAGCACAATTCAGGGAAAAATACATGTGTGCCAGCAAAAAAAGGATTCTGTATTGTTAACAGTACCGTAAAGAAGTAGTAATCACAGGCAAAAAGTCTGGGATGCACTTCTTTTGAGGATGACTTTTTATGAACAGCTTTGTAGCACAGCTTTTCCAAGCTGACAGGGTGATTCCAAGCGGGGCGGGGGGATGTTGTTTTAAGACTCAAATACCCACTGGCTCAAGCTCAAGTAGCAAAGTCAGCCCCACCTTTCCAAACTGGGCAAAGACTATACATTACACCTTTTCACCCTCACACAAACCATAGGACAGTGTTTCTTACCTATTTGGTCCTCGGGAATCAGCGATTCGATTGGGGGATCAAGTTCGGAGCTTTGGGACAGGTAGTTCTTAACTTGGGTCATGAACTGACGAATTGTTTGCAGCATATCAGTGCTTGAAACATGGCACTCCTTGTTTTCTTGGAGAAAGCTGACATAGTCCTGTACTAAGCATCCAAAGTAAGTGCGTTTGTCCCGGGACATCTCTGCGATTTTCTTAATCATCCTCTTTTCGGGGGTCATGAAGGAACTGAAAACTCCACTGACTTTCCGCAGCTGAGATTTCACAATCTTGGGGAGAACAAACGAACTGCTTCTTTTCTTCTTGGGCTTCAGAGGGGGTGCCATGCTCTCCTGGTCACTTTCCCCCTCAAAATCCTCCAGGCTGCTGGTGGTGTCCCCCTCGTAGCCAAAGAGCGGCATGCTCCGATCGAAGTCCAGCGAGTCCGACGAGGAGGTGGAAATGCTCATGTCGCTCAGCCTCTGCCTGCCTCCATTCCACGGGATGTGTGACTCAGAGACGGGAGCTGTCACCTTCGTGGCGGTGGCCGGAGCAGGCTCGGGCAGGGTCTCACCTGGAGCAGGGGCTGCTTCGGGCACACAGCCCGAGCCGGGCCGAGCGGCCGCCGCGCTCCTCGGGGCCCCTTCCGCCTCGGAGCAAACAGCCTGCTTCTTCAGCCGAGGAGGCGGAATCGGGGCTGGCCTGCTCTGCAACAAATCCGAGCCTCTCTCTGTCTTATGGTTGACTGTTTCTGGCATGCTCGCCTGCTTTATAGTCCTGGAAAGCTGTGGGCTCGTGAGGGTGCTATTAATAGCAGGAGGTGGCGGCCGGGGCGGGGGGGAGCGAGGGCTCGCTGTGCCATTCACGTCTGCAGTTCTCGGGCTCTGCCTTTTCAGACTTCCACTGACATCCTGGCTGTGCACTTTTAAGAAAAGGGGATTAATGAAACACAGTGCTCCGTTGGTCTGGCTACACTCCAGCTCAGAGGGTGTCCTGGTTCGTATAGAATGCACTCCATTTATAAGGCAGAGCTGGCGTGAGTCTTTACAAGCACTGTCCAAAGGCACAGGCCTACAGGGAGGTGAAGGATCCAGGGGGTTGTTGTTAGCCAGGGAGCTCCAAAAGTCTGAAAATCATCATTGCATTAACGTAAGAATGCAAAACAGCATGCAGATGGCTTTGAGAACATTCAGCTCAATAACACCAGTTTAAAGTATTAAAAACTTTAGGCAAGCTTTTATTAATTCAAAGGGAAAAAACATTCCAAGTTAAGCTCCTAAAGCACAACCAGACATAAGTGCATGCTACACTCCTGGGGCTGCTCTTACTCATTTATAAATAACACAGTCAATGGATAGCTTCCAATTGGCCCACTGAACTAAGCTTAAAATTAAACTGAGACTCAAAGAAAGGGATGGAGACTGTAACAGAGTACTTCTTACCAGCCTGAGACCAACACGAACACAACCTACTTGCCAGCATCTCACTCAGGAGAAACCAGGCAATATTCTCAGCTGGTATTAGTAAGCTCGCTTCCATTGAAGACAACAGTTAAACTGATTTACACCAGCTGAAGGCCCCATATGGCAACTCAACAAAAATCTTGGTTTGGTTTCTCTTCATAGTGAACAAATGAAACTACACATGAAAAGACAGCTCCCATGTTGCTGTGGTGGATGCACACATCACCTTTAGTGATGCAGACAGAGTGATCCCATGTCTGAGAGCACCGGTCTGCAGCCCGCCCTTTGCCATGGGGACAGTTTGCCCGAGGTCATGGACACTCAAAATAGCCCATAAAATAGACCCCATGTGCAGTCCCACACCAGCAGCATGGAAAACCTATTCTAAAAACCAGCAAGTTTCAGCTGCAGCCTCCGCACTTGTCTCAGCATGTTTGTGCAACTGAATCGACAGTAAAGAGCATCAGCTTCTGAAGGTATGAAGAGGAAATCGGATGTGCCTCTGAGGACAGCAATCATGCTGAAATAAGAGAGCAACATAAGACGAGGCAGATTTTGAAGAAATCTGCCAATCTTGGCATGGTCCCTTTTTTTGTAGAGGGAAGATGCTTCATTTGAGGCAAATGAACAATGACACCTGGGCCCAAGTTCATGAATGTCAGGCAGCCAAAACAGGTCCATGCCCAAGGGCCATATTTTGCCTACAGGGCAGAATACAGGAAATGGCCCATGGTGACAGGCCACTGTCAGAAAGCATATATAGGCACAGGAATGTTTCTCTACACAGTCATGTAACATTGCTGGTCTTCCCAGCTTCATGACTTCACATCCTGTCTGCAGATCTCTCAGCAGACTGGGCAGCGTGCCTTGGCACGTGGGCTGCTGCAAACACACGTGATGTAAGTAACCACTGCTGCAGGTGAAACACAAGAGAGGTTCAGAGAAGGAATATTATGATCAGCCCATGAAATCTTACAGGTCGGCAGAAGCCTTGAAATCTTCACCACCACTTATTCCTGATGTGGTTTGGTGTGCTACATGCTGTTGACTTGTCTTGTTCTGCTCTCCCTCCAAGCCTACTGCATACCAGAGCTCTGACAGGAGATACAACCCACTGTGTTCATGCCTGTGTTCTGTGTCTACATGTTGCTTAAGGAAAACTCACATGCAACAGGAAGGGTTGCTGGCAGCTTTTAGGCCTCTCTTGAGTAAGCATTGAAGGGCTGACTCCCTGGTGTGCTCCTGCACACATGGACACCTAAAACTCCATCAAAATCTCAACTTTTGCTCACAGAAACTGTGGTCTTAATCTGGTGTCTATTACTTAATTGATCCCAAGTACAGAAACCACACAGACACTGATCCATGAATCTCCTCCTCAGCTTTCAAATGTATTAGCTAAAGAAAAGACACAGACTAATCCTGCAGCAAGTAGGCCACAGAGGTCTGGGGTACCAAGGACAAAGACAGTATGGTTGGTCTGCAGAGCTCGATCAACATCATCGTGAATCATCTCCTCTGGAAAACCTCACCCAGGGTTACTTTAAGACTTCCATGTGTCCATTGGGAGACTGTCTTAATTACACTGTATCCCATTCATACCTTTTATTTTCTTTTTTCCATCTAAACACTGACCTCAACAGTACTGTATTTGCCTCTATTCCCAGGATAACCCATACTTTCATCTAATTACCCAATCCTGCAGATAGCAGTGCAGAAGTAATTGATCTATTCTCTAAAGTAAATTCCCTAATTGCATTGCTACTGCAGCAAATAAAAATGTAAAGCAGTGCAAAACATCCCCACGTGCACAGCTTTGCCGCAAAGTCCCACCAAACAGTTCTGGAGAGCCTCATTTACAGAGGATCCATTTCAAAATTCATGACGATTTAAAAAAAAATCTACCGGGACAAAGACTGCTGACAGTCAACCTTCCCTTTCTGGAGAAGGAAATGAGGCCATTCAGCACTTTGCAGGAGTTGCTCAATGATTCATCTGGGTGGTGCCCAAGTTTCAAATTCCACCAGGCTTTGCATCTCCTTCGAGCTCAAGGTATGCTTGACAGTCAGCCTGTACTTGGCTGCAGAAGTCAAGCAATGCATGGACATGTCCTTGCACTGTCTTTTGCTATTTTAAACATTTTGCTGTAATGCACATAGAAATATTCTGAAGGACCCTTGTGTACACTACGTTTCTTAATATGCCATATCATGGAGCCACTGATGTCAAAATTCACCATTTTAAGTTTGCACGTCAATCTGAACACAGGTTTTACTAACAGGGGCCCTCAGTTCCTACACTGTCTTCACAGTTCCAGTGAATTATCAAGCCAGTGCCTGCTAAGTGAGCCCACAGCCAACAGTAAGTCTTTGAGCAGAAGCTACATTAAACCTCGGACTGGGGTCTGCAGGTAGGTTTGCCCAAGAGCTGGCCAGACAGGGGAGAGAAGGAAGAAGGAAACAGCACAAACAGAAATACCACAGAAGGCACAGAAGGAAGGAAGAACATCATTATTTGGCCAGAACAAGGTCTGGCCTACCCAAATAAGAGAAGGTTCTTTTCTACATTAAATTTGTCTTATCACTAAACAGTATAAACTACTTACCAATGCAGTTTATTTTTTCAGGCTTACAGGAGTGCTACAGAGAAGGACATCTATGTAGAGAACTACTTACTCAGTCCAAGGTGAGCAATTTCTTCAAGTTCAGCTTCTGTCTTCGCTGCAGCAATTGCATGAGGCAACTTCAGTGTGAAGGGAAGGACATCTCTGTTGTCAAAGAGAAAAATAGTTAAGGTTTCACAACAAGATCCACAGTTTTAAAAGCATTTGTTTTCAACACTGGGGTGGATGATCTCTGATTGTTTTCTTCTTAAACTGTGGCAGATAGCAAGAGCCTTAAACACACAGCACAGTCAAAACATTACCAACCCCCGGGCTCTTTTACACTGGAGAGTGGTGTCCAAGTGTAAATGACAGCACCCCCGGACACTCGACAGGGTCATTTCCAGAGACCCATCAAGTGTTTTCTGCCTTTCCAACACAAGCATTAACACCTGATCTTCTACAAGCATACCCATGAGATGCAAAAGTGTTATATACCCTTAACACTTCAACAAAGCATCTTATTTTCCGAATGTGCTGTTGACTGCTTTCAAAGTTGAATTCCAGTTTTCAGAATAAAAATTTAAATGAGTAGTTGTGCAGCTACTCTGAAAATTTCTAAGATAGCATGTTTTGGTGCTACCTTTTCGAAGCTGAAAACACTTCATTTAAGGAAGTTTTGATAATTTATTCTCAAATGTGATTTCACTTCTTTGTATACTAGACGTTCAATGGATGTTGTCAAAGGGAGATGCATGAAGAACAACATAAGCCAAATCCTGCATAAAAGGCTTTTAGACAGAGATTTTAAGGGACAAAGCCACTTAACCATATGTACATTGTACACTCACTACCATCAACCAGTATTATGCCTCTTGCCTACCCCATTGGTACCAATACATCCTCAAGCTTCACGTGGTAAACTGCAATACCTGTAGTAGAAGCACCTCTATAACTAAGACAAAATGAGAATGAATGGAGCACAGGAATCTTACATATAACTGGTGTGAGCATAAATTTTGATTTTCAGGCTGTGAACAAGTCAACTATCTGCTCTAGTATTTGCTATGCTGTATGTTAACTAATTGGAAAAACAGGATTTCAGAATACCACTCAAACTCAAATCAAGCATATTTGAAAGACACATTCAACATTGTACCACAGACAATCTAGGAGTCTAGATCATCATTGTGGTCTCAGTTCAAAGACTGCAATTTCTTCTCTGCATATTACCCAGAAAAGAAGTTTGGCACCCATAAACCGGAAAGCTGACAAGGCCATTTTTGTTGTTCACAATTCAAATTCACACCTCTCAGTTGTCATATTCTACAGTGTGATGTGACATGTTTCCATTATGCTCCAAAAATTCTTTGTACTAGCAACTCCAAGAAATGGACATTGTAAACTAGATTATGGTTGTTATTAAATGAATTACAGAGCACTTAAGAAAGCATTATGAGACATCAGGTAAAGTTCAACTTCACACCACCTCACAGCTAGGTGGGTAGCATCGGAGCAGCCTCCCAACAAGCAGTACCAAGTAAGACAGAGACACTTGCTTCCAAGTCTCATCTCTTATTTCTTCCACTACTTTCCAAGATTACCCAGGAATATTTGTAATTGGGAACATAAATATCAAGCTGAACCAGGTCCCCAAGACTCTCTTTTTTTCAAGTCTAGCAGACATGACTGAGAACATAATACCATCTTACCTGCTAATACAGTAGAAAGCAATGAGCCTGAATAAATCAGCAAAACTTATTCCAGACCCCTCCAAGGAAAATGCTACAAGGAAAGTTACAAGAGAGAAAGGATCACACATTAATCCACCATGTCTTACGAAAATTAAATAAAACCATCTCAGATTTTTGTATAAAGTTAGTAAGTTTTCACCATTAAACTAGCTATTTTTTGGTTGAGAAAAAACAACTCTGGAGGAGCACATGTCTCTGCTGAAGGCATTTTCGAGAATATACTGATAATATTGGTGGACGGTTTGTTTTTGTATTCCAAGCATATGGTCTAATTCCCATGAAACAGATTAAGTATCACTTGTTTTGGATACCTCGGCAAGACCTCTCAGTGAGTAGCAAACAGAATTTTGTCAGTACTCCATGCTGTAAAGCCGGATTTCTCTACACCAAGGTTCTATTGCTACTGACTGTTAAGTCTGCTTAAGACTTAAGAGGGAACCTTAAGCCAAGTACCAACCTTTTCTTCAACTTTTACACCAAAGTACAGGTCAACCCGATCATTTATGCATCCAGAAAAAGGGATTTCTTTAAGAGAGACACTAACAATGTGGACAGTCAGAACACAGGTGGGCTCAGGGAAGGTAGGTGTTCAGACCCCCAGCTACAGTTAAAATCTCAGCTGTGACGGGTGAGTAAAACTTTCAGTAAATACTTCCCCCTTGTGGAAAAATTTTATTCATAAAAGACAGTAAAATATTGTTTTCTAGATGGGAGAGAAGGAATTCATTAGTATAACATGCCTACAAACACAGCCTTAGATCATACTTAGACCAACTGTTACTGATAATTTTGTCTTCTCTTTGCTCACGTTGCTTGTAACCGGAACCAAAACCAGACACAGAGAATAAACTTTTTGTTGTAGAGAGCAGGGAAGGGAGAGATAAAAACAGAAAGACTCAACTAAAATTATGTCAGTTTACTAACAGAAACAGAAGTTAAGTACAGACCTTCTGTTTCAGGGAAGTTTAACTGAAATTGTTGCCAATTTTCTCCAGTTTTCACTTACTTGTTAAAATGAAAGATTTGTTCCACTTACAGTTTCTGCACCACATACACTTACCAGCTGCAGCTTCCCTTTTTCATTCCTAAATCTCAAACATATTTTTCACACCCCTCCCCTAAAGATATGAGGGCATTATTGATTCAAAACCATTTGGAGTGAGATAACATTTNTAAAAAAAACACAAACCAAAAAACAAAACAACAGCCTGCATCCAAATTTGTAGAGAGCTTGTGAGAGCTGCATCCAAGAACAGTCCCCTGAGTACAAGGAAATGGCAAGGACATTTAACTGACAGCAGACAGGATTACAGACTGTGTTTCTACAGAAGATACTAAGTTTCTACAGAGGATAACTATTCATAAAAATTAATGAATTCAGCTAGGTATACAATGCAAATATTTCAGTTCCAGCACAGATTTAAGTGTCTCTATCTATCTTTCCTCCTCCAAGACATGCCAACCTGCTCACAAAGACACCTCAGACAGCACTGTAGGCAGCCCATGACATTATCTGCATGATTTTGGGTGTCTCCTGCTGTGTGTTTCACCGGTGCAAGCGCTCTCGCATCATACAGGGCAAAGTATGTAACGCACAGCTCCAAAGTACCCAAGTCACAACTTACTGTATGTACTTTCTTTTATGGCAAATTCTTTCAGGCAGAACCCACAGTCACTGGGCAGACGCAGAGAGATGACCTTCTTCTGAAGTCTTGCAGATTTCCTAACCAGAAATATCTGTTGCGGAGAAGGCAAAGGGACATGGTTTTACCTTCATCACAGATGCAGTTACAGAGACAGGTTATAGACAAAGGGAACCAGAACAACTTCAAGATGTCTGATCTATATAAAACAATGGAATTTCACTTGGTCATTACTGTATCAGGTCAAACACCTTGTTGTAAAAAAGCAGCACAACTACTAGAAAAAGCATTTCCTCCTTGTTTAACACAGACATGACACTGACTCCACTCTGCTCTTCTCTGAGCTCTCCAGTTGGACACACAACAAATCCCAAGCCTTGTTTCTGGGATTTTGTTTAGGGTTTTGATTTTTTTTCCCCCCTCCCCCCATGCTCACATCAAAGAAATTGAAGTGTAACCTCTTACCCCAGGAGGCTGGGCCTGCAGAATTTTCTTGGCTTCAGCATCATTCAGACCAAGCTGCAGCCACACAGGGTGAGTATGAAGGAGCTTGTCTAATATGCTCAGCTTGTTGGATAGGCTGTCATATCCAGAGTCTCGGGGGCAGCTTTTTACATCATTTTTCTCAGGAGAAACATTATCCATGTCCTTTACTGGACTGTGAAAAATTAAAAGAAAAATATAATTAGATATGCTAACCTCCTATGAATGTGTTCAGCATTCAGTTCAGCAAACAGAATTATCACAAAGCTAATGGCACTCCTACTGAGAATTCATATATTTAGCATACACAACAAGTCTCTTTATAGGTTCAAAGCCAATTTTAAGATAAGCCTCAGCATTCTTTTGTGAGGTTGTAGAAATTCAGCAATCACTTCAGATACAGTTGTATGTGCATATGTGACTGACTGAACATTTCACTTGCCTTCTTTGCTATGCTAACATTTGGAAAAACTTCTCTTCAAGGGTATTTATACAATTCAGATACTTTTACTCCCAGACAGATTTACAAATGCTGCAACCCACAGCAATCGTCCTCTATCCTATCTGCCAGAAAAATCTGTTCAATCCTCTGACAATGGAGCAACTCACTACCTGTTGTTGATCACTGCAACAGACACAAGCACTTAGTCTGTTTGGAGGGATTACTTTCACAGAAGAAGCCCACAAATCAGCATCACATCATCTTATCCCCACACTACTGTCTCTGGTCCAGCAGTTCTCTTGCCTTCACAGCTGCATATTCACCTTTGCTCCCCTCTGCTAAACAGTGGTCAGAGACGGCAGTCAGGAGAAAAGAGAGTGGGAGGAGGCAAGAAAGAGATGAGAAAAACAAGAAAGAGACAAGAAAAAAATGTTAACTCCCCCAAATAACCCTGCTTAAAAAAATCCTTCTAAGTGGTTGTTAGTCTTTACAGTGCTAAAATCTGTAAATATTTACATTTTGCCAATTTGCCTTGAAAAGTCCTTACCTCACATTTTAGTAATACACTTTCCAGGATCAGAAGCAAGTAAGGAATGATATATTTATGATCCTAATTCCTTTGGCTCTGGATTGACCTCATGAAAAATAAAGTTAAGCTAAGTGCAAATGTGGCAAAGTAATGTAAGGTTAACATTTATTTGGGGCAGGGCATATAAAGTTACTGCTATATTCAGTAATGAAGTACAGTTCTTCAAGGCTACAGATACTTGTTATTAAAAATTCAAATAAACAGAATATTTCGGGAACTCCTTTTGTTGTGCAAAGCTTCACCATCATTCATATAACACAGTACACCCAATACAATTGTTTGTGTGTTGCTGGTTAAAATTCCTCAATTCTGAGCCAGAAGTACATCCTGTGATTCTCCCAGTACTGGAAATCACTACAGAAGAGTTACTCTGGTAAGAGCTTCCTGGTGACAATATTGAGGAACAGCCAAAAAGCAGCCTGTGAGCTGGAACCTGCCTCCCTGGGCTGGCAGGCAGAGGGGCTGTGTGGTCCCTACAGCCCTTCCCTGCCGGCAGCAGAGGCCCCGCACGGCAGAGGGCAATGCAGCTCCACGTCCCCACTGACACTGACGGCAGCGTGTCTGAACCTCGCGCTCTGCAGGGCCATGAGCACCACTGAGAGCAGTTCCCAATGCCAGGATGTCCGCTGCTGTACCCAGACAAGGTGGGGACAGAGTTCACAAGCACAGGAGCACTGAAACAAACCAAAGCCCCACCCAGCCTTCTCCCCCCAGAAAACCCTAAAAACTACACCAAAGAAACCAAACTAAATCAAATTTAAAACCACCAACTAAACAACAAAAAACCCAAACCACCAAACTTCTTTCTTCGAGCTTTGGTCAGTAACTTGCAGCACCTCTGGATAGGACTATAAAGGAAAATAAATGGAGTAGAGAACTTTCACTGTACTATGATATAACAACAGGCACGATTGTTTGAGTTTTCGTTACCTGAATCAAGTACCACTACCAGCCTCTGCCTCCCTTTCTTTTTTCACCTTTCTTTTTGCTTATTTATAGTGTGATGCTTTTCAGATTCGCCAGGCATGTAAAATGCACTGAGATCTTCTCCAGCCCACAAGTGTCAGAAGTTTTCAGTAACTGCCAGTATGCCTTCAAGGGGCACAAAATACACAGAAACGGGTTGCGTGCAGAAGGGAAGTACTGTTTGCATCAGTCATGACGGGGCTCTAGAGGAAACTGCCCCACCAGGAATTCTGGGTTCCCCTTTCAACCAGAACCTAGTGTTGTAATGTGTGAATCTCCACAAAAATCCAATCATGAACCACAAAAGTGTTTTCATGAGCTGTATCTCCAGTAAATATTGCTCAGAAACTTTCCACTCACCTTCAGTGTCAGTCACATTACAAAACAAAGAGAGCTGTGGCAAAGTGCAAATCACACGCTGACACTGGCTGCAAGCTTAACTGAACAGAAGTGATTTCTAGTCCTTGGTCAGGAGGCGAAAACAAAACATGCTGTAGAAGAAGGATGTCCAAGTGGGAAAGGTTTTCTGCCTACTGAAGAAAGCTGCATCACACGTTAAAAAAAGCGCACAACTGGTATAAGCCAGAATCCCTGGCACTGCTTGCTACCACAAAACCATCTAAAGCTGAAGAGAGTTTTCACAGGTACGTAGGGGCACAATGTTCCTTTTTAGTATGACTGGCTTAATGTTCTCACACACCCCCTAAACCATTACAAATCACAAGATTAACTTGAATAGGGAGCTGTCGGGTTTTTGGAACCCCCAGGTACTTACATGCACAATCCCTTCCACATGCCGGGATCCAAGGAGGAAACTCTGTGACCTAGATACACAGGCACCTCCTTGTTGCAGCTGCTTCTGCCCCCTCAAGAAATAAGCCAAAGGTAATGAGTATCTGATCACGTAAAGAATTTCTGCCACTCCTAAACAGTAATGGTTCAAATGACTCCAATGCAACTCAGGTAGATCACCACTAGTACGTTATTGCAATCTGTGGGGTGGTAAACAGGAACAAGCAACACTTAACAAAAATTATTTCCTACTCCCAAATAACGAAGAAGGAGGCAGAAAGGTCAGACTTGGTGAAATCTGGAAAGAGCATAGCTTGGAAAAACCACATCTGACAAACCACATACAACCTATGAGAAGCCGTTTCCCAAGGTCAGGGGACAAATGCAGTCAAAAGCCCACTGGTCTGTTTTGATAGCCTGTGACAGTGGTCTAGCACTACTGAGCATCATGGTCCCAGTTTGGTTTTTATTCTTAAAATCTTTTTAATTTATGATCTGGGCACTAGACATACAGTCAAACTCTGACACATGGGAGTTCCTGAAATCCGTCATGTCTTAGACTGTAAAATGATTTGGGATTGGGATGTGTGTATAACTACTTTGGAAACAACCACATGGAAAGAACAACCACTTGAATTCCTCATGATCCATGGATGAATTTAAGCGTGCAGAATAAGAAATTGCTGTAACCTAAATGCTAGCAAAATATGCTGTGTATTATGCAACAACTAAATTTCCTCTCCTAGTTTTACTTTTGGGTTGGGGGATGGTTGGTTTGTGTTATTTGTTTCGTGGGTTTTTTTTTACAGAGACTCCTGATAAAAGACAAACTGACTAGGTCTCATTAAACTCAGTATTGAAACACAAACCAACCTGCACAGATGGCCTGCTTTGATGTAGGGGTGCTACACTGGTTCCTCTTCAGTGGGAAAGGAACTTCAACACAACTCACAATGAACTGAAGAAAACACGATTCACGCAAGTTTTGTTAGACGAGAAAATCCGTAAGCATGTGGGAAGTAAACAGAGGTAACTGCCAAGATAAACAGTGCTGTGCTGCATCCTGATTAGATTTAGTTCACAGTAAAAAAGACAAGGAACAGGTTGAAGCCTGTAACCAGGATGATTCTTGCTCAGGATGTGAACCTCATCCCAGTCCCACTAAAGTTAACCACCCCACGGTCAACCCAGTTTGACTCCTCACTGATAACATGCCTGGATTCCTGTAAAGCATCCTGAGCATCAACTAGGGCATGCCTAAAGCCTCTGCCGAGCATTACCTCCACTCCTCAGCAGCCAGCCTGGCGTTTCCTCCTACGTCTTATCACAGCCAAAAAAATGAGGACAAAGCTGCTGGCAAAAAGGTTGTTGGATATTCGCCTACCTGTCAAGAACAACAGAAGCAATTCCCTGTGCAAGACGCAGGAGACCACTCTACAGTAGTGACTGCTGTGCAGAAGACACAGGCCTGAGGGCCGTGCAGTGCAGGACACAAGGGAGGAGCAAAGCTCTGCCCTTCTTTCTGACATGGTAACAGAGCGAGAAGGGAATAAACTGCTGCAGCTGCCGCCACCACCAAAGCAGCTGTGAACCCTTTCACAGGCACCAAATGCCCCGGGGAGCCCAGAGCTTTAGAGCCTTCCCTGCAGGGGGATGGCAGCAAGCAACACCCAGGGGTCCCGCGGTCCTAGGGCCCTCGTGGACACAGAGTGCCCCCTAAAAGATTATCCAGGTACCATCTGTCACATCACACGTGCTCCTGGGCTGCCACTGCAAGGAGAAGCTCTCTTGTTACTCTCTCAAAGGTCACCAGCACACCATGGGACAGAAATCAAACACGGTGGAATATTGAAACACCATGAGTATCCCCCTTAAAACACATTTTTGCACTTTTTTTGTTGCCTGGCTTTTACATGCTTACAAGCCAACGTTGTAATTCCTCGAATCACTCATTATTACTTGGGCCATATATGTTAAAAGGGGAGATAAGCCCAAAATAAAACTGGGGCGAGGCATATAAATCTGAACATTGCCACATAACCACCAAAAAACCCACAGCACAACTAAAGTTGCAAACACACCATTTCATGTACTTATTTTTCTGGACCCAGTCGAGAGCTCTTGCAACCACTGCCTTTCTAAAACTGCTCTGGGTGTCTACTGTTATCTCATAAGGTGAAAAATGAGTAAGGAAAATTTAGCTCACATTTCTCTAGATGCAAATCCAGAGGCCGTATCAAGAGACCAACTTCTGAACATCAGAACACACAATACAAGAGCAAACTGCATTAATTAACAAGTTTTAGATTAACTACAAAGAAATAAAGTTATGACTAAACACAGCCTGGTGAGGTGTCTAGTTTAAACAAGAACTCTGGAAAACCTTGGTTGAAAGTACTGTAATCTTGCTCTGTAGCTCTATATGAACACAACTGTGTACAACTAAGTCATAAAACTTCGATACAACTTCTTCATTACATAGAAGCACACAGTGCAGAATTACACATTAATGTAAAGAATTTTACACTAGTTCATTTATTCGGATTTCATATTTTACATTTATCACCTCAAAATGACTTTTTTTTTTTTTTTTTTGGATGACTATTATTTCAATATGAAATTGACTTTAGTTAAGTTGTCCTGGAAATTGTATTATTCACTTTTTTATGTTAGCTTTACTTACGTATTTTCATGAAAATACATTTTGTACTTAAGATGAACAAATTCAGCTTAAAAATCCACTAAAAAAAATCAGTTAGAAAAAAATCTCCCTGATCTGTAAAATAGGGAGGCTTAATTGGCTGTTTCCAGCTAAGTGGTTCCACGGAGATTTTAGAACCGGTAGATCTTAGCCTATCATGCATATGGTGTATTCAAAGATACAATAAGCCTTTTCTTAACTGAACATTAACTGACAATTGCTGAAATTAATTAGCTGAATCCACCAAAATGAAGAAAGTATCCTTTCTGCCACTGTAAGAGAACTGTGCTCTCAAAACCCTTAAAACATGAATAAGGTGCAACCAGGGTCATAGTCAAGAACTTTAATTATTTCATCTGTCTTATATTCTTTACCACTTGGACAACAAAAGTGCTGATCAAAGTCTTATTTAAATAATTTACATATACTTTGTAGTAAGTTCTAGGAGATTTCAACAGAATTCATAGGAAAAAAAGCTAAAAAACTTGGAGGCAACTCTAAAAAAACGATTGCCCACTACATTAACTCACTGCTAGAAGAACAAAGCCCAGCAGATCCAGAGATGGCCCAGACCATGCAGTCAGATAAAACACAACACCTACCCTGGTCGCTTTCCTCTTGCAACAAATACTTCAGATGAGAATACATTTTTTTACTTCAGTTAAACAATTTTTAAAACATTGATTATCGTCCAGATGCCAATTTAACAGACCTTACCAGTCAAGCACATCAGCCACAGCAAATCCAAAATGCTGAGGTCCCACTCTGCCCACTTGCAGGTACAAGTTTAACATTGCAAATTTTCACAGTCCACATCTATGTACTACCAGTTTTAAAAAGCCAGAAATTTTATCTGCACTGTAATATCTATCTCAGATCATTTTAATGTTAAGGAAATGTCCCACCTACTTTAAGATTTTTATATGCAAGTTACTCTTATATAAGTTAAACACATAACCCACATATGCATTAGCTCGTAACAGTCAATATTTTACTTTCTAACCTAGGAACATAAATAAATCATGTCACTATATGTTGAGTCTTCACAGAGCCCCCTGAAGCAATAGACATTTTGTCTTTACAGTGTGAAAGCAAAGCTCTGCCATAGACAATGGGAATGATGTTAGTAGTTTCCTGCATTAGACATTCATCAGTATCCAAGGTTTTGGATACCGTGGAAGTAGAAGGGAAGTTCAGTTGCTATTAGAAAATATTAAGGCAAATAGAAAGAACAAGTGAATCTCTGGGCATTCCTGCACAAAGGCCAACTCCTTGAATCAGGAGCAAGATTTTCTACACCCTCCATGCTGCTAGGAAGAAAAGTGCTAGGACATAAGCCACTCAAGAAGACAGCAAAATGAAAGCATTACTGTCATGGTAGACCTCCAGGAACTATGAAAATAAACATTTTAATCACCTTGGCAAATCAGCAGATTCATCTTCCACTGTGAGATCTGGCTGTACCATCTCCTGTTTCAGTTCTCCGATTTCTGAGGCAATTGTGTCAATGAGCTAGAAAGGGACAAAAATAGTATGACATCAAGTGAGTGGAAGAGGCGTGGAAAAGAAGCCTGGGCAAGTTTAGTCACCAGAGATTACAAACTTTTTTTCAGAATCTCGTCCTATTTGGACTTCCCCTTGCAAAGGAAAAAGTAAGGGTTGGGGCCACTTATAATGGTTTTCAGAGGAAGAATAATTCCTGTTTTGTGCCAGTACAAAACCTTCCAGGTTGGCGAGCCTTTTTATTTACATATATTAAATTTTCAGCCTCTACATATTATACAACAGCTTACAAGAACTAAATTATTCAACTATTTGTAGCATTGACTTTCTCAAATAAAAAGAAAAAATATCATTAGAACAGTTCCATCTGCAAGAGTTCTATTTCAGAAGAGACACTGAGCTAGCATTAGGATACCGTGGAAGGTGAAAAGCAACAAAGCAAGAAGGGAATGAGTAGCTGCTCTTCACATTAGGTTTTGGACTCCACTTGAACAGAACAAAATTAAAAGAGAACTGCCTTGTAACACTTCAGCTCAGGTGAAACATCATCCTAATTCTGGGCATGAGGGCAAAAGTTCATTTTAAGCCAGGCAGGATCAGCATTAGGGCTGTATCCTGAGGTACAACGAATCTGCTAACCAGAGTTCTGGGAAACACTGAGCAGAAACCAGCCATGAAGTTTGCAAGCCACTCTGTCTTGAACACGCTCTGCAGCCCAAGCATCAAGTTCACTTGTCATGTCACTGTGACAGTACATTAACCCTGGCAGTGTTCCCTCTCTCCTGCCTGGAGAGAGCCTGATGAAAAGGTTTGCTGTGATGAAGTGATCTCTACCACCACCCCTGCAGCTCAGAGCAAACAACAATACTGGCACGTGAAGCAAAAACAGTTTTCCAGTCCAAGTTAGAACCACTTTCAAAGTCGCTCACAAGACATGATCCCGAGTCCCCCTCAGGGTAGGCAGCTCAGTACAGCAGTGCTTTCAAAAAATTGTGGGCATCATTTCCTCTATTGTTTTACTGAAGCTTACCTCAGGAATTCACACTCTCCTTTGCTGTGCAGCATTATTCCAATCAATTTAAAGTCTTAGTCTCTGCTTACAAACCGACAACCCTAAGTGAGAGTGAATTACCATTATCCACATCATAAGGGCTTCTTTCTGACAGAGCTCCCAGCCACACTGGCATTGCAAAGATCTTCCAACACCCCTGAGTCACTGCAGTCAGATGTGAGCAGTGCCTCCCTAACCATGGGAAAGGGAAGAACACACACCATCCTGCCAGAGTGGGAGCACTCCACACCCCCAGGAACTGCAATCCACCAAGTGCAGCTCAGCACAGGTAAATCCATCCCTCCCTTTGCATAAGGGATGAAACCACACCCCTCATTTCCATGGTGAAAAATACACAAGCCACTGCACTCCCATGAGTCTCATTAGAATAAGACTATTTTCATTTCAGAGTCTCAAAATACCTTGTAACTGCTTAGCAGAGTCTTCTGCTTTTTTTACTCCCTTATCCTTCACATCTTTACCTACATATCTTCACATACGTCTCACCTACATTTTCTGTTGTCCATTAAAGAGCTACATGTTCCAATTTAGCCCATTTTTCAAGTGCCCCTATGCAAGACTTGAAAATTCTAATTGACTGCAATGACAGAAAACTGAACCTTTAGTGTAAGAAACAGATGGACTCAAATTAAGGCAACAACCTTCTTCCAGCCACACTGAGTACTAGGCTTCCACCTTCCATATTAGCATGCAAACAGCAGGTTTCTCAGCAATGCTCCCAGTCTGTCCAGCAGCTGAAGAAGAAAAGTGGGATTCTCTGTCTGCTGTGAGGTTTCTAGCATGTGCTGATCTCCTAAGTGATAAGGCAGCATGCACCCCTCCCTTGCTGCAGCAACTCTGTCACTGTCAAAACCTTTCCAAGTGGCACCTGGATACGACTAAGAGTTGTACCATTACTTGAACTGAGCAGAATACAGATGATTCACAACTATTGCAACTATATTTGACTGTTCAATATATGGCCTCGTGATGGAAATCACTGCATGAAGTTTAACATATTATTAAACACCATTCAGGGATTTAATCCGTTCGTGCAACAGACATACTGTAAGGCAGGAGCTCTGTCCCATGCAGTACCGACTCGGGTCAGCACAGCAGCCTGTCACTGGATTAGCAGTGTAACTCTACTCCAGTGCTACATGCACTGGTCACCCTGGCTGGTCACCTGCTGCAGGCCAGGGACAGTCTGAAACCAGAGGAATTACTCCCAGCTCCTTCCCAGTTAGTAGAACTGGAAAACGTAAAGCAAATCACACAAGCACCTTAAAGACAGTCAATTTCAGAATAATCAAACTAGAACTGACCATCTTTTCGTCTTCAAGGGACTATGGTGGAACTACTGAAAGGGATTACTTCCTGTGTTGCTAGTCAGCTTTAACTCACTTAACTGCATTATGGTCTTTGACCAGGGCTGCAAAAACCCCCAAATCCTCTCAAAAAACACCAGCCAACTGGAAAAAAACCCTCCCTCCCAGAAACCAAAATCTCTGGACACTACAGCAAAGAACTCTAATCCAAACTGCACTAACAGCAAAGTAATCTTAATGCTCTTTAATTTGTATGCCAGCCATGAAGAGAAATGATCACTCCTGATGGGAATTTTCCGTGTTTAACAATTTCACTTTTTCTAAAGAGAACTTAAACAAAAAGGCCAATTTCAAGTAGTCGTATGCTCACATTCTATTCTACAGGTCAAACTTCCTGTGTAGACTACATATCCTCCATGACAAGGCAGTCTTTCCTTAGTCTAGGAAAGCTCAGTACATCCTGGACAAGGAAACCAGGTCAAGCGGGCCATCAAACCCAAAGAACATGAGAACATGCTCTGCAACCCAACAGCGACTTATCACCTACCACCCTGTACCCCACCTGAAAGCAAACGTTTAGCTTGCAGAATAAACCACTCATTTTCTTCTAAAATAAACCACCAATGTTTTCTGCAAATTGCAACTACTTTTCCTTATTTTTTTTCAATGGTGAAAAGAGTTACTCATTTGGGTATTCTTTCAATTAACTGACACGTACTGTTACAACAGCACCTGAAAAATCATTTTCTATCAAATAACATAAGGAGCATTCATGTTTTATGACATCATTTTCAAAGTATTTAGGATCAATGAAGCTTCTGGAGATTATACAGCACCTGTGATGCATGCATGATTAGCACTATACAAGATGAGCTGTTAATAACATGTTTCTACAAAATGCAGGAAGGATCCTGGGTATGTACTATTATTAGCTCCAACACTGAGAAAACAAGTAGCAGCAGAAGGTTCTGTCTTTTTAAGAGCAAGGCTAAAAATACTGGAATTCTTTAAACAGATTTCTCTATATGGTAAAGAATGTGATACCTATTTGGCTGGAAATAATGGAAAAACTCAACTGTCTGCTTCAACAGACTTGAAATCAAGATGGTAAGAGGCAGTTTCCAAAGGAAAATACAACTGACATGCATAGATACATCTGTCAGAGGTCACTGTTAGTGTAAAACAGCATACATGAACCCAAAGACTTTAAAAAGTCATCAGAAGAAACCTGTTGCAGACTATTCAGGACTATTAAACAGGTACGACCATGCTATGCTACAGAAAGAGGAGGTTTACTTGAAAAGAAATACATTTGGAAGTATGACATCTTCTCAGGTGGTTAATTACTTAACAATTTTTAAAGAAACAAAATTAAAAGGTGTTCTTACGTAACATGATAAGATACTCCTTTCTGTGTCTAACAATTTTCCATGGGAATTTATTTCTGATAAAGCACTGATCTGTAGGTTAAAGAGAAACTGCAATGCAACCACTGTAAACTCAAATAATAATTATGACTCAAACAGCATGAACTCACACAGCAGCCCAGTACAGTATTCCCTGACCAAACCAATCCTAAACTTTAGATTGCCAAATATCACAGACTGTTTACATTCCTAACCTCCATGAAGAAATAACAAAATGCAAACATCTTAAACCACAACATTTCCTTTCATAATGTACCACGCTCTGCACACTGTCAATTGATTCTTCATTCAACAAGACTGAGCTCAGCTTTTGGAAGCTGGCAGGACTGGCACTCCTACATACAGGCCACAAACATGGCACTTCAACCCCTTGGCGCTCTGTCACAACACACAGTTACTCCATTTTTGGTTTGCATTTTTCAGGATGCCATATAAGCAGCAAAGATGAGAGCAAGTGTGCTCACCAGAAGCAACACACTCCCAAGGGGCTACAGTTACCTTTGTGAAGCTGCGCTGATGATACACGTCACTGCTGTTCACCAGGGAAGGCACATGCCCAGGACCACACATAGTCAGTGCCTCTCCCAGAAACCCAGCATAACTACAGGTCTTCTTACTCACTCAACTGACGAGGAGTTTCCTGTTCCCAAGAGGAAAACAAGTGGCTTTGATTTGATGTCTGTTTCAGGACATTTTTAGTAAAAACTGTATGACAGCTGAATTCCTGGGGTTTTTGTGTTGAAATATCAATAAGCCTGCACAGAGAATTAATGAAATTGCCATCTCCGTGAGAGCACACTGGAGGAGCCAGCCAAGGTGACCACTGCAGAATGTTTCCAAACCCTGAGATTTACAACAGCTGAAGAGGAAAAGGTAAGATCAGTGCTCCTTATCTAGCAAAGGAACCTGGGCTGAAGATAGCAAGATCAGTATCAGACTGGACAAATGAGTCCCAGCACTTACCACCCCCTCTTCCTGCCAGCATCTCATTTTTCATTCTTTCTGTAGACCTGCATCCTCTTTGGCATCACATCTTTTCCTTCCTGTTTTGATAAGCAGAACATAGCAACCCTCACAGAGCACCCTGTGTGATGAGGTGGCAAAGTGCCAGAGACAAGCCCAACTGGAAATGCTGCTCCTGCTCTTGTGCAAATGTCTGAATACAATCAAGTATTTTGATACACGGTTGCAAATTCTGGTTATTTTGCACAGTGAGCTGTGAATTCTCAGAGCCACTGACATTATTCAGTGTCTTATTCATCAGTAAGCAACAACGTTTTATGCTATGCTTGGTTTTGGAATAGAAGAACTCTATTGGTGTAAAACTTCTGATGCCTGTTCAGTGAAGAGTGGAACATCTTGATGAGAAGGAGGATGATTCAGTAAAGAGGAAATTTGTCAGAGACATATATATTCAGTTCCTTTGCTTTACTGCAGACTCCCTCAGTAATCACTGGCAGGCTGTGCAGTCCCAGAATTGTCCAAGACTAACTCCATCTTTGCTTCATTTTTACTACTTGCTGTGTCTGAGCATTCATCAACTGAAGGGCATGAAGAGTTCACAGAATTTAGCCTCTAAAACCACAGACCTCTGCTCTGTGTAAAATGAGGACAACACTGTTTTCCTTGTGTACTTGCAGTCAAAAGAATGGCTGTGAAAAAACTAAGAGACGGTTGGAAGCTACAGCAAGGAGAACTACTTTAGAACCAGAAAAAAAAATAAAGTTGGGATTTCCCACTGGTATTTGTCAGTGATTTTTCTAGAAAATGTTGCTGATAATGGTCTCACTCTTTTATGGGGATTTAAGTGCCCTGAGAACCTGCATGCCAGCGCAGTAAGGGGTTCTTAGGCAACTGCAAAGTAAAAGCACAAAACATGAGCCATATGTAGAAGTACACTACACAGTCTGTGCATGTGGGAGAGCATTCCAAACTACAGATCACTAGGGGTAAAAGGCCATATCCTAATCACTAGGTCTCCTAAACAGACAGACAAGGCAAATTAAAATAACGTAAACTCAAAAAAATCTGATATGCCAAGTACTTTGCTTAATCATTCAGCTGTAGGACATATAATTGTTGTCACAATTTGACTTATGTAGGGGAAAAAAGAAAAGGTAATTTCACTACACCTACACATAAGACAGCAGGTACACTACATGCAGGCTGGGTACACTGACTGCCTGCAGTTTCCAATTTGATGCTGTGCATTAAGAACCGTGGTGTAACAGTGCAACTTCCCAGGGATGGTAAAACATCTGAAAAAGTATTTTTTAGGAATCTTTTCTGCAGCCAGCCTGTCCTAAGAAAAATTTAGGACAAGCTTAATTTCTTAATTGACAGTGGTTCTGATGGCCTTAAGAATCTAATGTCTAGAACATCCTCAGGCACACTGCAGACTGCATTCCTAATCATTCTGAGTAACAGTGGTGCCAGCATCTGTTTTCCACACAAGAAGATACTAAGGACCACAGAACACGGGCACTCATTTACAGTTCCATCTCACATCAGGATTCCTCCAGCACACACAAAAGTGACAACGTGGAAATATTCCTCAGAACTGAGGAATTTCCTGAGAGTTTTCTGCTGTGATTTGAAAAATAAAACTCTTCTCCCTAAATGGCTGTGGACTGTCATCAACAAGGCTGATGTTTGTTGTCCTGAGATATGAGATGTAGTCAAAGTGTGTTGCAAAACTTGAGAAGGGGTTCCTGTCCCTGGAAGATCCTGTTAATTGCTGACCACGTGAAGCCCTTGGCAAGCCAAAGAGGGAAACACACTGCCATTGCAGAGTTGGTCGTTCACTTCCTGAAGACTGCCTTAAGCTAAAGGCAGCATGTAGCACACCTGTGTGCCACTACCACAGCACATGGACAAAAGACCCTGACACCAAAACAGGTCCTCGAACACTCATTATAGTTCTTCATATGCTAAAGACATGAGCCAACCACTTGCTTGGCTCCCCTCTGCCTGTAGCCTATTGTGAGCATTATGTTTATCATTTACTAGAATACTCATGCTGTATCCCCCTCAGGCATTAGGGTCCCATTCAGGCAGCAAAAGAAGGGTATTTCTGCCCCAGACAAACTGCAGGAATGGAAACAGCGACATGCAGAGATGGCAGCAAGTGTTAGCACTTTCACTGGCAGAAGCTACAGCAAGCAATTAATATTCCAAGGGATGCAATCATGGTAAGTTAATTCAGTGCTCAGGAGCACCCATAAATTCTGATTGCTCCTGAAAGCAAAACCTTGCCCTGGAAGACAGCCACTGTGACTCTAGCATTTACCAGAAAAATACACATTCTTTGTGGTTAGAGTCAGGACACCACAGTCTGATAGGTCAGCATCCTTTACATATAGTGACCTGAACACGATTTTCCCTGTCCCGCTTTCTAAAAGCGTATGGTGTTCACAGCTGTATTCACACCATGCACATGAAGGCTTTGGCAACTGTATTTCTGATCAATTAATCCTTTTTACTGAAAGAAAATCTTATTTACAGCATTCTCTACAATTACACTTCAGCACTGCCTCCAGACCTCCTCCATTACACCTAAATACAACAGTTAATGGGATTCAGTCGTCTTTTGAAAACTGCATTGGTTACCCCTACTGCACCTCAACTTTTTGGGATGCCAAGTTTTCTCAAAATAGGCAAGCAAATTAAATTAATTTTCAATCCAATAATGCAAATCATAACCCTGTACCACACAACTGCAAATGACGAAAATCCACTTTATGAAAGCTGTAATACTGTTATGCCTGTGCACAATAAAGCTTATGTTCTCAGCATTAGCAGCAAAGAAAGCCAGAAACTATTTTACACCAAACATTCTATTCAGTGTACAGGAAAACAATATATACATGAAATAATTGGGGGGTAATCTAGGCACAACACCACCTGCAAAAATTGATGTTCAAGAAGTACTTCCCATTTTACAGAAAAAGCTCATTACATATCACAGAGAACACTGAACATTCTGCAGCACTCATTTCACACTAACCCATGTACTTTATGTTCTGTATAAATATCCCATTTACCTTAAAGAAACTTCCTCTTTTATCCAGACAACAGGTTTCCATTGTCAAAGACGACATCTTCCCTGAGAAGACTCCACTGTATGCCTTGAACTCCTAAAAGCAGAGACACTTTTTTAATGGTTAGTTCAGTCTGTAGGAAATTCCTCTGCATTTCTAAGCCACAGAACCAGTCACAACAAGCCTTCTGCCAAACCCCTTTCCGTCAATAACACCGTGCCATTTATTTCCTACCAGAGTCCTTATGTATCCCTTCAGTCTAATATTCTTCCATAAATCGCTTCAAAAAGACAGTGCTACTCAGAGTTCCACATTTCCTCCTTCTCTTCACAGCCAATCCTGTAGCTGTGAGTAGATTTTAATGTGCTCATTAAAGAAGAATGCTAAAACATAATGGTTGTTTTTTTTGTTTGCTTGACCTCAGTCATAGTACAAATAGAACAAAATGTTAGATGCCGCTACAGGCCTCTCTCAAATATCACAGTACTGATGGGATTTACCAGGAGTGGACAAAAACAATTTAAAATCACCCACAAGGGAGAAGACACATTAGCATTACAGTAAAACCCAACAAATTAAAAAAGGCCCAAACACCACCCAAAAATGCTGCTCCAAGTTCCTAAAATGAAACCGAGTCACATGCAAGCAAGGAAATAAAGATGCAGTTAGGAAGAAGCTTCATTTTCCACTACCACATAAACTGAATGAATGGTTTCACACCCTGGAGGATAAACTAATGCCCCACTAAAACACAGCCACAGAAGGAGGAATATCATTCCAGCTGACAGTAGAGGAGTAGGAGTTCCTCCAAAGTCACAACCAATTCACACCAGTACTTTGTGAATAAACTTCAGAACTAAACAGAAATCAGTTCCTTAGCTAAAAAGTCCTTATAGGATTTTTAAAGGTGAGTTTACAAATATATTTCAACAGCCTAACTCTCTTCCTTGTCCACACATTTACCAACCACACAGCAGGCAGCTATGCTGGGAGTTTCGGTTACCTAAATAGTGAATAATGCCAGTACCAAACATTACAGAGTAAGATAGAGGCACAGCTTCTAACTTGATACAAGCAGAAATTAAAATAAAAATGGCTTTGAGCAGCAATGAAAAACAAGTTCAGTGGCGTCGCTGCAGAGGGAGACTGAGCAGAACAAAGCAGCTGGGATGGAGGATGCTGACAGGTAAAAAACCAAATTTGACAAGTACCCCACACTATGCACACGTGCTTCTGCTTCCCTCTAATGCCTTCTGAGAAAGAACTGACACAGGTAACTAAGACCAAGATGGAAGGAGGAACTTTAATGAAAAAAAAAGGTTAAATGAAAAACACTGGCAAGAAAAGTACTGGAAAAGGCTGACAGCCAGAAGCTGAAGAATAGAAACATTTTCTTTTGGGTTTTAACATGTAGCAGGAAGCTTTAAATAGTTCTCCCTGTTTCCAGAGGTCATACCATGAGAGCACTGGAAAAGATTACATTTTTCCACTTTGATGCTGGTCAAAAAGCAGCCATGAGAGGAAGCTCAGGAACGTGCCTGTTTCCCAGGCAGAGTTTGCAGACTTTAAAGGCTAATAGAAAAATCTTGAATTCTGCACTGCTGTTAAAGCCAAACGCTAGGGGACAACCAGGAGAGGACAAAACGCAGGGAAAAATAAGAATTAAAAAAATTAAAATCCAACTTTCTTTCTAAATCAGTATATTTAAAGGATACACTTCTGGTGAGGCTCTAAAGTATTGTCCAAAACTGTGTCTAAGTAAGCTGACTGCACCAACTCCATAAGAGATTGATGTTCAATGAAGTGGGTGAGTTTGCAAGTACTATTAACTCACTTAAGCTCTGCGTCCTCATTTGCCGCATACACAGGGGGACAGAGCAGTTGCTCCACTCTGGGAACATCAGGCATTCTGAAGACTTGGCTATTCTAAACAATATGAAGGTTGCCATATAACAAGGTTTGGGTTTCTTTTTAAATTAAAAAAAAATTAAAAAAAAAAAAATAAAAAAGTGTTTGCTTTCAATGAATTCTGGAAATGGAATTTGTACCTGAAAAACCTGAGGTGGAGGGAGACTCAAGAAAATGAAAAAGGAATTAGAATAAAACCTCAGATTTCCAAGTTGATCCTATTCCCTCAAGGACAACATCAAATTAAATTCCATGGGATAAAAACCCAGAGATTTTAAAGGAGTCACATTAGAGGGTTACAAGCAAGATCAAGCAGTTGTAAGTGCAGTTGCTATTCACTCCATTTGCAAACAACAATTCTTTCACAGGAAATCAAATGGTTTGGTTTTGTTGTGGTTTTTTTTTTCAATTTAACCACCAAGATGTCTGCACGCAATCCTGTTACCAAAACAAGATTACTATGCCAAGATTTTTACATTCCTCACTCAGACAGACAGACAAATCCAAACACACAAATATAGTTTGCCCTTCAAAGAGTTTTATGACTCCAGTCAGAATAAAAGCCTCAAACATGACCACTGCTTCTTTCACTTGTAAGAGGTTCTGGAGCTCTAAACTTTTCCTAACTGCTATTTCTTGTTACTGTTCATGCAGTATTACTGCTATCTGTGGGACCATAACCCCGAGGCTCTGCTGAGCTCGAGCCCTTGCTCTCCTCAGCTCCACAGCCCCAGCGAATCAATGCCCGCTCCCCTCTGCTGCACAGTGCCATTTCACACTGATTTGGGGGAGCCCAAATAACCTTCCATGGTTGAGAGGGTGGTAGTATTTCCGACTAAAATTACTGCAGTGGGAAACACTGTTGGGGTTTTTTGTACTTACTGGTGGGGGAGAGGGGGTGATGTTTGTGCAGACACTTCTTCTGGGCCGCCCAGTACAAAAACAGACCTTAAGGTTCACTGGTAAAATGGATGGCCAGGGTGCAACACTCAGAAAACTGGGGGTGGGCTCATGCCTCGGAGCTCAGAGGTACCTCCACATGGTGCAGCAACAACTGCAGAAAAACAAACCTACTGCTAGGAGATTTCCTTTCTCTAGACAGCTGTCCACACCTGATGCTCATTCAGATCCAAAACAGGCTGGAAAACCCCTTCTCTCCAGTTGTCCTTTGTTGAGTTCAGACAGTGTGAGGCTGTCAGAAAAAAAAAAATCTCAATCCTTTGATTGGGATGCTGGGTAGAGAAAGCCAGCAAAGCATGTCATCCTCTGTACCTACTGGAGAGGAGCATTTTCTCCTCCCTCTGTGTTTTAGGCAGAGCCTAGACAGATTCATTTAGACATTGCCTGTGTGCCTGCTCAGAAATCCATCTGCAAATGTCACCAGGCTGCAGGACACAGCTCACTGCGTAATTCATGCAACTTTCTGCCTGGCCATCTGGAAGGTGTTCCCTCTCTGTGTTCCAGTGGCCAGTACTTCACCTGCTTTACAGTCTGCACAGCTCAGTGGGCAGCAGGTGCCAGACGACTCTGCTGCTCCAGCCTTGGCTGGTGCCCTCCCAGCAGCCAGGCTCTCCTGCACACAGCACTGTCTTCCCACAGCTCTTCACATCCAGCACAAAGCTCATGTGTGGGAAGGGTAAGACAGGGCAGGAAAAGGAATGATTTGTCTGCCTGGCAAATTTCCCTGAAATCAAATGCTACTGCATGGATGCTGACACTCGTGCAAGCTGTATGCTTCAAAAAAACCGGTACTTTTCAGCCTCTTTTTTTCCACTCTCTTCTCTTCCTGGTTTTCATTCACGTAGGAATGCCAGAGCACTGTTCACATGCCTGGATGTAACCAAGATCTCTGACTTCTCTAAGCAGCTCCTACTTTACTCTCCCTCCCACAATTTTATTTGGCATTTTGTATGTTCCTTGTATTTAACTACACTAGAACAATGACCATCTTACTGGACTTGTCAGATTCCTCCCTTCGATCCTCTCATTCCAAGCTTGCTTTTACTCAACAAAACATCCCATTTTCTTTAGCCAAAAGTCCTAGTAAAGATGAGACAATCTACATGCCTTCCCTGAACTCCCCTGAGCAAAGGCCACAGCCACCTGGGGCACTTAAGAAGTTCCTGCCCACAATTCTCCTTAGCCCACCTCTGCTCACTTTCCTAAGGAATCAAGGCTATCCAACTGCACTGCCTTTCTGTTCCTTAGTTCCTAACTATCATTTTTGATCTTTTGGCAACCTAATAAGATCAGAGTGAGTAAAATAGTCTAACATCAAGGACAGAGGGAAGAGGCTCCATGTATGCCACCACTGAAGGAAGAGATCTGCAAACTTCCTTTTGCTGGCTGACCCAGAGGATTAGGAGAACCCACTTTTTCTCTATTTGAAGTGCAAGTTATCCCACTCAAGAAACCTTCTTTTATTCTTAACCCGTAAAGGCCACGCAACCCCTGAGCACAGACTCTCACAGAAACTACTTCAGGCAAATTAAAAAAGGGTTTTACTGTTCTGCAGCCAAGGAAGAACAGCAGAAAATATCAGTCCAGACCTCAAGTATAAATTGGCAAAGGTCAGCTGATGTCAGAAGACTAATGCTGACTGCTACCTATCAGTGTAGTCCTTTGGCCATCCTGCTGGCCCGTGGGGTACAGCTGGAATACAATTCCTTCTGTCCCTTAACAGAAAAGCATGAAAGCCAGGTAGAACCTGCTACAGAGGCACTTGTAAAACCTCTGGTGAATTAGCATCATATTACAACCAAGTTATTAAAGCAATTTATAAATATACAGTATTAAAACTACTAACATTAATTCACAGAGAATCCTTCTTCTTGTGGAGGAAAGTGCAAACCAGAAATAGGGAGAATAAATATATTTTACTTATTTTAAAATGTAAAAAAATCTCACCCTTCTAAAATGCCATTCTACACCTGACAATATGCCAAGAGACATAGACAGAACTTCAGATTTTCAGCAAATGTAAGCATCCTCGTGTATTTCATTTTCCTGTTCTCCTGGCACATTTGCACAATCCCAGGGAGCAGGCTGTGTTCATCTCCAGCCTACAAAGCTCTGGTTTGTCAAATTACTCTGACCTTATCTGAATCTTGGCAAAATCAAACTTTTCCTTTTGAAAGTATTTCCTCTGAGAAGTTGACCGCAAGTGTCTTTCCAGGGACACAGATACAACTGAGCACAGTATCACTTTGAAAAACCTATCAAATAAGACCTTCAGTCTGCAAACTATCACTGGTGCCAGGATTTGGCAGACCTCTCAACTCAAATGTTGCATTGTATTAACCCAGCTGTAGCCACAAGCAAAATGCGAGGGGATTATGCAAAAAGGGCTTCTAACTTCCATCATTCTTCTGGCTGCAGAAAGTGTTTACAGTCTTTTTTTAAACTCAAATAATGCAAGGGTACATTACTTGTAGGAAGAAATAATGCATATGGCAAAAACCACAAGTCATTCTTTACACAGCATGTATTTCTGTATTTTGTTGTTTTAATTAAAGCGTTCGAAAAAGCTCTTTAATTAGAAATAAAGAAATAACAAAAAAACCCTGACTAAGCTCCTTTTCCTTGAAGAGCTCACCATACTTTTATTTCTGTTACCCGAATATAATGTATTTGCGTGAGCTATTCCCCTGAGGAAAGTCACCAGCAAGACGTCAGTGACTAACAGGATTTCTGTCCATGAGGTAAAAAACAATCTTACAAAGACAGGCACTCTACACGTGTAGGCAGAAGGGCCATGAACGACTGCTTGCAATCCTTTTCAGGAACAAATATTCTCTTGAAAAACCACAGAGGAAGCACAAATACACAAGACCCACGAGCTTTTCAAAAGCCATGAGGAGGTGACAGATGAACTGTGTTTATCGCTCCTGCAACGTGCCCAATTTGCAAAACCTGGAATGCAACACCACTTAATTTACCACCAGCTACACGCCTCTCACTAATTCCTCCGAGGAAATTACTACTTTTCCAATAAAGAAACAAAGATACAAGGCAGTTAAAGGCAATCAGCAGAATCAAATTATGAGCAAATATTCTGACCAGGGAAATGAGGTTCAGGTAAGTCCCAACTGCTGACATACCAATTCATGCTCCTAAGTTTTTCCAGTTGCTACGTTTCTCGCATCGTGCACTGGCATTCTTAAGCCTTGTTTCTTGGTCTGGGTAGGACAAGAGTGGATCTCTGCTTTCCTGCACTGGGGAGGCCAGAGTAGGCAGTGTGACCCCAAAGCCTGTAGAAGCCTCCTGATCTCCTGGATCAAGGATTGCTTTATGAGTTTCTGGGGCTCCTAGCACTGGTGCCCACCTCCCTGGGAAAAGGCAGAGCTTAGCCAGGGCCCAACCCAGCTTTGCCTTATGAGAGCACTGTGAACTCAGAGACAGTGAAGCCTTAAAAGAAGGCAAATTACTTTGAGGGACAAGACATACTGTTTGGAGGTGCATTGAAGAGTTTGTAGGGTTGTAACTGCATATCCTCCTCATAACCAGAGGATAATGGCCCAGACAAACCCTCACTTGACCCCAGTATGGCTGCTCTTTCCCTAGTCATCGTCTTTCCTAAAACAGCTGCCAAACTACCTTCCTCATTCACAGCTTTGACTTACAGAGTGATGTTCTTCTAACTAACAAAGCAGTTAGTCTTCAGCTCTCGACATTGACAATTTGCTGATTTACTACAGGTAACAGCTACTTTCAGTTTCCTTGGCTGATCATTTCTGACACAGGTATTTGTTTTCTGAAGTATCAGTGCTGCTCATCCTGGTGAACAGAACAATGCTGTTTGAAATCACAGCCAGCTTTACAAAGACTCTTTCATGTCACTATTCATTAAAGCCATAGGAAACTATCACCTGGACAGACTCCATCTTCAGGGGCTCTGACACAGTCTATGCATCAATCATGGTATTATTATCTGGCTTAATCTAAAGTGGGAACATCACTGCCAAACTTATCCACTGATCTTCCTACATCTGGTTTCAGCCAGTCATCACTCCTGCCTCGCTTAACCTTTTGCCCACAGGCTTGTTTTTCGCCCTTGATTCCAGATCCTACTCACTGGCAGACTTTTAAGAGACTAAATGATAAACTCTTACTTTGAACTTGTTTCAGCACCTCACTCTCAGGAGAGGTTTTAAGTCCCATTAGCTCTTGAACAGATTCTGTATCTCACTCACAGTTCTCTACCCACTTCTTTTTTCTAGGCTGAAGTCACAAAATTAGAAATGAGAGGGTCTGAAAAGGGCACAAGAGCTGGCCTGACTGTGCTCCCACTGACACAAACAGACATGGCACTACTCTTTCCAACGGGAGCCTATAGTTAGGCAAACACCAAATGCCTCAGAAAATCCAGTCCTTGAGCTTTGCTGAACACAGCACACTACCCAGAGAACTAGGTTTGCTGCTACTGCTGTCTCTCTATACCCCTTCTGAAGTTTCTTCTTCCTCTCTTCCACTAAACAACCCCTTCCTGCTTGCTCTCATGGCATACTTTCCACATTACTGCAAAGGAATAAAACCCCAAGTCATTTCCTTTGGCACAGCATTTAGTCATGGAGGATACTACCACATCTCTTACAAGAGAATGATTGTTTGTTCTTACATTGGTGTCTTGTTTTGCTTCTGGACATATCAGAGAAATACATTTATAAGATTGGCTTTGGTTTGGATAACCTTTCAGAAGGTCCCTATTCTTCCCAAGTTCCCTGGCCTGGATTACTCTCAAAAGCTAGCATTTCTTGAAGTATTTCTGCAATTTCAATTTACTATTCCTTGCAAAATCAGTGAATAATAAAAACATTCAGAAATATGATTTCAAACCTCCCAAAATATTTAACATTGAGCTGCAGTTCCTAGACAAGCAAGAAAAAATAAATGCTTGAATTACAACATAGCTTCAAGGTCTGGAGAAACTTCAAAAATCAGAGTGAAGCTTTAAGTCAAATGCAGAAGGAGGTGGGATTCAGCACCTGCATCTAGATGGAGATGCACAAGATAACCACCTGTTGGGCTTGACTGTGGGTTATTTTAGGCACCTGGGAAAAGCAACTCTCCCATCTCCTGTATCATGAACAGAGTAGGATAAGGGTTTCAGTGCTCATGTCCTAACTCCTACCTTCTTGCCCAAGAGAGACAACAAAGCAAAGCTCTGACCATACCACTGTCAGAGGTGACTCCTCCAGGCAGCAAGGGGGAAGGAGAGAGCTGACTTCCACTTTAAGTTCAGGGAGCTTAAACACTCACCTCTCTTCAGATGTTTCCATGATCACAGAATTACAGAATGGCTTGGCTTCAAAGGGACCTTAAAGATCATTCAGTTCCATGCCCTGCCATGGGCAGGGACACCTTCCACTAGTCCAGGCTGCTCCAAGCACCATCCAACCTGACCTGGGACACTTCCAGGGATGGGGCAACCACAGCTGCTCTGGGCAACCTGTGCCAGGGCCTGCCCACCCACACAGGGAAAAATTTCTTCTTAATATTTTACCTAATCTAAGCATATTCTGTCAGTCTGAACCATTCCCCCTTGCCCCACCTTAAAACATTTCTCCAGCGTGGCAGAGTGTTATGTACATGAAAACTCATGCTCATTTTGCTCAGTGTTTCTAGAGAAGTCGAGCAGTAAGCTTCAGCTGGGTTCCAGTAAGAGCAATTCTCTTTTCAGAGCTAGGGAAACAAAAATTATTTGGATAAATTTTTCTTTGTGCAATTCACTGAAAAGGATTGCATTTGTTTACCCAAAGCAGCACACAAATGGAAAAATAAAGGCAGATGGATCTAAAAGTTGACCTTTAAAAGTGAAAATGAGCCATGGATTCCAAGATTAAAAAGTGACTTTAAGAGAACTGCAAAAGCTGTGTATTTTTTGCAACCAACAGGTAACCCTAAATATCTTACAGGTTATTAATTATTAAAAAAAATAATAAAATCTAATGGCAATGTTGTATACCACTGAACATGAAGAAACATAGCTTGTTTCAATTATAATGCCACAGCACTTTCTACCTGTGTTTGTTGCACCCCCAGTCTAGTTAACAGGTATTTCCTTGTCAGAAAATAACTCCTTTATAATAGCCAGCAAGTTTCATTATTCCATATGAAGTGCTCTGCAAAGATTATTCTTTGTTCAATTCCATAGGAAGCAGCCAATCCCTAAGAAACTACATGTGTGTTTCATAAAGTCAATAGACAGATTTCCATCTATGCCCATAATTTTTGGAGTGAGTTCAGTACAGTGCACTAAATGGTATGCAAGAATCTGTAAAATCTGTTTAAAAGCTTGTACTGCTCACTTTGAGACTGTTGAAAAGAAATGCTCAGATGGTCATTTGCTGTGAAATTCAACTTCAGCATGGGATGAGGCATCGGGGCAATGATTAACCAGGGAACAAACACCGTTTGCTTATTCTGGTGTTGACCTTATGCTCATCTTCCACATGACACACTCCAAAGAAAATACGTAAGTTGTGCCACTGATGTAGTGGTTTACCTATTAACTAAGGAACCGGGTAATCAGAAATGTACTACACTTGGCACCTTGCTTTTTTGATAGCTTCAGGTGACAGCAGCTGCTCATTTCCAGTATACAGGCTGATCTTTCTCCAAGTGGAGTAAGTTAAGATAGTTAAAGACACAATACTTTATTTCACTGAGTCCATGGTAAGGGCTAGTAACTGAATCCCTTAAGTTAAGACATGTAGCCACCTACAATACTTCCCAATTTAGCCCCTTAGTATTAGTTAGGAACAATGTCACCCTTTTTTCTTTCTTCACACTTTTAGCTTATTACACGAAAGAGTGGTTTTGTGGGCCACAGAAACTCAGGTTTATACAAAAAGCTCCATTCACAGTACCAAGGAGCTGTAAAACAACACAGCCCATGACACACAACCCAGAGAACACTACAGCTGTGCAAGCCTGTACTGAACACTAGTGTCCCCAGACCTCACTTGCGTGATCACATCTTGGCCAGCCAGTTCAGTCACAGCAAGAAGCACCAACACCAAAGTGACAGCCTGTTTGGTAGTGCTGGCACTCCCAGCATCCTAGTCTGCCTTGCTGTGCAAATCCTGCCCACACCTCATCCTCCAGCCACCTCTAAAAGAATTGGTACAACAGTGGGCAGGAGGGGAGCATTTGAATCACTCTTCTGATTACATGTGAATCTAAAATAAGATAAATTTAAAGTGTGGCATCATATTTAAATGGGAAAGATGCTTTGGTATTTCAGGAAGCATGTGTGCCCTCTCTGGCCCATGGACAGTTCCATCAAGAAAAAAAAGTGCCAGTAGTTAATGCACTCTCATGATTTAAGAAATCGGTCTCAGATTGGGTGAGAACTTGGATGTATCATTAGCTTTCATTTCCTGTGAACACTGGGAACAGTACTGCCCTATGCAAGATGGTTTTCTCAAGGGGTAAATCTCTGAGCAGTGACAGCTTCAGATACAGAACCTATGGGTTGACACAGGCAACTCCTCACTGTCACCAGGGCACACACAGGGCAAAGAACCGTGTGACCAGAGGAGTGATACAAGGTCCCAAGCTCCTGATCAGACTGGAAGGAGGGCTGCACAACCTCAGGAAGTCTCTTTCAAAGTCTTTTATGTAGTCTTTCCAAAGACTACATAAAGTGGGGTGGCAAGGGGGCAGTGTGTGTTGGGGGAGTTTGGTTTTATTTTTAGTGGAGTTTTGGCTTTTCTGTTTGCGTCTTCTGCAAGAACAAGTTATCAGTGGAAAAGCATGAATTTTACTTACTCAGTTTCATACCAGTAGTGGGAGTCTCCTGGTCCTCCAGAACTCATTTTTACTTTTCATCGCACAGGAATCACTACCTTTGCACAACCCAATGGAAAGCACAAAATCAAAAAGCAGACTATCAGCCTAAATAATTTATAAATCAGACTTTTAGCTTTGTATTTATTAGCAAATGATAGACACCTGAGTATACACACAGTGTAGATGAAAAACATCCTAAGGTGCAGAAAGCTCTAAACAATATAACTATAGAAGCTACATACCAGCAGGAGTAAGAAAACTTTAGATGTGCTTGGGGTTTTTGTTTGTTTGTTTTAAAGGGACAATTTACCAAACAAATCACAACTATTATTGGAAAATATGCAAAAAACCCTGGCAGCTCACCTAGTAAGTGATATGCAAACATGTATCTAAGTTTAAATAAATGGGGGGTATTACAGTGACTGAACCTCATTTTTCAGAATGCTATTTACTGCTTTAAGTACCATTTTTTGTAGCACACTTTCAAAGTGGTTACCCACTCTTTTGAGGGTGCACAAACACAGTAAACCATGACGCTGAGTACCAAGTAAAAGATTTCTTAATAAACAAAATATTTTCACTAGAAAAACATTAAAAGAACAGTGTTTATGTCTTGAGCAGTTTGTTTTGTTTCATGCACAGAAGAAACTGAAAGAAAAATCTTTCATTTAATTAAACCAAAGTCATTGCTCTCCCCACAAAAGTGTCCCATGTAAATATACCAGACAGCAAGCATTTCTGCCTATACCAGAGAGTTTTGACTGACCTAACCTAGCTGGGATTCAGCAGCAATGAACAGGTCAGCTACTCAATGCAGAAAGCTTCTGTCATGCTTTGTCTTGGCTGCAGAGACAGGCTTGTGAACGAGAGCCCCACCAGAGACTTCACACCTCCTGCCCTGCCCCAGCACAGCACTGCTAACCTGCACCAGGGGGAGGGAAAGCCACCAGGCTCAGAATGTGCCACTTGGTCCTGACCACACTTGGACTATGCCAGATGAAAAAGCGTCCTGAGCCAAGTCTGTGATCCCCTTCGCTCCTGCACAAGTGTGGCAGCACAGCAAGGAGGACAAACCCCAAAGCACAGGGTCCTCACAGTCCTCTCAGCTGTGCCATACACACATCACAGGACATGGAATGCATAGACTTATTTCATGTTACTAGGAGGTTTAAAAAAAAAAAAAACAAACAAAAAACACAAAACAACAAAAAACCAAACCAACCAACCAACCAAAAACCACAAATCAAATCCTGGAGAGAAAACAAACTTAATTTGCAGAGTCTCTATTTCTTGCCTGTTTGAGTATGTGGCTGGCAGCAAGGGAAGGCATGAAAAGGGCAATCTAACAGTTCTTTAGAACAAAGCCTGCAGTCAGCAAAATGCAAGGTATTGCCCCTACCTGGTCTGTTCGGAAAAATCAGGGAGAAAGTTTAAATCCTCAAAATCATTTCAGACATCTGTATATTTTTCACAATTATCAGGTCTACAAGACCGGTTATAAAGAATGACTGCCTTATAAAATCCACCTACAATTTTGACCAACTGTGTTGTGAAATAATAATTACTTTTTTTTCCACAAAACTGAACTACTGCTTATTTGAGGGATGGGGTCAGAGGGAAGATCATTCACCCTGGAGATGCTTTCATTCTGAGGGGCAAAGGAGTTTCAAATATTCAACTATATAGAGTCTACAATTTAGTTTCTAAATATATGTTTACCAAGCAAAAGAGGAAAGCCAATCATGACACACTACTCTGATAAACAGTGTTTACTGTCTCTTTTTCCATCCTATGTCTTTACGTAAAAAAACTACTAAATAGTGAAAAGAAGAAAGTTATGACACAGACCAATGAAACACAGGAAATTCAAAGCTGAAGGTTGTTGAAATATTGGTCTCAAGTTAACTCCATTCCTCTTTCTCTTTTTATTATATATTATTATTTCTCTTATTATTATATATTGCCATAAGACTGGCAATGTCACCTCAATCAAGTTTCCTGGCTTGGGTCTCAACCTGTGTGACTTCAAAGTCACAGAGACACAAGCCACCCTTCCTGTCCTCATGATGCTCTTCTTGGTCCTCCTTCAGAGGACAATTGTTCCCTCTTACCTCTCCCTGAAACTTTTCCCTCTGATAACCCTGTCATCTTCTGTCACTGTTGACTGGCAAATTCATCAACAATGCTGCTTTCCCAGCATTTCCTCTTCCCTTCTTCCATCAGACTGTCCATCACTAGCCCGCTCCTCTTACTCTGCTTATCCTGACCAGCTCCAGACTCTGCTACCCCAGCTGCTATACCCAGCTTGCCTTCAACCTTGCAGTGAGCCCCAGGAGATGAAACCTCATCATTTCCCCAGCTTCTTTGCCTGTACCTGTAAAGTTTCCATCCACTAACCCAATCCTCCTCACATTTTTTGGTTTTCACTATATTCTGCTTCCTTCTAAAGCTCTTAGCCTTTTCCACTCCTTTCCCCCTAGCCATCTGCATAATGACCCTGGATAGACAGAAGTATTCCATATACACAGAATCACAGAATGGTTTAGGTTGGAAGGGACCTTATTCAGTTCCAACCCCACTGCCATGGGCAGGAACACCTTGCATTCTAAGGTGGACACCATGCACATTCTACAACCACATCTTTAGGACCCGGCATGTTATGCAGGTTTGAGCAGTCTCCTCCCTCTTCCCCTTTTTCTATCACATTTGTATCTAAGAAGGAGAACCAACATCATATCCCCAGAAACTCTCCTGTTTCCTTTCTCAAGTCCCTCAGTGACCAGGACATATCAGCCTGCAGACAGAGAGGGAGGTACTGATGCCACAGCCATCATCTGGCTCTTAGTAGGGAGAAAGGCTTAAAGGCTCTCCCAGGCTGTCTTCATCCAGGCTAGAAAGAAAGAAGATCCTCCTTAGGTTTATCACATTTCCCTTCTCTAACTTATTTTTGATCCCTCAGTTGAACAGCGGATATCAGCCAAACTTTGCTTCTTCAGTGGTCAAGACCCATTTCATTACAACTGGTTTCTCCTTGCTCACTGGATTAATGAGTTTACAGCAACTCCTAGTAGGGGAACTCCTGAAGAAGGAAGCGTGGGTGTTTAGTTCTCCACTGTTAGTTTGCTTGTGTAAACAATTTGTTTTCTCTCTCCTGGGACAGTCTGTTTTGAAATAAGAGTTTTAGGAGACACTAAGCCTCATTTGTTGAAATGGTAAAATTGGGTCAAAGTACTGACAACAGTAGACCATTCCAAACACACTGGTGACTCCACAGATTTACTGTATTGGGGGGGGGGGGGGG
>VXAU01000582.1:0-80850 GCA_013399695.1 Formicarius rufipectus | reverse complement strand
CACAGACCCTCCCACAGACCCCCTGTCACCGGGGCCGCCCCGGCCTCACACAGACCCTCCCACAGACCCCCTGTCACCAGGGCCGCCCCGGCCTCACACAGACCCTCCCACAGACCCTTCCCCACAGATCCTCTCTCAGGCCCTTCCCTCAGACCCCTCCCCACAGATCCTCCCACAGACCCTCCCTACACACCCTTCCCCACAGACCCCCTCCCCACAGACTCTCCCACAGACCCCTCCCACTCACCGGGACGCGTCCCACGGGGTACCACCGACTCGGGCCACCGACCTGGTTCAGAAAAATCAGAGCGTCGGTGCCTTGAAAACGTGCGTTTTCCACAGCTCGTTCCAGGATCCCTGCGCTTCAGTGTTTCACAGGTTTAAGAGAATTATTTCAGTGCGAGTTATTTAAATAACAAAGCAATGAGAACAACATTTTCCTTCCATTCTGGCAGCTGCCTTCTCTGCGAACAGCATGCCCGTGACAAATGCCAGAGACCACAGCGAGGTGGCAGCTGCTGTGCCAAGCCTGGTTAGGAACACAGTCAGACACATAGCAGTTGAAAAATCTGCTTAAAGATGGTATAAGCAACTCTAAAATCCAGACCATTAAAACGAAAGGTGGATACCTACCTTACTTTGAGGAAGCAGGATGAAGGAATGCTGTCTTATATCCAAGAGGGTGATTACTTACATTAATCCACAGCTTCCATGAAAGCTGCCATTAATCTTCAGGCCTAACAAACTTGTTTGGTCCAGCTAAGCAGCTTCTGTTGCTGCAGCTTCCATGCAATTTATAGCTGCCTTTTGACAGAGAGGGGTGAAACTTTCCTGGCATGGGCTGGAGGCAGCCAAAGCAATCCTGCCTGCCAGTTGTGACAGCAGTGGTGACTCCTGCAAGCTGTGTCCAGGGCCTCTGCTCCACCTGCACGAATACCACACAGAATTGTGGCATTAAAATGCATTTATCACAAGCTATCTTGTGACTGACTTTTCAGTGCTCTGGAAGCTGCTGGTGTTTATTCAGGTAGCTTAGAAGATGGTACTTAACTCGTTTTGTCGTTCCCTGGCTTGGCAGAGCTATCAGAGCTCATGGCTGTTCTCACAGAGAGGGGAAGACACCACAGGCCCTCAAAACCATTTAAGAGCAGTTCGCTGGGGTGTCTGCCAGCCATAGCACAAACCAAAAGCAAACAAGGCAGTAAATGAGAGGCAGGTTAGGACATAACCAGCCCTGCCAAACTGGAGCAGAATTCACCTCTAAGGACTGGAGGAAATTCACTGGAAAAACCTTTGCCATATACAGCCTTTGAAAAACCCAAAGTATGGGGTCAAGTTTCATGGACTGTGTTTCTTATTTATCCCTGAGATCCCTCCCCTCGATCCAGCTGTGACATAGGCTTGGCATGGTTTTCTATACACACACTAAGCCTGAAGAACAGCAGTTTTTCACAAGCCCTAAAGAGTTGGGCTATATGACCCATCATATGGGTGTGGGGAAGAGACCAATGTGGAGGCAGAAGGCTTTAAGCACTGGTGGGATGCCCCAAAGCACTTGACTAGTCTGGACAAGACTGGCACACAGCCTTCCCCAAGCTGCTGTTTTATGTACCCAGGTGAGATGAGGGAGGCTTTCCCGTATAATTTGGTTTGGACTGGGTCTTGATAGCATGTAGTTAAACTATAAAAATCACATGATGAGTATAAAGGAAAACAGTGTTACCAGGATGGATCTTCAGTGTCTTGAGGAGATACTGAGGGGACAGAAAATAGGCTTGTTTATCTCTTGTCACACTGTGCAATGGCAGCAATGAGCAGCAACTATTAATTCCTTCAGCTAACTTTGTCTCATGATAGCCAAGATTCCTACATCAGGACACTTTCCTCTTGCACTGGCTCCTGTCCTAGATGCCTGTCACATTGCTGTGAGATATGCGGGAGTGAGAAGAGAAAATGCAGAACTTCTTTACAGGACAGACAGATTAATCACTGGGATCTCTCCTCCACAAGCTGGACACATTGCTGCTGCGCCACAAGTACCTCTGTACCATCTCCCAGTCATGGAGGTGCATCCACCCCCCAGCCTCTGATGACTGCAGTGATTTTTTTCTCACCTGAAAACATGATGTGTGTTTCAGTTTACAGCATGTGACAGCAATTACTTCAGTATGTTCAAAATCTTAGGCAGTATTATGCGTATTACACTTTGGCCTTCAAGCTGGATTTCTTCTTCTGATTTGCACTCAACTATGTTTCACAGCAAGGGAGGAGGGAGATGAGAATCAAACTGCATGAAGGAGGCACAGCAAAAACTGCTTAAGAGCAAAACAGACTAACATATTTTGTTTAGTTTTCCTAATTACCTTTTCATACAGTGAGCAGAGGAGACATAATTACATACATGGGAAGAAAAAATACCAAACAAACCTATGAACCAGCAAGTGAATGAAACCCCACAGAACTGAACCAACTAGTTTTGCTGCAAGACTAGGTTTATTGCAGCAAGGCTGGAATTGGGATCCTGAGTTGTTCTCTGCTCAGGCATGATCTGTCATGTACAGTGAAGCAGAATCTCTCCTTGTTCTACCTCTTCCCTTTCACTCAAGTTTTGTCCCGTGAAAGTAGATCTGGCCAGCAGCTTTGCAACACTCCCTCATGTCAATACTCCATGATGGGGTTCTGATAAGAGATGTGATAGCAGCTAGTCTTTCTGACAGCCAGGAAATGAATAAACAGACAAGGTGCATTTCCAGCTTAGCAGCCATTACTTTTTACCTTCCCTCTCTTTAATTTCAGTTATTTTAAAAAAATAATTATTCAAATAAAATATCTACCCACACAGGGATGTGTGAGCACTTCCATATCTCAGGTCCCAGAGTGTGTGGATCAGAACCCCAAGTTTCTCAGAAAGTCCTTGCAGAGTGCAGGCCAAGCAACACAAAGGCACCACACATGTCCTGCCCTCTCTGAGTCCTACATAAGGAAGATGTCAGGGCCACAGCATCTGATCCATCTCCTCACCGGCAGCATCGTTAGATCAGGGAGCAAGATGGGGAGGTGCAGTAACAAGCCTCCAGCTGCCAATGAGAGCTTATTCCAGCTGTGTATCTGCCAAAAGCTATTCCTTTCTCTACAGCCCAAGCCAAAGTAACATGAGAGTAGTGATGAGACCTCTGTCCAGGGAGACAGTGACTGCCAGACACTAGCTCTGAGTAATTCTCAGGAACTTGGGAAGGATCAGAGCCATATTCTGATCCCACCACTGAACACGTGTCTTTTTTCACGACACTGTGTGGGTAGGAGAGAAGAGGAGGAGTGCCTGTGTTTGGGTAGCTGCCTCCTCAGTCCACCTGCATTCAGCATCACTGATGCTGTCTCAGAGCCAGCACTGAGGCACAGCAACTTGAGTAGATCCGAGTTTGGACATCAGTTTTAAAGCACTTGGAAGTACCAGCTACCAAGTAAACCAGCCTCTGCCTGGTGGATGGGGCCCTGGCAAGGGAGAGCATGCTCCCATCACCTCCCAGAACACATGGGCTGGCATTTCCAGTCCTTCTCGCACAACTGTCTTAACTTGCAGGAAAGTAATGATTGTGAGTCATCCTTTCATCTTTGCAGTACTGAATAGGAAAGAAGACACTGTAGTTTGGCTGTAAAGCTGTTTGCTCAATAAAGTCATCTTTGCTTCACATGTCCAGTTACCATGAAAAGTGACATACACAACAGCAATTTAGGGGACAACAGATCACTAGGGAGAACTGTGATGAACCAATTATTTGTCACTTCAGCATCATGTTTTAACAGTACAATGTTTAACTAGGCACTGTAAAAAATTAATTACTAATGTACTTTCTCCTTCCTAATTAATACTGTTAACATCTAACCCTTGCTTCCCCAGACTCGCAGTGCTTCACTTCGCCTGGGTGTACGTGCACTTTTGTGCCCATAGGCAATGCTGTTCTAAGCTCTTGGCAGCCACACCAGACAACTACAAACCTGGAGGAGAATCAGACTCCCTCATTGCTCAGATAGGAACAGGAATGTCATTAGTGAAGGGGAGGGGAAAGAATGCCTGGTAGCTTTTTTAAAAGCTCTCGTCTTTATTAGTGAAAGCATTAACATTTCCCAGTGTGCTTTCAAGTTATAGTCAAGTATTTTGGCTTCAGTTTGAAGCTGGTTGTATAAAGAACAAAATCATTCAAGACCAGTAACTAGAGGATGACCAGCTCCAAGTGTAACTCTCACAGAAGAAGGCAGAAGCTGGCTAGTCCAGAAGCTAGTGTACAGTCTTGTGAGTTTAAAGAATGTCCTGAGTTTGAGAGTTAAAGCACTTGCTGTTCTTTCCAGTGGGGAGCAAAGTCTGAAGTGCCACTAAATGCTGCTACCATTCCTTAGAAATGCCAAGCATGATGAAGTCAAATGGTATGAAACAAGAAGACAAGAGTATGTAAAACATGGAACTCTGGGTTCGTAAGTTGTTGCAGATTCTTACCTTTTAACTGGCCCTTCATCTTCAGCCTGGAGAGAGCTGTGACAGCCAGGAGTGAGGACAGAGCTGTGGTCAGGCCAGGTTTGTGAGACACTTTCAGTTAATGCACACCAGTATTCTACAGGCAGCTTGGTTTGAACAGGAGCACCTCAGTAACACAGTAAGTAGCTTTTGGATAAGGATGACAAGATCTGGCCTGTTAGGTTTAATATTTTAATCTACTGCCTAAGTGTATTGTGGCTCTAATCACAGCCATGGTGGAATCCTTGAGTAGCTGAAGATTAGAGAAACCATCGATAATCCCTACTGTGCTGCACAGATGAAAGCTACTGAGAGGATTTAAGGAGGAACTAAGGTATATCCAGAAATTCATTATGTTCTAGTTGAGACAAAAATATCCATTGAAAAGTGGCAAGAGCATCCTCTGGAAACCTGGAAGCAGATATTGAAAATGAGCAAATCCCAACAGGTGTAAGGCAGATGTGATGAACCAGTTATTGATATTCAATCCAGGCAGTTCTGTCACTAAGGATGGATAGAATTCCTGTTGGTAACTGTCAGGCTCTATGCCCTAGATGGCATTGCTTTGCAACATTAGAAAATACCCTTTTAAAATCCAAGCTCTCCCTGCAGTCAGCACAAAAGATTTTTAGGCAGGACTAGTGTCAAGTTCACACAGAAAGTAGAACTCTCTTTTTAAAACGTTACTTGTTTTGACACATTTCTACTACAGCCGATACATTAATTATAGCACTTATTTTTCCTCCCAGTTATTCTTTAAAGGCTCACTTGTAAAATCTTCTTGTGAGAGCAATTTGAAGTGGTTTCACTGCACCTGCTCTCTCCCATCTGTGCTCTCCAATTGTTTTTGTTTATTCTGTGCTACTCTTTAGTGATCTGCTTGGTGCTGTAAAGGCTCACACCAGTCACAGAGCACTGCTTGTTCCCAACAGACAGAGGCTGAAGATCAGTCTCCTCCTCCTCTCTGAAAGCTGCAGCCTGCTCAAAGCAGCTGGACAGGAAGTGGGCAGATGCTCAGCTGTGCCAAGAGGGCTGATCCCCATTGCAGCAGGGAGGAAAAACGCATGCAAAATCAACATACCTGCAGTCCTCCCACGGTCTGTGTCTCCATACTGCCCTTCCAAGGCACAGCCACACTGCTGCCTCTGCTTCAGCTGAGCAAGCACCATGTGCTGGGAGTACCAGTGAGCATCCACCTCCCAGTGCCCAGGACTGGGAGCGGCAGTTTCAGGAGCTGTGCAGACCACCAGCAACCTGAAGGCTGCCCCATTGTAGGCAGCCATATAATTTTATTTTGGCACTAGTGGCTTGTCACAGATTAGCAATGAATATAAGTATTTTAGCCAGTCTGAGTTTGTTTTGCCATTATCTCTCTTAGCTGGGTTTTTGTTTGGGGTTTTTTGGTTTGTTTGGTTGGGTTTTTTTGTTTTGTATTGTTTTTCTCTCCTTTTCCTTTCCCTCTGGGAAAGTGGTGGGGGCTGGAGGTTTGGGTGGACACCAGGTCAAAACTGCCACAGTTTTTGGTGCCATGACTTGGATTCAAGTCATGAGGATTTTGAGGTGAGATGTAATGGGCAAAACAAATACTGAATAATATTAGAGAATGAAATGATTGTAGGAAATGTTTGTTGTAATTATAGTAAAAGTACAAAGAGTAGATTTTGTGTAAATTTCTTCACTTAAGTTTGATGTTATGGTGATGTTAATTTAATTTCTAGTAAGAGAATTTTTAGTTATGTTCTGTTTTGGTAGGTTGTTACTTTTGTTTATGTAAGGGAAGGTTGTGTCTCGAATATAGATTTAAAATTCTTAAATACCTGTTTCACAGAGGCAGGGGTGGAGTAATGTCATAGGTTTCTGTAGCTGAATTTTAGTAGAAGGGGAGGCTTCCAGGATGGTTTCTGTTAGAAGCTGCCAGAAGCTTCCCCTGTCCTGTGGAGCCAATGACAGCCAGGGCCAGGAGGGACTTCCTGCTGGTGGCCACAGTCAAGACAATTAAAAATCATAGTCACGCCTCTGTGATAACATAGTTAAGAATTAGGAGTGTGGGACAGTTGAAAATTCCAGCCATGAGAGAACAACACAGTGACCAAGGTGGGAGCAGGAGAAGGAGGGACCCCATGCTGGAGCAGGGGCAGGGGAAGGACTCAGAGCTGTGCCTCCCCTGCAGCCCGTGGTGAAGCTGCTGTGCCCCTGCAGCCCACAGAGGACCAGCGGGGTGCAGAGACCCAACTGCACCCCATGGGATGACCCCCAGAACAGCAGATTGAGAAGAACTGCTGTCTGAGGGGCGAATTCACATCAGCAATGGCAGAAACAACAACTGACTGCAAAAAGCCCCATTCCTTGTCCCCTTGCACTGCTGGAAAGAGGGAGGAGTGGGAGGAGAAAAGTGTTTTTAAGACTGATTTATTTCTTACTTTTAAGCTCTTGTTAGTAATAAATTTAAGTATTTTAGTCATTCTGAGTTTGTTTTGCCATTCTCTCTCAGCTGGTTTTTTTTTTTGTTTGTTTTGGTTTTTTTCTTTTTTCTTTTTTTTTTTTTTTTTTTTTTTTTTTTTTTTGTTTTTTTTTTTTTTTTTTTTTTTTTTTTCTTTTTTTTTTTTTTCTTTTCCCCTTTTCCTTTCCTTCTGGGAAAGCCTGGAAGTTTGGGGGGACACTGGGTCAAAATCACCACATGGCTCTAACCATTGTTTCCCATTGAACGATTAACTTGTCCAGGATTCCATATCCTAACACGTCCATGCAAGGATGAGGAGAAACCGCAGGTGGGTAGTGTAACCTAGAGCTGGGAGGTGCCTGTAGCTGAACCCTGAGGGCTGTGGTACAGCTGTCTGGAAATGCCTCAGCCTTCCCCACGATGCACAGCCCCATGGATTGGGACACCAAGCAGTCCCTTGTCCTGCCCTGCAATCACACATTCTGTTGAAATGAACAGGTCAAAATCAATTGAGCAGAGCCTGCAGGGAGATTATTATCTGCAACTTGCAGAGAACAGATCTCTTATTTCAAATAGCTTTTGGGGTAGCAAAGACACAAGTTTGGCCTCTGTAAAGCAAGCCAGAAGTGTCCTCCAAAGGAAAATAAACAGGGCATGTGCTCTAGTTTTGTATCTTTATGATAGATAAAGATGGCCAGGTGAGAGAATGGTTACTTGTCTTTTCAACCACTTTGTACTTCTGCTCTGATGCTTCATATTTTTTGTTCTGCACTAAGAATTCACATCTTTGCTTAGGCAGGGCTTGCAATGGCCGAAGAGTAACTGCAAAGACAACACAGAACAGATTCTAAAAAAGCAAAAGTGAATCCATGAATACATACTCATCCATACCTCCACCAGTGAAAGCAATGATGGCTCGTCTTCACACTCAGATTTTCCTAACTTTAATGAAAGTGGTTTTCAATGAAATTCAATTACTCCCTCCATTTCTGAAAACAAATTTCTAACTTTCCAGGCTACAAGTTACACGAAATTTTTCTACAGTGAAGTAATCACAAGGCAGACTCAAAAACTATGCGTATTTAGCATATCACGTGGCAGGGGGTAAGGAGTGAGAGTTATCTTCAGAGTCCAAAAGCCAACTGGAACGGCTCCAAATTGTGACAAGAAGCCAGATTATCTTTGAACCAGAAAACTAGTAATGGGGACCTAGCTACATGCAGCATATCCCTATGGATTCCAACATATGCTCTGGGCTGCCAGCACACAGAGTGAGAAAGCAAACAATCACACCAATGGAAAATATTTGCAAGACAACTGCTGGGCCTGCACTGATCAAAGACATTTTCTGCATTAACATCAAAGGCTGCACCTCATCTCTGCACTCCTGGACAGAGGCGTGGGATCAGCATGTGTGCCTTTTCTGACTGCCTGACTCCTCTGTGCCTGGACATAGCTGTGGATGTGTAAGCAAATAACCTGCCTAAGAGATAACACTGCTTTTTGTGGACAGGGTGGGTACTTCAGAAGAAACAGATCATTTTGTCAGCAGTTGTTACAAAGACACAAAAGCGGTTTAGGTGAGGTAGCCAGACCCAATTACATGCCTTTTCATTCAAGGATCTCAAGACCTTCTGTCAGGGAAAGTATAATGGGGAGTGGGGGGGTGTCAGCTGAAGCGTCCCAACTGCCTCACGTGGTGAGGTACAAAGAGGGAGCGTTCTGTCATCAAGGGAGGCTGAGTTAGAGGGGAAACTGCAGCTTCTCAGCTGATGCAGAGTAGAAAAGCAGCACAAGTATTTCCCTTATATATATATATACATACACATTTTATATATATATATATATGGTTAGAAGCATGGGCTTCTAACCATCCTTGCCCACAAGTGCTCTGTAGCACTGTAATGGAAAATGGCCACCTCAGAACAGTTATAGCAGCACCTCCCTCTCCTTGTTATTCCAATCATTACTGAAAACATTACTCCAGGAACAGCTCCAGGGAGGACTGGCTCTCATCACCACAGCTGTCAATGGCTGAGCAGTCACAGGCACAGAATCCTCCAGCTGGGAGAGTGACAATCAACTCCCACTTGCCTATGCTGGAAGAGAATAACATCAGTGCAGTAATTTCAGATTTATATTGTTGTAACAAAGCAGAATTTGACTCTTTCTACAACAGCAAATTCCCACAGTGATTGTTTCTGAGTGGACTCTGACACAAACATGTCCCACGAGTTGACCAATCCCTACAGGAACTACTGGGGTGCACACACCTCTACAGCAAACACACGTGCGGTGGCAAAGGAAATACAAAGTATAAAAACTCTCTTTTCTTCTTCCTTCATTCCCCCATCCAAAGATGAGGTCAAAGGAGGGGTCCAAAGTATTCTCAGAATTATGCAAAAAATTAATAAATCATTGGGATTGAGACCCACAGGGGTGCTCTACTCCTATGTCCAAGCACATCCTGAAGTGTCAAGTTAGTACAAAGAGAGGATATTTTTATTGATAAACATTATATTGTCTCAGTGTAGATGTCTGACACATTATTAAATCGACAAAACACTTAAAGTAATTCATTCTAATAAAACTTTTTGATATTCCATTGACAATAGTGCTGAGAATTTTGTTTATAGTATAACACATTAAAAACACAGAAATACAAGTTTCTAATTTCATAGGTTACCAGCAAACAGAGAAAAATGCATGCTTTCATTTCTGTTAGATTTGTAACTTACACAGGCAAGTGGAACAGCTATCCATAGAAGACTATTCTACAATAAGTTATAAAACATACAGAAAGACTGACCTTATAATACCTGTACAAGTATGACAAAACCATTATAACTCATTTCAAAAGGTGACAAATGTTTTGTCTGTGGCTCCACCATTTTAACGCTTTCAAGCTGACTTTATAAAAAACTATTTTGAGGAGAATCATATTACTAGAAACCACTGCTTATTTTGTTTTCTGGCTGGCTGTAAATGAACATACATTATATGTGCACTTGTACTCAGTTCCACCTACATTTTCTTCCTTATGGTTAGAAGCATCACAGAATTTCCCACAGAGAAGGAACCCAGACAGTGTCGTTTGATCCCCAATCAAACAAAAGGTGCTCCTATCACTCACTTTTATTGCTCTGCTTCCTGCAGCTTGGATGCCATGAGAGCACCACAAAGTACAGAACTCATCACACCCACAATTCAGAGACTGGCATGGTCTCAGCAGTCTGATTTAGAACAAGCCACAGTAGGGACTGCTTTACACGTACTGAGACTTCAATAATTGTAAAAAGCCAACTTTCCCATTATAGCTCCATCAAATTATCAGATAGATCTTGAACAGCTGACTGCCAGATGATTTAACTCCCCCCTGCCCCACCCCAAACACACAGTGCTGGCACGGGAGCTCTCCCCGTGTGCCTCAGTGACATCAGTCTGACTGCAGAGTGCAGAGCTGGGCTGGCTGTGACTGAGCTCAGCAGCAGAGCAACAGCACAACGTACACGTGACAACTTGGGCTTGGCTCTGAAAAGGGCTGGAAGAGCCTAAAAGTGGCCTCTCTGTGCAAAGAAACCATCTGTCCCCACAGCAGGTGACTCGTGCTCCTACAGGACACACCTGCAAACCTACTCCAACAAGGGGCACCAGTGTGACAAACCCTCACATGGAACAAGAAACCAAGAGAAGCTTGTCAGGAGAGCCTGCACCCAAACAGCACCCACTGCCCTCTGCAGTGAGCAGGGCCTGCCACCCCTGAGAATTCAGACGTATCTTTTGGAGCATAAATGGGAGCTATCAGAAGCACTGAGCTAATGAAAGCCTGGCCCAAAAAGCTGCTGGATAAGCCAGGGAGAAGGGGTTGGCACAGGGGAGGATAGGGGACCACACAACTTGTGCAAAATTCTTGAGGACTAACAGGTCTGTCTGCTCACCTTTTTGTTCCAGTGGAATCCTGACTTACCCTGTGCCTCAGTTCCCATCACCAGGTTTGTGCCAGCAGCAGTGATCCTTCCCCTGCAGGGCTGCTTGACACACACCCGTGTCTGAGACCAGGGGAACCATGGACCCAGAAACACCAGTCCTGTCCCTCCCCCGTGTCCCACTGGCTGGAGCTCTGATGGATGCATGAGCAAGAGGAACACCCAAACCATCACCAGAACTTGCCCAGAGATTTCAGATTGCACTGGACTTTGACAGACAGCAAAAAATTAAACAAAACCCAAATCCCCCAAACCCATGCAAATATGTTCCTAGTTTGCTTTTAGTCTTGAAAACAAATATTCAGTGCGAGGGTGAAAGTAACCTGTCATTCCTTCAGTCATTTCTCACACATACTGCATTAAGGACCTAGTAAGGATTCTCAGCTTCACAAGGGCAGATAGTGAAGTCAGTCACACTATTCCTCACAGGGACAGGAAGTAAAATTTGTCCCTAAATCTTCAATGCACTGCAAAGTTCACTGGACACCAGCTCACCTCTCAGGTATGCAGACTGCTATTGTATGTAGCTAGGATAAGAGCTGGAAACATCAGTTTAACATCTCTCTCTCTCTGTCAGAGGGACAAAGTACTTGTCACCTTTCCTGATGAAAGACCAAAAGTTTTAAGGATCAAGTACTATCCAGGCAAATCTCCGTGTAAATGCAACCCCTGCAAAACTTGCTAGTATCCTAATTACACAACTGCCAGCTTTTTGTGATGCCACACTGTTCTCCATGCCATAACTGCTGTCCATAGGTGCTGAACAATCACAGAATCATACTTTGTGTCCTTTGCTTCTGGCACCCATTTAAACAAACAAATCCTTCAGGATTAAGTTATTCCACAAACATCTTGCTTTGGCTTCTTTCAAAAATTTGTGGTTCAAGCTCTGTGCTTGCTCACTTCACCTCAGCAACTTCACAAGACAATTCTGTAATACAGAAATGTATGTTATGCTCAGAAGTCATGGCTCAGCAATGAGAATCACTGGGACAAGAAGGTTGCTTCTGAGAATCAGGAATGAATAACTCAGCTGAGCTCTATGCCTTACAGAATATGGGAGCATCCCTTATGCAAAGCTTGAACATTATACAAACCTTCATGAAAGACTGAGGCTGAACTTTTTGCAATCAGCCTTTATCTTCCTTTCTTTTTTCCCTCTTTCTTAATCTGGAAATTCCCTGAGTCTTTAAAAGCTGGTGAAATACAGGCTTTCAGTCCCTCCCAATACGTTGTCTGTAAAAGGACTCCATCGTTGCTCTTGCACGTCCCCACCAACAAGCCCTACTGTCATCCACACTGACAGCAGTGATGTGATATATTGTTCTGCACTGGAGATCTACTGAACCACCTGAAACCAAGCCCATGCAGTGGAAATGGGGAAGTGTCACATTTGCAAGTGCTGGGACCATTTTTACTGTAGGATTTAAAGGTGGAAGGTCCTTGCCTGCTGTAAATTGTAACAACCTTGTCATAAAGCTGGGAAAATAAATGTCAGCTTCACCCAAGAGTTTGCTGGTACATGGCATCTGTTTTAGGGAGATCATCACATTTAACCAAAGCTAATAATGTACTGTTAAAGAGAGTCAGTGAAAACCAGTCAAAGGAAGATTACTTCCTTACTGAAAAGAGGTAACTAAAAAAACTAAAAATCCTAAAAAATAATAATAATAAAAAATCTGCTTGTGGGTATCATATGTGAATTCTGATTATTGCAAATGGTACCTCATGACAGTGGTATTACAAACATTAAGAGTGCAAGAAGTATTTGCTATTTATATATTTCTACTCTTAGAGAGCAAGAGGTGAGCACTGCAGAAGCATCTTCGAATCTCTCAGCATTCCTCATAACACAAGTTATAAGGAGCATTTGAGAACATCTTAGCACTTTTTGTGGCCACTCAGAAGGATGGAGCAATGCTTCTAATGGCTTAGACTGCTTGGTCCCTGATCCAGGGAAACCTGGCATTAGCTTCAGGAAAGGCCTGAAACTGGGTTCCTAAATCTTCTGCTAGCATGAGGAAATGTTTTGCAGAACCAGGGGCTCATCTCTTTGTGCATGATAAATAAATAAATAAAATGCATAAATACTTCAGTGCAGAATTTCCTGACCTCCTCAATGTCTCACACATGATTTTTGCTTCTCCAAAGCTATCTTTGTTTAGCAAATGGAACCAGAACTCCAAATGACTAAAAATAATTACAACAGAAATATTACTGAATGTACACAGATAAGCTATTTAAGCTTTTGACCTACTGTATTACAGATATGCAACTGCCATGTGCTGCTCACAATACTTTGCTAGTACAATGTGGAAACAAACACAAGCTTGCAACCACCTCGAGTTTATAAACAGGTATGTGTAAGTCTATTTTAAATTGTCACACACTGTAAGTGCATCTTAGCAGTTGCCATAGTAAAGACTTTACTCCTATGCAGAGACAACTGGTTACCACAGGGCTTCAATTTAACAAGTGGACACATATACTTTACTATATGTGTGTTGCTTGAATATAAATCCATACATTTTAAAAAATGCTAAAAATCTGTTAATTTATTATGACTGAGTCCCTCAGTAAAACTCCCATAGTGCAGTCTGGTTTCACAAAGTGTAAAAGGCTCAGGTCAGATCTAGAATACCTTAATTAGATCAACTATCTTTATTGTATAATGCGTGTCTTTGCATAGGGTGCAAATTTCCCTTGAAAGAGTCTCTGAAGAGACACCCCCTGAGACGTCTCCCCTGGAATGAGCAGAGACCGGTCCCTGCAGTGGCAGGGCACATTTCACAAGCAGGCAGTCGGCTCGCACTGCTCTGGACTCAGGGGGTCGGAGATTGGTGTGCCAAGCAAAGATCTCCTCGCATTTTCTCCCATCAGCTTATTGGATCAAACCCTCCACACTGTTTCTGCTATCCCAGTGCACTAACTGTGTCAATCAGCACATGGGTCAGCCTTCGAAGCCAGGGGAATTCTGCTTATGAGAAAGTGGAAGCAAAATTCTGAATCCCTGCAACACAAGGAGCGAGAGAAAATCTTAAGGAAGCAAGCACATGGCTGCTGGGTCTACAGGGACATCTGCTCTCTGTTGGCACATCCCAACATTTTCACAGATCTGTAATCAACAATTTCCCCTGGTTCAGGTATACAATGCTATGCTTTCCCTCAACTGACAATGAAAATGTTATGTTGAACTGCTGCTGTAAAATTACCATGTTGACTTTTAGCACCATTCAAATCCTACCTGGCAGACAAAGATTATATTGACAAGATTTCTGTCAGGTTGTTTCAGTGTGGAAGGTTTAAAATCTGTTCTGCAAGGCTATTACAAAAAGTGAAGCAAAACCCTACCTAAAATATATCACAATAAAGGCATTTTATCTACATAAATATATTTAAAAATCTGTTGATTTAAACAAACTATGCTTTTTCAGAAGCTTTGCTGAAATTAGATGCTTCTGCCCAAACTTGGATAACTCGGCCTAGATCTCAGGCTGTTTCAGGCCAGCAAGTAATCAATTTCACAGTCAATTTATATTCCTAGTGCACAAAGGAATGGACTGTCATTTCTTAGCCCATTGCTTTCCTGTGAACAAAGTAAACTTCTCCAAAAGGCATGGATTTGTCCACACCTGAGCTTGATACTGGAGATTCAGCTGAACAAGTCCAAGCAGTTTGGGCAGAAGTAGATGCATTTTGGAACTATGTTTCAGATATGATGCCACTAAGTGCTAACAGAATATTAATGTAAAATCCCTTAAAGGTGCTTGTAGTATTAATAGCCATTTATCTATTCAGGTAAGAAAATAAAAAGTTCTCTCATCTTTAAAAAAATGCAGTGTTCCCCATCCTTTCCAGGCCTCACTGCTGCAAACACATCACTGACCTCCAACAGTCCCTGGGGTTCTGCCCCTGGTTTCACAAAGGTCAGATTCTCTCAAGTCCGTGAATACTGCAAACTCTCTTCCTGAAACTGAGCCTTGCATTCTGCTTGATACACCCATTTGGCACACTCAGACTCTGCAGCGCCTTAAATATGAAGTGGCTGAAGTCTTTCAAATATTCAAACTTTCACTTCTTTCCTTAAAAGTGTGGCTTTAAACTGATTCAGTTAAAGTTGTACCAACCTATAATGGGCATTATTACCTGGATTAAAGTCTATTTTAGACTAACTTGCAGTGACTGTTGATCAAATGAAACTTCAGGAGCACAGGGTAGAATTAAATCCAGGTAAGCATGGTCCATTGAGATTGATTTTTAAAGTACTTACTTAAACAAGTTTAAAGCTCCAGTGGTGTCATGTTGAAATAGATAAATCTCACATTACTGCATCTCTGTGAACTTTAATTGAAAATATTAGGGCTTTCAAAAAATCTTAATATAAGAAACATTTGTCAGTCAGTAGAAAGTCATGGTTTTCTAAAAAGTTATTCAACAATATTCAATTTATGTTTTATCCCACAAGTACTAACACGGTTATTTGGAAAAAGCATATAAAAATTCCTGTTCTGAGAGTGGGGTACTGAATGTTACCCTCAGGTTGCTCCATCTACCTTGAACACAGGTTTTTTTTCCTAAAACTAGACTGCTGTTCTACTTGATTTGTTTTGTCAAGAGAAAAAGCTAGTCTTGCATCCTGCTCTCCGCAAGAATTACCATCATAAATCCAAAGCTAATCCACTGATTTCAGTGACACAGCTGAGGGCAGAGAGCTGAAAACTTAAGTAGGCAAGTGATACCACAGCAAAACCAACAAAACATGCCAGCAAAATCTCCTCCCGTGCACACATTTCAGACTGGTGTTCCTACTGCAGAAACTATCAAAAAGTGTAGTACATTAAAAATAAAAATTTAAAAAATTGAAAAAAAAAAGGTGAGTGACAAGTATACAATTCACCTTTGGTAGGGACATTCACCAGCATGTCTTAAGACCACCTCACATCATACCTCTGAACGGCTGCCAAAGGAAGGCCATTCATGTCAAGCAGAGCTGAAGACAGCCAAGAATCACATACTTAGAGCAAATCCAAGCCAGAGCTGCAGTGAAGCCTCTCCACTGTGGAAAAGGCCCTTTAATCTCCCTTTGAAATACTGATTAAGAATCATCCAAAGCTGCTAGGAATGGTAACAAAAACAGCCGACTGGCTGAAAGACTGGAGCAGCCTCGGATGCGAAGGTGACCCTCACCTTCAGAAGAATAACACTGCAAATGAATCACAATGACACTAAAAAACCCAGCCCAAACCAGCCCAGCTTCACTAGTGGTTCCTCCCCAGCCCTCGGCCCCATAGGTCCTCAAACTTTCTCCTTCCCCAGGACAGCCCCCCCCCCACCATCCACTGCCCCAGTCCCCAAAGGCTCTGCCAGCCCGGCTGGTTTCTGCGGCCCCACATCCCAGTGATGGCCCACGGCCTGGGCAGCAACGAGCACAGCAGAGCTTCCCACTGGGAAACTGCAGCCAGGTGCTGGCTGTGCTCCAGCATAGCCAGGGATTTCCAGAGCCTAACCCAGCAGGGGAGAACCCCTCCAGCCTCAGGCTCCTATTAGACTCGGTAAAGCTATGAACATGCACTGCATCAGAACGGCACTGTCCATGGAAGTCTTGGAAACATCAGGAGAATGCAAACAATCGCTCTTTTTTTTTCTTTGAGGACTTCTCCACAGGCTTTGACTACGCTAACGAAAGTGAGAGGTGCAGTCTCTTTCAGCAATGACAACAAGAATGCAACAACATTCAGTTGGTCTGTCGTGTTCCAAACCAGGTCTGCACTTGTTGATTTGGTTGCACATAATAAGCACATCTCAGAAGTGCACACCAATTAATCTGTGGCACAGCTAACGGCAGTTCAAGGTACCTTTTGCTTCTGCTCAGAACAAACTACTTGCAGAACATTCTAGCATAACACACAAGTATCAAAGCAAGGTATTTCATGTTTTACACACAATGCAAAGCTACAACTACTACAGTATTTAATGCACACCAATAGGAAAAGTTCCTAAAAAATACTCATGCAGTTTTTGTGCCATGGGATAGGTAGTGGCTATTTCGTAGAAATAGATCCAACTGGCTCCATTGGAGCAGCAGTATAAATATTCAAAATAGAAGTAATAATAGGCCCTGATATGAAACTTGTCTCCTTTTTTTGCCTTCTCCTATTCTGTCCCTTCTGTCAGCAAGGACACACTGCTTAGGAGCAACTGCATCTCACTACAAGAGTAGAGCTGTGTGTTTGTAGGGTGGCTTTCAGTGACACATGCCACACAGTTTCCAACATTGTTTGATTTAAGGAAGTATTTCAGACATTTTAGTGGTTATTATTAATATTAATCTCATTAACAACGAAACACCAACAATAGGAAGGTACAGTGGGCTTCCTAACACAAGAGGATGTCCCGCAGGCACAGGCACGAGAAGGCTGCTCAAACAACAGCTGCAGAGCTCAACAAGTAGCAACACAACTGTTTTCCAGAATGAAAAAATGACAATACAGGCACATCATTGACTCGACCACCTGTCCCTAGACCCCCTTCCTTCTTCTTGCCAGGGATCCACCAGCACACATTTTTTCCCCGAGGCCAAGAGGACACAGCTTTTGCCACAGGACTCTGGTGACAAGCACAGTGCAAGGAGCTCCCAGTGCCTCCAAATGTTTGGTATAACAAGGAAAGAATGAAAATCAGGTACCAGGCTGTATGGAAATCACAGGGTGTAAATATTTTCATTCACAACATTTTGCCCAAAGAAAATTCAAAAAGTGCAAATGAAATAAAAATTGGCTTTTTGTCTGTGAATGGAACATGGCTCTTTTTTCTTATAAGTTCGAGTTCTTTTTTTTCCTGCTATAGTTCAGGGTTTGGTGCTTTGTTTTGGATTTTTTCCTTTCTTTCTTTTCTGTAGGGCTTGCTGTACCTTTACTATTAATATTTGCTACTGTTTGTACCATAGACAAAAACATTCACCTAGCTGGTAGTTTCTTAATACACTTCATAGTAGAACATATACAAGAAAGAGTTAAAAAACATACCAAATGGATCAGAAGTGATCAGTACTTAAAGTAAATACAAGAGTCGCAGTGGCAAGAATCCACAGTATCAATACATACAAATGAAGCTGTGATGGGGTTTCTCAGGGGGTGGAATCTGCTTGCATACTAATACAGGATTATACAAAATATAGCTGGGATAGTGGAACAATGAATAGCTAAACATTCACAATAACTTAAGATTTGTGAGCAAGTCTGCATTGAAAATGTTCCACAGTTTAAAGAGTGCCATCTCTGCCTGTGTCTTCCTCTCTCCCAAAGGAGAGCTGATGAATCCACACGATCTGTTGTAAGTTTAACTGCTTAAGTTGACAAGTATCTGGCCAGGTCCAGTGTATTCTTCAAAGAATGACAAATTATGACTTCAGTAACTATGTCTGTGCAAAATATGCCTCTTTCCTCTTTAAGAAACCAGTGTCTGTAACTCATTTAGAAAAGTTTCGACACATACTTATGTCCTTCTCAGAATGAATAAGACATGAACTACTGAATCCCCCCAAAACAAGAAATCTGACAAAGCAGAGAAAGTTCTGACCTTCCATTTCCATGTGCAGACCATTAAAAACCAGGACACCTCCTTGGTAGCTCTCCTGGGCTGGCAATCAAACTATTGCTTGGAAATAACATAAACACCCTAGTAAATAAAACTCCAACATTCATTTTAAAATCGTAGCAGTGTTTCCCCTTTGAATCCACATTTAGCTTGCATTCCTCAACACACCTGTACAAGATTCATTATTTATAGTAAAAAGTCATCAGTTGTTGCCTTGAAAATCTTCTTTTATCCATTGTTATGCGGAGCATCTTGAACTGCATTTCCACTTTACACTGCCCTGTGACCTTTGGATTGTTACAGGAGACCCAGCTCTCAGAAGGAGAAGATGCAACAGAGGACGTTGGTCTCTGGCAGGTAAAAAAAAAAAAAAAAAAAACAAAAAACAACAAAAAAACCCCAAAAAAAAAAACCAAAAACAACAACAAAAAAACCCCCAAACAAAAAAANAGGACGTTGGTCTCTGGCAGATAAAAAAAAAAAAAAAAACCAAAACAACCAAAAAAACCCCAAAAACAAAAACCAAAATCAACAACAAAAAAACCCCCAAACAAAACAACAACTCCCACACACCAAAACAAACAAAAAACAGCAAAACCAAAACTAAAAACAAACACAACCCCCCCCAACCAAAAAAATTCCCATGATTCTCCTTGAGAGTCAGCACGTGTATGACATACCCTCTTCTGCATTGTAGCAATAGTCTTAAGTCATAAATTAATTAGTCTTCCATCAAATAACTTAAAAAAAGAAGGAATTGTAGCAGACCAGTTTTGCCTGGCTTAACGCCAGTTAGCAGCCAGTTCATCTCGAGTCCCAGTCACACTGCTCAAAAACTGAGCTAGGAAATCACACGAATGTTGAAAAAAACCTCTTCACATCAATGCAGGATTGTTCCAGGTTGTGGGGGCCAGGGACAGGGCAAACCTAGATGGGGCCACAGGTCCTATGAACAGTGAGCAGGACATATGTCACGACTTGGAGGTGCACCGCGTTCAGGAGATGCCAGCCGTGGCTTGTATTGCACAGGTAAGAAGGAAGCTCCTTCCAACAGTCTGCCACCTGCATTAGTGATCTCTGCACATGGGCAAGTTCACAAAAGTGAAAACATTGAACTCTGTCATGATGGAGAAACACAGGAAGATGCCGTAAAGGGAAAGACACACACACCCTAGCTTCTTATCCAGTTTCCATTTGTTCATGTGGACGCCAAAAACCTACAATAAACACAGAGTAAGCCACCATAGCAGGAACATTTTCAATAAAGTCATAAATCCTCTCCTCAACTACAGCAGCAAGAAGAAGGCTGTTCCTTCGCTGATGATGATCAGCTGGAAGCAATCACAAAACAAGTACTGCAGCAAGCGAGCCGAACACCACAGCTGCAGTAAATCAGAGCAGCAGTCACAGGAGCCAGCCTGACTTACATCACCTCACCTTAACTTTCTGCAATGAATTTCACTTTGGCAAGAACAATCTCATTTAATTCAAACAGAAACACATTTAAAGGCCAGATTCCCTTCTTCACTCAAAATGTTTGATGTGCTCCTCCACATCTCAATCTAGAGTTACACAGTCTAAGACTGTGCTTGACTTTGTACAGTTTGCTCTGACCAAAGATTAAAGTCTCATATATGTGGGAACTGTGCTGGCATGCAACACACAGGACTCCACTCTATAGCACCTGGTCTCAATATCTGGAGGAAGATGTCACATCATTTCCCTTCTGTCATTTCTGGGTGAGGTCAGGGAATATGAAGCACTGATTTCAACAGAAATATTGTCATGTCCAGGCATTACTTTTGTTGGACTGCACTGTATTTCAGAATACAGTATTTCAGAGGACTAAGCAACCTGTACAGTATTTTGTCTACCTGTCCCCCAGGAAAACGGATCTCGTCATGCATCAAATGATCTGCTTCAACTCCAGCATAAATATAGCTAATGGATCTCCCAGGGTCCTCCCATGAAAAACTACAAATAGGAGTGTCATCCTGTGACTACTGCAAAGTGCCAGATCAAGGTCTTGGGAAGCTTATAACAGCAGTGACCACTCCTGTCCCTTAACAACAGACTTTACAAACACTTTTTCAGCTGGAGGTGAGAAAGGGACAGGTGAAACAAACATCTATAAAAATCACTCTTTTGGAAATGAAGAACAAAAGACTGTATACATACTGTGACAAAAACAGATGCCAGCAGGAGACCAACAGAATAAATAAGTCCTCTGCTGTTTAACCGAATCTGTAAAAGAAGGAAGTCTGTAAAACCATCTCACAATTTCAAACAATATTACAACAATGTTTCTCTCTGCTGATACTTCCACAATCCTAAACTGCTGCATTGTTAAACACTGGCTCGCACGCTGTAAATGCCAAGTCTCACCATTACATCACAGATTATTTTGCCGACTCCCTATTTTGCCAGAGAAGGAGGAATATTATTAGAGAAGCATCCTTAGGACCTGACAACATTTCAAGGTGTTCTACTCCAACATGGACTCTACTGTCCCTTGTACTCACAAACATCCCTCCCAATGGCACAGCTCTGCTGCAGCCCAAGATCTGCTGTTCCCTTCACGTGTGTTAAAATACTAGCTTACAAAAATGGCACATTTTTCTTCTTTACTGATTTTGGGCATCATAAAAAACGATACAGCCATGATGATCATTTGTTCATAGAGGTATTCTAGGATTTCTTTGGGATATATGCTGTAAGGGTATGGATGTACAGCAGGACCACTATATTGCTATGACCATTACATATAAAATGCAATAATCCCATGAGACTGCCCAGAGGAATGAAAGACTTGGATTCCTTCAGATTAATTTTGGAACTGTCTGTGTAACTGAAGGTTTTCACCTTCATGATCCCACTACCAATGAAAACTGCAGAGACACACTGGTAAAAAAGGTCCTAAACGAACTGCGTGTAACTAAAATACAAATCAAACCCACCTTCCCTGCTGCCCCAGACGATCAGCAGCTGGCTAGGGAAGAGAGAGACTATTTTGCAATAAATTCCTGTCTGGATTTTGGTCAGGAATTTCATTTGACCAGTGCCAGTATCTGTAAAAACTCTCAGTATAAAATATATCAATTGGAAAAGGATCTACAGGAAAAGGAAGCAAATGACAATAGAATTATTTTAGCATGGAAAATGTCCGAATTCAACCTGAAGTGCAGACACTGCTTCTCAGTTACATCTTCAGCCTGTATAAAACCAGCAGACCATTCCAAGGGCCTCTGTGTCTAATTTGCTGAGGACAGTGCTTCCAAAGAGAGATGTTTGGGGCTGCTTTCTTTGGACTACCTGGAGGGCTTTTTCCTGGAGGTCATTCAAGGGAACAAAAGCTGCTATTAAGGATTATTCAAAAGTACAAAGTGTATGCTAATTATTTATAGCAGCTTTATAACAGCAACACAACTTATGGTGTTCCTATGCAGGCAAAGCAAACATGGCAAGTAACGTGAGCATCAACTTGCCCTTGCAGGGTGACTGCATCAAAACACTTGAGTTTCACTCCAGGTCAACAGTTCTCAACTCCGGCTGAACCAGCAACATTCCTGGCCTGGGATCTACCCCAGCTCCCACTGCTCGGCAAAGCAGAGGTATTAATTAACCTAAATATCTTTCCTGAAATGTCTTCCACATTTTCTACCATAACAGGCATCTGTCTGCTTCAGAAAGTGATCCTACAGAACCATGAGTTGTTTCTGTACAGTATTGCTGAGTGGTGTTGAGAAAGCTACATCCAAACTGGGTTGAATCCCCACTGGTCACATACGCCTTGTTTCTCTCGCTTTAATACTCCATTTGCCTAAAGGATCCTTCTATTCTGCACACATACCAAAGCCTGGGGAGCTCAAACTGACTGCATGTGCCAGAGGAAAGATGCTGGAGCAGCTCTGCACCAGCACCTTCATTGCTCCATGCCAGCCAAATCCATTTGGAGAATTCCACAGCACAAATACAGCAAGTCCAGTGCATCTGGAATTACACACAGAACCTAGCTATGGAATCCATGTCCCAGCCATTCCAGGGCTTTGGGAATAGTCTTACATCAATGTCTGTTTGTTCCAACTGTCTTTCTTGGGGTTTTTTTGGTTTTTTTTTTTTTTACTCACTTCTCACTGTTTTATAGCCCTTCTCCCATGTTGTCTTTGTCCTCTTCTGCCTGCTCTGTGGCATGGCAGGGAGATGCATCATACATCACCTCCTGAGCCTCAGTGGAAACATCTGGAATTCTTCACAGCTTTTTTACCCAATTGACTTCACTTTTTCTTCCAGAAATTCCAGCTGTGATATGTATCCAGTTCAGCCAAATGAGCTCCCTGACAAACCCCTTCTTTTCTTGCATTTGACTACATGCTGCTGTCTCACAAATTTCCCAGTCTACAACTCTGAAAATACACATTTAACTGATGAACTAGTCCACTTCTGTGATGATCACTGTAGCCTACCCCATTTTATCATAATTCTTAACTGTGAGCACAGAAGCTCAGAAGATTCCAAAATCTGGAACAAAAGCTTAAGAAAAATACATCCTCGATCTGAAAAACTAGGGCAGAAATACTGAAGAAGCCCTCTCATAAGAAGAGTGGCACTTCCTCCAAGAGGCAATGTAATACCTTTCTCAGGATATATGACAATGTGGAAGTCCAGGGAAAACAAGACCAGGAAAATATTAAAAACTCACAGTAAGGGAGGAAGTAACTAAGTAAGGAAAAGCCCAGTTCTCTTTTCATTTAAGAATAGGAAATGCCTCTTCCCCAGGAGAAAACTGTGTGCAGACAAAGCACTCTCTCATATGGCAAGGAGGAAAAATCAACATTCCCAAACTCTCCTTTGAGGTCTGGCTTGTGTCTAGGGGCTAAGGCAAGCCAGAAGAATGCTGTTCTGACTAATCACACACAGAAGATTTGTGCATTCACAGTCTCCTCTATCAGTTTGATCTCCCTGCTGCTTGTGCAGCAAATGCAAAGAATGCTGACACCAGCTCCAGTCATTCCCAAGGTGCTGTGGCAGGAAATAGGTAACAGAGGCTGAGGCTAAGCAGCAGAGGAAAAACAATGGACATAAAAATGACTCTCTTCTTTGGTTCTTTTCTGGCAGTTGCTAAAGGGAAAACAAGGTGTTATTGCCAGAACCCAGACTGGTTTTCCTTCATGGTCTAAATATGACAGTATTACCCCAGTAAGGAATTTTAGGACTCTGCTATGCTTCCAGTGCTTCAGCTGAAAAAAAGGATCCTTTTCCTGCAGTCTGGCAGTGGAAACTCAGCCTAAATCCTGCATTCCCCACGTCTCGCCATGAGACTGTGGTCTCAACAAACTGGAACTTCTAACATGTGCTGCATTCCTGCATGTCTAAATGCAATTTCCTCCTTAAACCTCTTTTTAGACTCCTAAGAGAGCATCCTGGGTTTTCTGTGTATCACAAAATTCACTTTGCTGAACGTACCCACCTGAAGTGCTGCACATGGACAATCAAGATGTCACACAGGAGAATCCAGGGCTATTGCTGGAAAGAATTCCTGTAATGCTTGGAGATTTGGCAAGGACACTTTTGTTCTACACTGCAGTATAACTGTCCCAGTCCCTGTGCCACGAAACCAGGGAGCAAATACACTCACTACACGCAAACTATTCCAGGAAGCTGGAAGGTCTAGACAGTGGCGTCAGCAAGCACCTGCTGCTATCCCCATCCATAGGTTTTTGGAAATTAATCCATGAACACCTGCCAAGATGCATACTGCTGCTACAGTGACGCCAGCACATCATGCTGCAGACACTACTGTGGCAGATGGAAAGAGTGGCAGCTCAAAGCAGGAGGAGGAGTAACACCTCAGAAGAAAAGGGGGATGCAGCAGGAAGCAGGGACCTCCCCCAGACACTCAGAGTCATTGCCTTGTTGCTATTCTGGACCTTAATGTTAGCTCCATGACTGACACAGCCATTGATCCTATCCCCTCTCTTTCCTCAGATTTTAGGAGAACTGTATGCAGATACCTGACCCAGAGTGGGGTAGGGAACAGACACGCAGATGTTGGCTGTGAGGAGATTAAGGCCAGCTTTGTCTTGAAGTACCATTGATCCTAGTGCCCTGGAACTAAACCAGTGAAAAGCAACTGGTCAGTGAGGAGCAAAGCAGTGATGCTTCCTGTCTCCATGGGGGTTTTTTGAGCATCCACTCCCCTCTGGATTCTTGGATGCCTAAAAAGGTTTGCACTGGGATTATTCCTGCTCTCTCTAGCTGCCTGTTTGCACAGAAGGAATGTCATGTCTCTACTTCTAATCTACTGTCAAATTTTGCTGAAACTGGCTGAAACTATCAGGCAGAAGCGATGGACTGACATGATTATACTCCCAAATGCTGATGTGAACACATGAACTTGGCTCTTTATCTTTAGGCTAAAATTCCTGTTCTCTAAAATTCTCCTCACTGATGTCTGGTTTCTATGCAAAAAAATATTCCAGAGGGAAGCAATTGGATGGAAGATACGGAGCAAACATCCTTCCACTCTGCATATATCAGGCCCAGTGGGGAGGGATGCTTACTGGATTACAGAGTCAGCAGTGCATCCAGGACTTGGGGCTGGAAGAGAGGAGAAGGTGAACTCTCTTAAAGGATTCCTTAGTTCCAGAGGGATGCTGCTTTTCCTCCAAAAGCATTGCTGACATGGCAGATTAGCTGTGTTGATAACAGAAGGCCAGAGCTGCTGTAGGAGGGTGGCCAAGTGACCTCTGAGCAGTGGACATGGAAGGTCCAGCAGCAAGCACAAAGGAAGGCAGAGTTAGTACCTGGATATTAATGGGGGTTCAGAAACAACAAGGACTTGTAAAATAATAAACATATAGTCAGATTAGAGACTAGACATTGCAGAAATGGAAGGGATCTGATGTGGAAAGTTTGATATTGGCTAGATCTGTCTTTCAATGGGAAAAGTGTTGGTGGGCTGGTCCAAGCCAGGAACTATGGAACTGCAACTGAGCTGAAGGCAAAGGGTGAAGGCAAAGCAGGACCTTTTCTTCTTGGCACCAACACTTTTTCTTGGAGAAGTATAAGACAGAGCATTCTCTGGCTTGGGTTTAGACTGATTCCAGCCAGCACTGGAAGGAGGAGAATAAGAAAACCAGTACTGCACACTGATGATCACACTGAGACAGGTCTGACTGGTGTAACAGACACACAGAGGCAAGGCAGGATGAATGGTACCAGAGACCAGTGCCCTGGAGTGCACGGTGATTCTGCAAAGCAATGCCTGTGGCGTCAACTTCCTACAGCACGTATGTGGGTGCCACTCCCTGTTCAGGCTGGAGCTACAACTGCCTGCAGTCTCTGACAGCACTGTACCCACATCCTACAGGGAAATGTTTCATTTAAAGCAGGAAAACCTCCTTCTCTAAACCAGGTGACAGATGCTCCAAAGATACATCCTGAGAAGCAAAAGATGGTTTTCCATTTCTTTCTTGTAACAAGAAAGGAAGAATAAAATAAATACTAAGCTGAAACATCTGCTGACAGTGGGCCTGGGCAAGGGGCAGTCAGAAGACAGGCACTTAATCACAATGAGATCTAGCAATTCAGCACCAGGACATCTCTCCAGAGATTCATAGTTTATTTCCAGTTCTGCCATTCACCTACTGTGTGACTCCAGCAAGCCCATTAGTCTGACAGGTCCTCTCTCTTACTCTTTTCCAGACTCATCTATTAGATCACAAGCTGTCTTCTCCCCTTTCAGACTATCCCACAGAGGGAGTTTGTTTAAACAAGTCCTGATTCCATGTTAAGTCACTTCACAGGATGTCTGAGAACATTCAGAATGCACCTATTGACAGTCACCAGGCTGCTCCACACACGTGCACAGGGAACAAAGAGCAGTCTCTCCATTTCTGTATGGTAACCTGTTGCAGAATGCAGAAAATTGGATATTCTGTGAATATTCTGTGAACAATTCATTGTGCAGTTCCCAGGAGAAGCAGGCCTGTGTTTACAGATTTCAAGAGAGCAGTTCGCAACCTTGGAGTGAGAACTTATCTATAAGAAGAACATCTGCTGTTACTCCCCAAATTCCTTCAGAGAGCCATCATGGGATGAGTTCTTCGAGAGGAGTTAATTAACATTAAAACCTATGAACTGCGGACATTAGGTGGCCTGAGAATGAACAGTTCTAAGCTGACCAATCATTTGATATAATGATGTAACTGAAAAGCATAGATGATAAATACAGTGTGTGATATGTTAATAAAGCTTTTTCCTTTCGGATGGACTCACGGCATGGAGTGGGTGTGTGAGAGTGTGTGAGCCTTAAGGGGCCCGTGCTGCCCTGAATTGGCTCTGGGTGAGCTCTCGTGTGAGCTCTTATATTTCTATATATAGAGCGATATATATATATTTTTTATTTTATTTTACTTTAGTAACCTGCCAGAACTATTTACACCAGCATTAAGAGGGAGTAAACAGGAGATACTGGGTAAGGCAGCCTGGAGCATGGTATATCTGGATAATTTTTACATTGTGTAATATTACAGAGATACCACACTCCAGAGAAAGACTTCTGCCTTTAAAGACAAAATGGATGTATTTGTCCTCCAAATGATGGGGAATGTCCAGTGACAATTAATTGCTACTTCTCCCAAATCATAACAACCAAAACTATTCTTTTTTTTTAATCCAATCCACAGAATTTTGGACTTTAATTTTCTTTATCCTAAACAGTCACGGTTTAAATAAATAAAATATAGTTTATAAAAATAAAGTTTAAAAAAAAAAAAGAGAATAATGTGAACAAATGTAGGACTTACATATGATCCGTAATTCACTGCTAAGGTCTGCAAAGCCCATGGAAGGCCTAGGCCAATTAAAATATCAAAAACATTGCTTCCAATGGAGTTGGAAACAGCCATATCCCCCATACCTGCAGGAGTGGAAACCACGTACAATTAGACATGTCTCAGAACAGTCTTGCAACTTTTAACCTTTTAAACTTATTCCATACTGTCATTAAGAACCTGTTAGCCGCTTTAAAATAGAAACACAATTTGTTTTCTTCTTTGTTCTTGTTTTAAAGTCAGGCTCAGGAGAAGGGCTCTGTCTGTGTCACATTCAGGAGACATCTGTGCTACCCAAAGAGAAAGTGAACAAGAGGAAACACCCCCACAGCAGTGTGACATCTCTGTGATCAACCTACCTTGCCTTGCTACAATGAGGCTTGCCATGCAGTCTGGCACACTGGTTCCAGCTGCCAAGAATGTGATGCCCATGATCACATCTGGAATTCCCAGTGTGTAGCCAATGATAGTCACCTAAGGAGAGGAGATAAACTGTCAAGCTCTATACAAGACTCGGAATCCAACACCAGCTTGTCCCAGATCTGCAATATGCACAGAGTGTATTTCAGTGCCAACTGACACTTTTTTTAAAGAGAAGAAGTTACAGGCTTTTTTGTACATTCATCAGCTGGTAGAAGATAGCACTCACCTGCTATGTACCCTCTTTGGTTAGCTGCTTCATATATTTCATCCACAATTTTCCTGATATTAACTTGGAAAAGAGGCTATATGGTGGCTCACTACTCTGTGTAACCATCTCCTGATCTTGGCTGAAGTTTGTAGACATTATTATTTACAAATATTAGCTAAGTAGACACTAAAACTATGGTTCATTATGCTATGAAAATGCTATATACAGTGACGGCAAACAATTCCTAGTAGTAGAGAGAAAATACCTTTAATTTTCTCTTTCCTTTAGTATGCAGTCAATGATAAATTAGCATTCTTCAAATTGATTTTTAAATCTTGGGTACCTTTGTCTAATGACATCCATTTCCCATTATCCATATTTAATCACACTTTTCAACTCTCTACAGCAGACTCCAAGCAATGTGAACCATATGTCAGAAGCAGCACAGTGACTCTGTTTTCTCCTCCGAGTGAGGACAGGTGCAATAGAAATGAAAGTAGAATTAAGGTTTCTCATCTGAAAATTCAGGTGTGTAAAACTTCTTATACATTCCTCTAGGCTGACAAAATCCATTTCTGTTGCTTCTCCCAGACAGCAGTTTCTGGTTTAGTTGGTACATACCATCCACACCATCATGTAAGAAAAAGCTGCAATCCAGAGGGTAGAAGAAGCAAAGGTAACCATGAACCATTTTTCCAAGTGGGGTTTGTTACAGTTGGGCACTGTGAAATACAGGACAAAACTCAAAGGCCATGTGAGGACCCACTTCAGTATTTCTATCTTTCCAGCTGTAAAACAACAAGAACAAAAAAGGAAAACAATCACAATTCTAGTCTGCTTTATTTCAGAATGTTATTATTTCGTTAATATGTACAAGGAAGAAGCAAGGACACCTCAACCTAACTGCTAACCAAATAGATGATGACAAGCCATCTGTCCTTCAGAAGACCACGGTGTGATGGGAGGGCAGAGAGAGGCACAGGAGTATGTAGTGACTGCCTGAGAGTTTAAGTAATGGGTGAAAGCACACATGCTCTCTCCCTGGGAGGAAACAAAGGGGCTAGCACTGCACTGTCCCATTTTGGTAAGAGTCCACCTCACTTCCCAGCAAAGGTAGGTCCTAGTCACAAATGCATCTGACTGGCACTCAGGCACCCTGTCAGTGGTCCCACCATCCTCAGCTTCCTCCACAGTCAGCAGAGATCCATCTTTCCAGAGGGGAAGCCATGTTTAGGGGGCAGGAACCACCCTGTGGAGCCTGCTCCCTCTCCTCTATGACTGCAACAGCAGCACAGGGCCAACACAGGAGCTGCAGCAGAGGTGTGCCCAGCCCTGGAAGCCTGCACCCTGGGAAGTTCCTGCTGCTTCCCAGTTCCTCTATCTTCTACCTGTGACCAGCTGCCTTGCTGCAAAGTGCAGGCTGACAGCAGCTCTCAGAGACACAGCTACCTCTACATGCGTCTGCAATTCTTTCTGGCAATACCCAAACAACGCAAACCCAGGAGCTTCTTACTTGGTAGGTCAAAAGGTGTGTATGGCCCCTCATAGTCATCATCGTCATCATCATCTTCCTCCTCCTCATCGTTTTCGTTGTTCTCGTTATCCTCATTCTCGGTCTCGTTCCCAGTCTCAGCCACATCCTCGTCCCGCCGGGTGCCGTTCACACCCCGCTCCGTGGAGTTGCTAGGGCCTGTTCCATTCTCAACCACATGCTTGACAGGGATTTTGATTGCTACTTCTGACTCACCGTTGGTGTAAGTCCTGCTGTTGATCAGCCTTTGCCTCTGTAAATACAGGCACAGAGTCTTGCTGAAAGATAGATTTTTTTTAAAATCTCATTTTTTTTAAGAGAAAGGGAGGAACAGAGAGAGAGACATGTTGAAATCTTTAAAAAATTGGCTTCAAAAGCAAAAGGAATGAATTTTGATCAGGAAAAACACAATGCTTGCTTGCAGACCACTAGATAAATCTCACATATGCAACTTCCATAAGACGAGGACCAGAGGTTGTGGAATTGACACCAGGAATATTCCAAGACAAGGGGGAGACTGTGCAGACTTGGGGAAGTACCATATTATTAAACAAGCGCAAGTGGTGTTATTAGATCAAGCCGGGGGCACCTCCTGTGAGCAACAGCAACAGATAATATGACCACATAACCACCTGAAACTTGCCCTGCTAAAATCTTCACAGGGACAGAGAGCAAGGGATGAGTTAGGAAAGTCCATGTCAGAAGGATAAAACCGGGGAGAGTGCTATCAGGGATCCAGAAGAAACACGAGACTTCCATTTCAACTCAAACACTGCTACAGGAAAAAGCAAATTGAGAAGGGCTGGTAGGGGAGATAAAAGACACACCTCATTGATTAACATGCGGCTGGCCATGGAGAGACGTGTTTTGGGAGGAAAATGGCTGGTTATCATGATCCGGAGCCCAGCCTCAGAAAATGAAAGCTGGTGTGGGTAGGCAGATAGCAGCTCATCAACCATGATCACTGAAGCTTTACGGTGGAAATTTCCTGCAGCCAGGGAACAAACAGAAATCGAGGTCATCTTCTAGCAGTCTCTCCCTCTGGCCTATGTGGCTCTCAGAAAGATAAACCTATGGGTTCCAGAAGTTCTTTGTAAGAACTATTTCTTAGCTACCATCACTTAAAAATACGCCAAATCTGTCCTTAATTTCTGCCTATTACACATCCTATGTTTCTGTCTTTAAATAAATGGCCAATATGGTATCACCAGTCATGCTCCTTAAGGAGAACTCAATCTGCTCTGCACAGCTCATCACAGGCCTGCATCAGACAGCCTGCTGCTTCCACAGCAGCTATCCCAGCAAGGCAGAAATGCAGCAAAGATGCATTAATTCCCGTTGTAACCTGCACTTCTGTGACATTACCATTAACTGTACACAGCAGCAAAGAAAACATCCCTATGTTCCTGTAAGGTACCAATGCAAACAAAAAGCAGGATTTTCCATCCTGGGCTTGCAGCTCATGGCTGGGAAATGCCACCAAGCCCATCAGCAAGTGCATGTGCCAGGGTGGCCCCTGGTGTGGGAGCAAAGGGACAAGGAGAGAGGGGCAGGTACCTGAACGGTGCTCCACCTGGGGTTTGGTGTCCATGCCTGTTACCTCTGGGGTCCGTTCTTCCTGTGCCTGATCTTACCTCAGGCTGTGAATTCTGTGCCAGGACTGGAACTCTGCAGCAGGGAACCCTGAGGCTGTACCCAACATGTTTCTGCTCTGATTTACTAAAATCAGTGCTGAACACTGGCAAATGTTTTGCAGCATTATTAGTTTTTACCATTGCTGTCAGTCTTACCGAGTACCTCCCTGGCCTTTGTGTCATTTTTTTTTTTCTTATTGGATGAATCCAATCCATGGATTGGGGTAGGTAAGTCAGCTTCTCCATATTTAAAAAAAATAAAAAAATCTAAATAGCCAGACAGCTTTTCTTTGTGAGTTTTTCCATACTGCCACTTGTTGAATGGCACCTGGGAGAACTGTCCCAAATATAGAAATCTTTCTGTTTTGCTCTTTTTGGTCCTTTGTTCAGAAAAGGCCTCAGAAAAAACTATGTGTGAAACTACCGTTGCAGCAGGTACTGTTTGTGAGCCCATGCCCCTGGCTGGGACAGACAGCAGCCCACTGCCAAGGAAATACAGGAACAATCTGTAAGAAGATGAAGCAATCCTTTCATCTTCCTTCCCCAGCCAGTCTGAGTAACCACAAGTGTCTAGAACAAAAAGTTACCAGCAGCTGAGACATGTAAAGACACATTGTGGGGACATTTAAGCCCAATGCCACAATCAGAGCTAATCCTGAGGGCACTGAGTAAAGCTGGATGTGTAAGGCTTGCGTTTATGCTAAGTTTTCCCACTCTCACTTTCCTGGTACAGCATATCTTGCCTGCACAGATTGCTGTGGAGAGCCCCAGGTGACAGAGAATAAAAGTGGCTTCCCCAAATCAGAGTGCACAGCACTCATAGCAGCCTTCCCTCCGCAACAGGCCTGCAACTAATAGCCAGCCTCTGGCAGACTCAAAGGGTTTGGTTTCATGTTTAGTTGCTTACTGCATACAGACTACGCCTTTCAATCATTTTTTTAATTTACTTTTTTTGTGGACTAATAAAACAAACGGGGTAGCCCATCTACAGGCAGAGATCAAGACTGATTTTGACAAGATGGAGCTTCTTCGCAGGCTAAATCGGTGCCTCAGGGAAAGGGGAGGTGTTACTCCTGAGGACAGGTGCATATAAATCCCAAGCAGTTACTGCACATGCTTGTTGACTGTTTCAAAGACAGAAAAATCCACTTCCAATACTGTTTAGCACATGCCTGCCAATGTAGACATTGACTACTGCTGCTGAGCTATGGGATGGGGGGATTCTTTTTTAAAGATGAAGAAATACAATCATTTTTATACGTGATCACACAGAAGTCAAAGAGGAGCAGATTTCAGCCAAAGTGAAATACCCTGAAAGATCACTTACGTGGAAAAGTTGTACACATTCAAGGCAGTATGTGAAGTAAGAGCACACTACCCAGACCCACACAGAGTACCCACCCTGCCTTCACTGGGAGAAAAGCGTACACTGGTTTAAGTAGTGCCTCTATTTCTGCTCCATTGATGCCCCTTTGGAACAGAGTTAAGTTTAACTGAAGATGACGTAAATGGGAATGTCAGTGCAGAACAAAAGCACCTGCAGGAGGACCTACAACGGCTGGAAGCAGCTAAATAATCAGCCCCTGGGCTTGAAGGAGTCCTTACAGCCAAGCACTTGTCCAGGAGCAAGAACTACCCGGCAGAGGCCTGGGCTGTGCCCAGTGGCACAGGCGGTGGTGGCCAGGACTGCCATACTGCAACCCCCACCGGGGAGGGGGGTTAAAACAGACCACCTCCCATTACTATTTCATGGCTTTCAAGACAGCAGCAGTTCACACCATGTGACCAGTGGCAGACTTGTAAACACTCAGAATGATGCAAGTGAGAGAGTGACTTACTGGAACAGTTACCTTTCTTTAGTAACACCACTGTGGCATCACAGTTGCTGTTATCGTCCATCTCCGTGTTATTTGCTAAACCATTCACCATATTCGCAGAGTTTTTTGTCTTTCTCTCAAAGCAGTGATGTATGGTAGAGTTGTACCTGCACAAATGAAACATACTCAGCATGAACCTTTACTTCTTGAGTCTTCCTTTCCTAGATTGGTATCCTGTGCAATTCAACTAAGGGAGGAAAGAAAACTCCTCTGGTTTTAAAGAGCATGCCAGAGCATACTGAACTGTACACAGTGCAATCTTGCTGTACCCAAAAGGCTATGAAAGATAAAAGCCATGAATCTTGAATGACATGCATACTTACATAATAGGTGCGATTAATATTATGTCTAATGAGTAATCATTGCTTGTCATCATCCAAGTTTAATTTTTATCACATAATCACACCTGAGTATCAATGCTGTTTAATCTCAGACAACCCACCACAGAAACACAAAGCCTCACACTCAGTTCATCTCAGCTTTGGCAGAAGTGGGGAATAATCCCTGTTTCTTAGAGTGTCCAGGAGTTGACACAAACACGAGCCAAGGGTCTCACTGTGATGCTCAAAGGTAAGGGTAGACCCCTGTAAACACCTGTCTGAGGTCCCTAACCAATGCAAAAACCTTTCCAAACAGGTCTGAAACATTTCTTCACACAATAGTATTGGTTTCAGAAAAAAAAAAAAAAATTCAGACATTACAACTGTCTTGTTCGTCAGTTAAGTGTTGCAAGGGTGAAGTTACCCTCCATGTTGAAGCTTCTAATTACTAAAAGTGAGATCAATTCTGACTCCCATGAGCCCAGCCTGAGTGTTTTACTGTTCTCACTGAGAACTGCTCTCACAATATTTACTCTACTCATAATTTCAAAACAAATCTCTACTCTTCCTTGTTGAGACAAGACCACTGGTGTGCTTGGCAGCTGGTAAGTTTTGTTGAATGTTCCTGTTTAAATCTGGGTTTCCTTTCCACTTACTTTTGAAAACAAGACAGGAGGAGGGGAACCAAACAGCAGAACAGACTCGTTTTACTAGCAGGAATTTGTGCAAAAGAAGTCACACGAGTCATATGTTCAGAAAATCACTGCTGACTGCGCTGTAGTTTTATCATGGTCTCCAGGCAAGTAAGAACTGCTGCAGAGCTTCACACCCAAAAAAGCAGACTAGAATCTCACATGTGTTTATTTCTGAGTATGGATGTTAAAGTGAAGTCAGAAGAGGCTGCTTGAAGATGGATCCAGGTCTCTGTTCTGCCACAGACTTGCTGTATTAGCCTTGGTCAGTTCACACAGGGTGAGATCCATAAGGCACAGATTCGTAGAACAGTTTAGGTTGAAAAAGACCTCCAAGATTGAGTCCAATGTTAATCCAGCACTGCCAAGCCCACCACTAAGCCATGTCCATAAGTACATCTACATGCCTTTAAACCCCTTCAGGGGTGGCGATTCCACCACTGGCCTGGACACCCTGTTCCTGATAACAATTTTTGTGAAGAAGTTTTCCTTAAGAGCCAACCCCTGGTAGAACTGGAAGCTGTTTCCTTTTGGTTTTGTCATAAGAGCTGGGTGATGCAAAGGGAGTAGGGAGCCTTAGAATTTAAATAAGCCGAGGGCACGTTTGACTTACTTCATTATAATGATGTAGACGACATACATCAGCACTAAGACTAAGGACTCCCACCTGAAAACAAGAGCAACACAGACACATCAGAGCAAGGCACACCAGTCAGCTACCCGAGTTCAGTCATTCCCCCACTGTCACACCACAAGTGTGCAGAAAGGCCTGACCCCCCTGGGGATGCACAAAGATGCAAAAAGAAATGGCTCACACATCCACACATGATGTCTCCTTTGTTTTCTTCATTTCTGCTCTGTTTTACTTGGCCAAATTGACCTGCCAGCTAAGAACAAGTGACAAAACACAGGACTTCAGTGAACAAATTGCACACCCAAAGACCACTGACACTTCTGTAAGGACAATATCCACAGAGGCTGTGGTCAAGGGAAGGAAGCAGTCCTGCTCTGCCTGCATGGGTATGGCAGGATGTTGGGCTCTGTGGGCATGCTAAAGCAGGCTGATCATGCCCAGACAGCCTGAACAAGGGGCAGCTGCTCTTGCACTACTGCTGCTGCACAAGCACGGAGAATGCAGCAGGCAGCAGTTTAAACTGCTGATTAGATACTTACAATTTTTTTTCTCTGCTGTTTCTGGGTCAAACTACTGAAATTCATATGAAAACCAAATACGACTTTTAGAGCTTGTTCCTACATAATTTTTTCACTGTCCAAAATACTGTATTTTTCATAGTTCCCTATGGCAAACTATTAGTCCTTGTGGAATTCATCCATTATCAGCCTGTTATATACTAAAACTCATAGAAAATATTCTCCTTAAGGATTGTGAGACATTGCACTAAGTATGTCAATGTCTCATTCCCTGCTGCTGGTGATTCAACATTCAGCTTCCACAGTGACGTGTTTTTGAAGAGCACAGTTAAGTACAATTGAGCCTCCAGTCCATTTTAGTTTAAAAAACAAACAAACGAAACTACACAGNCAAAAAAAAAAAAAAAAAAAAAAAAAAAAAAAAAAAAAAAAAAAAAAAAAAAAAAAAAAAAAAAAAAAAAAAAAAAAAAACAAGCCATTGCAAGAGGGGGTGTTTGGAACCCACCTCTGAATCCAAACACAAACCCCGGCTGAGAGCGAGGGAAAGAAGGATCCAAGTGGCCTGACGCTCCCTAGTGCTTGTGATCCAAATTACAGCGGTTGGGAGCGACAACAAAGCCACTGCTGCCACCTCCAGCCCCGGGAGGTACTGGAAACAAAACCCGGAGACCAAAGCAACTGGAATCACACTTTTAGAAGTGTCTGAAGCCCTCTTAGCCTACTGTACCTACTGCACCACACTTATGGATGTTAAGGGGGATATTAATTTTTAAAATTATTTATTTAAACAGGTCATTTGCTTTTCAACACTGCTTTAGAAAATTTTGGGGTTTTCATTATTAAAAATCCAAATGTTGGAAGACACTTATCCATGACCACTCAGGTGACCCCTCTGGCACACCCACACCTCTGCTGAACACTCTGCCATGCCTGGGCTACTGCAGGGTGGGCAGAAGGCACTGACTGATACTGCTCTATCAGGAATAGCCTGAGCAACACTCTTCTGGGCCTTCTAGATCAAAAAATGAGTTTTCTAGGCCATTTTGTGCTGATGTTTCTCACGCAGCAGGAAACTGCTGCCTTGCAGAACTTTCCAGCTTTCCTCTCCTGATGAACCCTCCTTATGTTTTTTTTACGTATATTTTACATATAACCAGAAAAAAATGAAAAGGGATTCACTTACCAGGAAACTCTTTCGTCATAAATAAACTGTGGAGAAAAGGTTTAAAAACAGCATGTTAGATACAAAACCACAGCTGAAAACAGCTCGTCACCTGAGGCACAGCAGAGCAACCCAAGGCTAGGGGCCATAGTGCTAAGCTCAGGTGTAGTTTGGCACCTCCCTCCCGCCCAGCCTTCGATCTTCCCAACGCTCAGTGTCTCTCGTCTCGCCAAGGCCGGCAGGCAGGCAGGCACTCCTGCCGACAGCCACGAGGATCATGGTGTTGGCCAGGCCTTTGCAGTGGGTGCACAGGGAACAGCCGTGCGCCACGAAGGGGCTGCATCCCTCTGACCCGCTCGGCCGATCCCACCGGGACAGGCCCGCTCCGGGGCAGCAGGCGAGCCACCTGCCCGGGGATCCCACAGCCCGGGGATCCCACAGCCCGGGGATCCCACAGCCCGCGGATCCCACAGCCAGCTCCGCCTTCGCTACCGCCGTCTGCCGGCTCACCCCCGGGCCACGGCGTTCCCACCAGCTCGGGGCAGTCCTTGCAGCACACCTGCTGATACACGGGCACTGTGGCCGTCCCAACAGCACCGCCCCCGCAGACGAGGAATGCCTCCTGCCGCCGGGGGAGGGACTGCTGCCGTGGCCAGGGTTGTCACGGAAGGGCCAGCGCTGCGCTGCGGGACGGNACACGGCACTCCCGCATCCCCCGCACCCCGACACGGCACTCCCGCACCCCGCACCCCGACACGGCACTCCCGCACCCCGCATCCCCCGCACCCCGACACGGCCGCCGCTCTCCGCCAGTCCCCAGTGCGGCGGCGCCGCCGACCCGGAGCCGGGGGTGCCGCACCCCGCAGCCCGTCCCCTCCGAAGCACCTGCAGGGAAATGCCGTGTCAGGGATCCCCATCCACGGCAGCGCCCCAGGGAAACTGCGGGGAAAGGGAAGGAGCCCCTGACAGCAGAGCGAACGCTCCCCCTCGGCCGTACAGCCACACACAGCCTGGCAAGCTACACTGGTTACTGGAAGAAAACAGGACCACAAAACGTCGTAAATTACAACTCCCAGTCACCGTGATCTAATCTGAGGAGGCCTGGTTTAGGTTACAATGTGTTGGGGTGATGGAACATAAAGGGTGGATTGACCTTTGTGACTAAAAACAGCACCCATCCCACTTTTGCCACTAATGACTCTGTGTCCCTTCAAAATAAGATACGCAGGCATCTTTTTCCATTCAAGGCAAATAAAGAGTAAGATTTGCCAAGCCCCACAAAAAGACAAGGTAGCACTGTAATATTACTATAAGGTTAAAAAAACCTAGGGCTGAATCAAAGTGAGATAAGTCCTGCAAGCGTGGTTTATCCACTTCTAACTTCTGTGGTTTAGAGTTCTCTCACCCTTACCAAATGGCCTGGAGTAGCAAACACAGGTGAGTCAATACTGCTTTGCTATTTTGCACTACATTGCACTTCCTTTCATAGTGCAAATGAGAAGAGACAGTGTTACACTGATTTAACCAGCACAGCATTAAGCTGTGTATCTCAGCATTGGCAGAAATGTATTTATTAGCCCTTGGGTGTATTTATGATTAGCAAAAACTCCGGTGGAGTGTAACTTACAACACAGCGCCACAAGCTGTTGTTTAAAACACCACAAGAGCAACCTTCTACAAGCAATATCATTCTTCAAGATTGATGATTCTGTTCCAGCTGCAGCGAAGTCCCAATGCCCTGATATGGCAAATTATCCCTGCATAACAGCACTGAAGTGTCTTCTAAAATGAGCACACAAATCTAAGGAAGAGGGAACCACAGGCAGGTTATGCTGTGCTCTACATGGAACCTGTGGCCTGTCTCTCAGCTGAGCCGTGGAGGACTGGAGAGCCAGAATGTGAGTAAAAGTGTCCTGCCACCTCAATTTTATTCTACCTTAAAAGGGCAGGAAAGATTAGAGCCACTGCAAAGACAGGGGTTCCCTTGGTGAGCTAAGGGGAGGAGACACTTCTTAAACTGAACAAGTGTCTGACTGAAAGCAGAAATCCTCATATGCGATCAACTGGGGAGTAATATTACATAAAAAAGGGTTGGTAAATCAGCTGGAGAGAAGCTCAACCTTTAACCACTCAAAATGTTTTCCCTTCCTTCCATCTTTCTCTGTTTTTCCCTAACAGGTGTTTAAGTAATTTGCAATGATTGCTGTGGAGTAACATGGAATGACATAGGAAGTGCTCCACATCTCCCAAGCCAAATTAATCATATAGTGCTGTAACGTGGGAATACGAGTTATGGCAATGCCTTCAGGTCTGCACAAATGCCTGGAGTTGCACAGTCCTGCTCTCCTGGCTGTGCAAAGGGCCTTGAACTTCTGCACTGATGAGAAGAGCTTGCATACGCCTGGAGAGAATCTAACTCAAGGCTTAGGGGAAAAATAATCCCATCCTGATATTATGTACACTCCAAAAAAGAAAATGACTCGTGTAGTTCTGTAACTGTGAATAACAGATTATACATCAACAAACTATCAGAGAAAAGTCCTAAGGATAAGAGAGATGTCTGTTCCACAAGCCATACAACCTTCTCATGACACAGAGTAAGCAACTAGGAATTTCAGGGGTACACTGGACACAATACAATAGAGAATGGCTCTCAACATCCTGAAGCAGCTGACAACCATGGGGACGAACCATCATGAAAAAACCTGTCTTGCTTAAAGAATTTAAAACTGATGGCAGAGTCAACAGATTTTCAACTTATTTGCTACCACGCAATAAATGAAATGCACAATCCAAGCATCAGGAGGCTAAATGGCAGGCAGCTGTCCACATCTGTGCTTCCTGTGGAGTAAAGAGAATGCCTGCTGGATGTCTCCAAGCTCATGCAGTGGAACTCATTACAATTAGTATGGGTGGCCATGTTTGTTGTTTAGCAACAGGTTTTGGTATGAGGTTATGGCAAAGCTGTCAAAGCAACAATGATTTTTTTTGGTTTTGCAGCTCACTGCTAGTAATTATGTAGGAAAATGATTTTTCACCAGGTGCAAAAAGGCTGACCTTGCAATATGGGGAAAAAAAGTACAAAGGGGTTGAGGCAGACCCTCTGTGTGGGATGAGGCAGATTTTGCACCTACAGAGGGTCTGGCACAGAGGTGTGTGCAGGAGGAAGCAAACTGAAACCCACTGTTGAAATGCACTAATCAAAGTAACCCAAACTGAGAAATGCAAGATTCTCTTCAGACTCTAAAGTCCCCCTCTTGCTTACATATGAAGTTCAAATCACAAAATCACTCTTTCTTAGGGAATCTGAGGGTACTAGACTAGGCTGGGAGGGTGGGGAGAAGAAAAGCAACTGTTACCAAGAAACAAATTTTTTACGTTTCCTCACATTGTTTGATATTGGTTGCAAAGGTAATGCTAAACTGAAAGCAGTGTTGTTATCTGAAACTTATGCTAACATTTTTTCACTGTATAGCCCAATCCTGAGAGACTTGGAGCGTTTATTGAGCTTGATGAACACTGGAATATGCCCAGCACTAAGAATTGCTGAACCTGCAGCCTTTGTTAGAGGACTTGCTGTCAGCATGCACAGAACAGACCTGCCCCAGTTGTGTTAGGAAAAGCTAACTTTAACATTTTGTAGCTGTTTGGGATCTCTTTCCTATGGGCACAAATGCTGCCTCTTTACAGTGTAGTACACATTTTTTAGGAAGCCAAAGAGGTCCATGCTGCTGTTCACTGACCCATCCCCTGCAAGGGGGCTCAAGCACAGGGTTTCAGCTCTGCACTGGGCCACTGCAGCCCACCCGTTATCCTCCCCGTGGGCCAAGCTTTCCTAAAGAACCAGGGAGATCACAAGCAGTTTTCCATGAGCACAAATCCACGTGACAGCTGGAGCTAGGATCTTAGCGACAAGACTGTGATTCCACAGCAGGTTCCTTTTACAGGTGGCAGCAGACATGGGCTCCCACAGAATAACCTCCAAAGACTTACCACAATGAGTGCAACAACAGACAGTGTGTAGTAGATTGAATCTCTCAAGAGACTCCATGACGACAGTGCCACAACCTGGGAAAACAGGCAGAGAGAGGATGTCAGCCAGGCTCTCACCAGCACAACTGCAGTTCTTGTCACCTGGCACCTTCCAAAGCCACAGACATGAGGAGGAATTGTCACTGCAGGCTGAAGGAGTTTGCAATTCAGATCTCAGAAGAAAAAACATCAGTTAATAACTTAGTATTTAACTTCATTACTAGTATTCAAAAGGACAGATTGAAACCAGTTATGTGGTGGTAACATCTTCAGCGTGATTCTATCTTTTGCAGCTCTAGGAAATCCCCTCATTAGAAGCTTCTCCTCAAATTGTTATTTCCCATTTCTGGAGTGTATTTCAAACACTGTGGATCACAGCTTCACAGGGATAAAGCTGAAGGAAGCAGATGGGAGATGTTTAATTTACACATATTTGGATCTGAACATATAAATAAATTTTCTGATTAGTCATGCTTGTGCATGAATTCAGTCAAATGAACAGTAACTTCATTTTCATTTCTATGATATCTGAAGAAAGGTTCTATTTCAGAGTTTTAACAAAACCAGTATCCCAAACTTCTGTTTGTATTGTATCTTACAATACTGGAATTTTCCAGAAGTTCTAGCAAAACAAATGCTATAAAAAAAATACCGACCGTTGTATTTAAAAAAAAATCTCTGCAGCCTCTTAATACTATGTTTGGTTTTTTTATTGGTTGTAATTTATGGCCAATGTAAAGTCTCTTTATGCAATTGCTGACATGTTAGAAACTCCAGCCTGAAATAAAAAAAGCAGGCCCTTAAAGCTCTTGAGTCAAATCAGATTTACACCAACTGACAATACATTTCAAGGCACACAGAGAGAGATGAATGGAGAGGCCTTCTGATAGAAATTTCCAAATGTAGAAACATGGAGATGGATTCATAATTCTATTCAGAGATCCTTAATTAAATCTCACATTTATAGGCAGTGTGCCATTCATTCTGATAGAGCAATTTTTGTGAGAGAGTTTATAAAATAATTTGACATTATTCCACACGATGCTGCTTAAGGTCCTCTGCCCTTTGCTCAGCATGGATGCTGGTGGGGATTCCACAGCTGTAAACTTCACTCTGCACGCAGAAGTCACATTCTGAAACAAGGGACAACCCCCTCAGGAAGAGGCTTTCAGATCCGAGGGAAGGGAACACACTCACGCCTGGCTCCTGGACAGGCTGCTCACCTTTCACAGGCATCCCAGCAGGTCTCCCTCATGCAATAACTGGGAGGCAATTAAATCTCAGTCATCCTTAAGGCCTGAGCCACTTGGCTGAATTCTCACCCCGTTGGATCCGTGTGGAATAGGGGCAGGCACAGCAGGTCCCCCTGAGCGAGGGTGGCAGGAGCTCATGGGCACTGAAGGCACGGGCAGCTCAGCCTCCTGGTGAGAACCGTGTCCTGGGGCAGAGCTGCCCCGGCCCTGCAGGACTGAGCTGTGCCCTACAGTCTGGCGGCCACCAAAGACCCCACACAAATTTTAGCACAGTGGAAGCCACTTAAATTACAGATCAGCAAGGCAGAAAAGAAATCAGGGAGGCAATCAGCTGGGGTAAAACCAGGATCAAAGCTGAGTTCTAAATCAGCAATCGAGCTGGTCCTGTGGGAGCTGAGCACAAAGAGGGAGCTGTAGAACTACTGATTGTCAGTCAGCTGACGTCTCCTCCATTTAAAGAAAGTACCTGAAATTCAAACTCCAGACAAGTGCTTGTTAACTGTCTCCTGATCACTCTGTGGGGACTGAATCCAGAATCCCCCGAGCTGAAAGGAAGAGCCCCAAAGTCCAGGCTTAAACAAGAACATCTCCCCACCAAGTCCACATGAGACTGACAGTGCCTGCTGCCCTGCACAGCATCACTCTTGGGGTCAAATGACCCGTATCAGATACCTCATTGGCTAAATTTCACCCTGCAACCTCTTACATGCAACATTTACTACCCAGAATGCTTATGTTCCTTTTTGAAGGGCTGGAGAGCAGAAAAATCAAGATTTTTATCAGTTCTAACTTGATTTCTGGCATTTGCAACTCTTGAAGCTGTGGCCCCACACAGCCCACATGCTCTTCTCCATCTAGCACATACGTAGAGATCAGCCGCCAGAGAGAAAACCCTCAAAAACCAGACCCTTGGCACTGAAGTGCAACATACTCAGTAGCAATATACTCCATGCTCCATCCTAGGGCTTCACCATTTATGCTCTGTAAGACTGACTCTCCTCTCTTCTGCTCTTCCAAATCATTTCTCTCATCTTAGCAGCAAGGAAGCTCTTCTCCCACCCAGGAGATTCTCACCACAGAGGCCATCCAGCTGGCTGTTTTCCAGCCTGCTCTGCCCACAACAGCAATGGGCATGAGACAAAGCACATGTCACAGAACAGGGCTGCTGCTCCATGGGCAAGGATGTTTGTGCCTCTGCTGCAGAGTGCAGAGGGGTAGGCACTCCTGGGTGTTCTCTCTTTGCTCAGATTCCAGGGGAAGCATGTTCAACGTTACCTAATCACCTCTGTATTCTTCACAGAACTTTTTCACTCTCTTGTTTCAGGGGTTTTCCTCATCTCATGGCCCATTCTTTGCTTGGCATTCTCAGGCTCTGATCAGCTACAAACACTGCTGGAGAAATGCTAGGCTTTGGAAACAATCTCCCTAATCTTGTTTCTCTTTTACCCTCTGGCACAGAAGATCTAGATTTTTAGGTATTAAGAGCTAATAACTTAATTGGTTAATGTGGAGAGGCAGGAATGCTTGGACAAGGGTGTCAAAGGATTAAAGATAATCCCTGCAGCGATCAGCCTTCAGAGTCTGTGGAGGTCAACAGAGATGTGCCAGCAGTGAATCCACCACTGTCAAAAGCCATTCAGAAGCAGAGAATCTGGGTCAGACTTCATTCTCCTCTTTGACACAGACTGCACAGAAGTGATTCCAGAAGCTCTTCGCCACCCTAACAGAGGCTTTCAAATGTTTGACTCTGCTGCCTGACAAAACTTCTGTTCACTGTGATCCCTTGCAAGCCCTCTGAGCCACAAAAACCAGTTCTCAGGGGCTGATGCAGCCCCTTCCATCAGCTGCAGTGAGACATGCAGTGGGAATCTCCTTGCATGCTGATTCTGGCTTGCAGGAGCTACCCTCAGAGCTGAGATGGGGCTCTTACAGCCTGCTGGAGTCCACTCTAGATGGGACTGTGCTCCTGACACTACTGTTCAGCAAATCCTTACCACAACTTCCAAACAGCCCCGTGATAACATAACAAGGTCTCATGCCGAAGCAAGATAAATGACTAACTGTTGGTCACTGTCACAGGAAGCAGCGAACTCAGGTGGAGATCAGGGACAGATCTGCAGAGAACCATATTAGCCATAGTTTGTAGTTAATACATGTCTTATGCCTTTAGAATTATACAAAAATAAAATGGGCTCTACCTCAGGTACCAGCTCCCATCCCTGAAGAGGATGGGAAGATAAAACCCAGCAGCACTATACTTCCTTGTGGTTTGCAGAACTCAGTCCCCAGCAAAGCCCTGGTTTTACCTCACAGCAGCCAAACCGAAGCACTGCCACAACCCACTAAAGAATCACATACTTGTTTATGTCGGAAAAGCCCTCTAAGATCACTGAGTCCAATCATCTCCCCAGCACTGCCACCACTAACCCGCATCCCCGAGTGCCACATCTACAGAGCCAAGTCACAACAGAGCCCATCAGCTGAAGGATCTGAGGCACAGCTGAAGAGAACCAGAATAGGAGAAGCTTCAGGACCCACACACATTGTGCTGTTCTCCCATCCAGATGCAGTATATGCTCAGCTTCCAGATGCCACAGTGGTACCACTCAATACTGTGTGGGTCCCCCACACCCTGCTCTGTCCAAATACAACCCCAGAAACAAGCCAATCAGGATTTCTTTGAAAAGAGCCTGCTGGGCTCACACTGCCTACCATCCCTTACAAGAATCCAGGGTTTCAAGACGTTCTTGTCTTCTTACCTACAGTCCACTGTGAAATCTTAACCTCTTGAGGGATTTTGTTGTCATTAACTGCATTGGTAATAACAGTGACATTAGGTGAGGTTTCATTTTACTTCCTATACGTGAATATAAATGGCAGATATCTTAGCAATAAACATCATTACTGGATCTTAATGACCTTATGCAAATCTAGCCAATCATCCTGAAGTCACAGCTGCTCAGCCAAGCCAAGGAGAAAATTAAAATATCCTCCATGAGATGACCAACACACTTTCTCTACCAGGTATCTGAGAAAGAGGGCAATTACTGGAGAGGACAGAGCAAAATCTGCCTACAAGGATGGACCCTAGTATGCCAAATACTGCCATTAAAGATAAAACTGTATTTTACTTGCAAAATTAAAGTTATGAGCACTTTCTTATCCTGCCACCTGCCTGCTTATTCTCACTAGTCATAACATCAATGAAGCATCACATACTAATGTGAGTGTACGACAATGCCGTACTTGTATTCATGTCTACATTAAATGAGGCTGTAGCTCCATCTGTGCTTGTCAGCAAGAAGCCACTCAGAGCCTCTGCACCTTTCCTGGGAGATTTATGCACTTCTATTACACTAAAGAACAGAAGCAGCCTGGGAGGTGTGGTGGGACTGGAGCAATGCAGTTCTTGTCCTTCCCCTGCTCCTATGGTCCAAGTTCGGTGAGTTAATGAAGCATATTCCCTTCCTGAGACAGGAGATTTTTGTTGGGTTTTTGGGGTTTTTTGTTTGGTTGGTTGGTTGGTTGTTTTTTTTTTTTCACAACAGCAGTTCTGGATAATAAAGGTATGTGGGACTGCAAGAGGCTTAAATCCTTTGGAAAGGGGGACCCACAGATACACAGCGACCAAGATGTTGCACTGTTCATTTCTCACTCATACCCACTTTGTTCACACACAGCTCCATTCTGACAGTTTTTCTCTCTGTTTATCCTTTTTTGCTCTCGTGTTAATGAACTACCAGCACTTGACTTGTTTGCTGCTGCAAACCACTCCTTAGCCTGCCCAACAGCAGTTAGAGGCCTCATTTTCACCAGCACTATTCCCACAGCAGAACATGGGGTTGTGCCTGAGGTAAGAGGCGTGGGCTCAAAATCCCAGAACTCACAATGTGCCAGCATGCACAGGTTAAATATCTCCCAGGCTTTTCAGATTGGCCAGTCCTTGTCAGAAGTAAACCCCAAGTTTTGTGATTTCCCTTGCTTTTACACTACAAATGATTTAAGAAAAAATCCTAGCAGTGGTATATCTGCAGTATTGATCTCTGTGTGCATTTTGACAGAGAAAACTTGACCTCAAATGGTGACGGTGTTTTGTGGTTATCAGGAACTAGACTGTCTTGGTGCTGACAGGAAATCCTTTTTCAACTCTTCTGACTGTCTTCCCCTTTTGTATTCTACTATTGAATGCAACTCCTCAAACAGGGCTTTGAAACGCTGATATAGAAAACCCACAGCAGTTTCTGTGGTGGCCAGACCAGTCCTGGACCTTCATGTTACACAGTTATCGGCCACTGGCACTAACCTGGCACCCACTGCAGGAAAATCAACTTCATGCTTGCTGTTAGTCCAGTTCTGGGAAACACAGTTACTTTAGGAGTAACAAATTCCTCACAAAGCTCCTCAGAGCTCTCCAAAAGGGAGCCCCGAAGGGACGTGGTGTTACAGGTACCTCTGGCAGAGGTGATTCTCCAGCATAGGTCGATGCTATGGATCAGCACCCTGGAGACAGGACATGACACTGACAGAGAAGAGGACAGTCATCTTTCCTGCTACCAAACACACTGCCCGGTGAACACACAAACCACGTCGGCTCACACAATGGCTACATATTTGCTATAAATCCAGAAGCCCCTAATTCCCAATACAACATCACTTGTTAACGTTAGAGGGAGTCGGAAAGGATCTAATTTGTTTTATCAGTCAGGGTTGCTCTGTTGTCTGCCTGTGCCAAACATCCCAGCAGGAAAGCTCCAGGGAAAGGGAGCAGCCCATTGCCTACAGCAGATATGGCTCTGATACCACACAAAGGGTGGTGCAAGGAGCCCGCTCATCCCCTGCTCAGCCAGCAGCAAGGAAGGAGCCGAGGCAGCAGGGAAGTCCTGCTGCTGGCCCGGTGGCTGGGAGGCTGCTCTTTATTCTGGGGTGTGCAGGACTGAGCGGGGCATACAGAAAGGACACAGTGTTGAGGACCCTTGGGAAGCACCTCTGAATTAAAGGTGCCTCTCTACCCTGAAAATCCACCGACACCCTTCTGCCCTGGCTGCAGTCTCGGCACCTTTTACCAACCACCTGACATTCCACAGGAGAGCAGGAAGGACACTACCAGCATCCTCCCTTTACTCTTCTCATATCACAGTCATACCAGCAGCTGTAAGTTCCTCAGGGCCACAGCCTTAGCTTCTGGGACTAGTTCTGTCTTATTAATCTTGCCTGCAACACACCTATCAATGAAAGAGCAGGCCCACAGTCACTATAAAATGCTGCCAGCACCAAAACCCATTGTGCCTTGGGCTACAAGAGCAGTGTACAGCCCCAACAGCTGGCATTAAGTCCTCCTTAAATCACCTCTCCAGAGTTTTAGATGTTTTCCACTGATGGTCACAGACCAAATGAAGAAATAGCAACAGCATTTAGACTCTCCCCTCCTAAAACTCCTCCACAGCCCAGGAGAAGAAAATAAAAAAGCTCATGAATGCAATCATTCAGCCAAAGCTCAGTAATGACTGCAGACTAAGTTGGGAGTGAAATTAAAGCTTAAAAGATTAAGATGCATGCAAGATGGCTGTATGGCAGAAGTGGGGTAAAAGAGATTACAGAAGTTCCAGTCCCTTCATTAAACAATGTTCTACTGGGCTATTAAAATCCATTTGTCACTGTGTGTTACACTTGTTTCTCAGGTGTATTTTCCCACTGCCATAACCTGGAGTGCAGGGTAGTGGATGATTCTGAGAGGCACCTCAGCTGGGACAAGGGTTCTGAGACCTGGACAGAGGAGAACCTTCCGAAATTAGTTTTTTTGTTCAGGTAAAAGAATCCCACTGGGGGAGATCAGACAGTTAGGATAGTCCTTTTTCCCTCCAGTATACTGAGGAATGATGCCTCACCACCAGCTAGACCCCTTGCCAGAACAAGTAACTGGAAGAACATCTGTAGCACAACCCAGCATTCCCAGTCCCCGGCTCTACCCAGAGCAGCCTGTTGTCTTCTGTGAAAAGGTAAAATAGACAAAGTTGAGCTCAACTGAAAAACATAGCAGTTAAATACTAATTAACAAATCAAACCATGCAGATTCAAAATTACACTTTAATGCTGGACTTGCATGACTTGCAACTCATGGTTATATGACTCTCACTGAAGCAGTTAGCCTCCATCCTCCCCTGCAACACCTCAAAAGTCTGTGAGTCAGCGCTGGGTGAAGACAGAGGAAGACAGGACAGCACTCAGGAGAGAGCAGCAAAGCTGCAAAAATGAGGCCAGTCTGGATGAGGGAATGTCCAAAACTGAACAAGCTGTGCTTGTGCTGGTTTGAATGAGAGTTGAATTAAGCAAGGACTGCTTCCGAGAATCCCGTGTTCTTGCTGCCAAGGACAGTGAGAGGGCAATGGAAGGAGGGGAGAATTTGGGAAGCACAAACACGAGAGTGCAAGAAGACAGGACAGAGCAACTGAGGCTTGGAAGGGATCCCAGGCTAAGGTCGAGCTCCACATACACAGCTGGTTTGCAAGCACAGAAAAAACCTAATACAACCCTGCCAACACAGACACAGCCTCGATACCAGCATCTCCCCCCTGCTGTCCAGCATGTGTCCCCATGAACGCAGCTGAACTCGTGTCTGAAGGGCTCAATCTGCTACTATTTCACCTCACAGCATTTTCTTACTTCCTCGTTCCCCCTGAGCCAGGAGGAAGCAAAGCAGACATAGCAGCTAAAAACACAACATTTGGGTCCTGTGATTTAGCAGCTGCCCAACTGAAAAGAGACATTTGAATGTTCCAGGTATACAGACAAGGGAAGAAACAGCTACAGACACATCCAACCTGCACCACACCAGAAGGAGGGGAATGAGGACAGCTCTTAATACATTTCCATATGCTAAAACTAGGTGCAGCTCAAAAATTGCATCTACTACCTGGATGGAATAAGAGAAATCTTCCTTGAGGAGTGTGCACGTAAGCAGAATATTGCAAGAGGCTGCAAGAAGGAAAAGCTTCCAAGGCTCACTGCCACAGCCACACTGCGCTCACCATCCAAAGGGCAAACTTTGGCTCTCTGTCTCTAAATATGCCTTGGTCAGATGCTCCAACACACGTCAGAGTTGGAGCTGCTCTGCTTCCAGAGGTGCAGTTTAAGGTATATTTAAAAGACCTGATTTTGAGAGTATGGAGGCTAGTTTAGAACATCCTGCCTTTACGGGCAAGGTTTTTTTTGTTTGGCCATCAAACACGCAGGCAACCTGCATCTATTATCACTTTTTGTATCTTACCAATCCAGAATCTCCAGAGACAAAACCGGCAGAATATGTGATTTCCCTGGCTGCAGACCATACTCCTATACTTCCAGAGTAATCCCCTGCATGGATTACTTTAGGCAGAAGAAGCAACGATAAGGAGACAGAGAGCAGAGAAGGGGAGAGAGGAAAAGAGAATGGGATCACCAGGGGAAATCTGGATGCTCTAGAGACAGCTATGGGCAGATTCATGATACAGGGGAAGAATTTGGCTGGCAAAATCCTTTTTTCTCTCAAACTTCAAGAACTGGAGAGGGAGTGACTTGAAGGAACACCACCATAACTAGCAAAAGCAACCACTAAATGTTAGGAGATGAAGTAGTTCAGTCCCTTGCTTAATTCCAGTCAACAACGGCCCTAGGGATGAGAGCAGGGCTCAGGACAGAGGCAGGCTGTGGTCCCTTCTGGAAAGTGGAGCACATGCTCGGAGAGAGGAGCAGAGGGACTCATGCAGCTACAGCAGCTGGATGCTCCTACGATAAGCTGGGCTGAGTGGCCACTCAAACCAAGGCCAGCCCAGCAAGGAAACCCCTGTGCAGTGACGAGCAGCAGGAGCAGCACCTGAAGCCAGGACCAAAGAGTGTGTCACAGGATGTTAGGCATCAGGAGAAAGAACTGGCCTGTGCCACCTCTAAATGGCCCCCAAAATGACAAGTTATTATTTTCTATTTAATCTCTCTTTGTCTCCATATGTTCAAAACAGTCCTTCATCTCACAGAGGTTTGGGGAACATTAATTAATGGCTCATCAACTGCTCAGATACAACAGCAATGAGATCAGCAAAAGTTCAAGAGGAACTTAATAATTCTGCCTTTGGAACAGGGCTTGAATAGAGCCTGGTAAATAAGGCAGAAGGGCACAGAGTGAACAAGGAAAACAAAATCCTGAATAGCTGTTCATTAAGTGAGCTAAGTCCACTCTGTGCATGGAGGGAGGCAGGACCCCGTGGAAAAACCCAGCAGGGGACCCTGTAATTAAAGGCTGGATAATAATGCACACGCACCAGGGAGGCAAATTAAGGGTGCACAGGGAACACCAGCGCTGCTATTTTCTAACTTTTTGGTGTTTGACTTTCAACCCTTACAATGCTCTTGTAATGCCTTTTTTAGGTGTTCAGTGTCATACAGAAGTGTGGGCATCATACTTCTCCTGTTCCAACAGTGGGATGCCTATTCTGATTTATTCTGAAAAGCATGCACTTACAGCCGTTAAAGGCTTAGAAGAATAAATAATTAGGGTTAGTGCTCAAGAAAATGCATACCAGCTTTTTGGGGCTCTGGGTTTGTTTCTTTTCCTAAACAAGGTAACCAAACCCAGTATTTTCTTAAGCCAAAGAGTAATACATTCAACACAGCACATACAAACTACAACCTCATTTAAAAATAAAACATAGCCCAGAAAGAGTTGGTCAGTGTTTTACAATTCAACCACTTATCAGGCAAAAACCCATAAAACCCAAACCAAAAAAAGGCTTTCTAAAAGCCTGCTGATGGAAATGCTGCAGAAGGCCCCTGCAGGTCTGAGCTGTGGCATTCCCTGCCCACGGGCAATCCATCTGAAAACCTGAGGGCTCCATCTGCTGACCACAGCTCTGAGCCCAAAGAAAAAACAGCAGGGACCTTCACCCAATGACCAGCCCCCAGACTCACCTGGCAACTCAAAACTGAGATTCAGAACCCTAGCAGAACAAAAATCCAACCACCAAACTAATTTAGCACCTATGCTAGTGCCTCTTTAGAGACATTGTTGACAATAAAACCAAATTCCTGTTAATACTAACACAAAAAGATGAATCGCACCGATAAAAGGGAATGACTTTTTGATGAAAGGTTGGGAGTGGGAAAACACATAAAGCATAAACCAAAACAGAATTTTATCTAGAACAGTGTAATTATTGACACTGAGGTTTCTTATTTGCCCATTAAAATCACAATTCCAAATCAATCATTCAAGTGCTCACCCACCCTCTGAGGGTTAAACTGCAGCAAACAGATATTAAGTGACTTGAGGAAACCACAGACACATCAGCAGCAGAGTCAAGGAAAACAAAGTTGAGACAAATCAGTCAAAATCTCCGTTCTTGGGGTGAAAGAGGCCATGCTTAGGATCACTTCCAGCAGGAGGTCCCCACCTGAACTCCTGAATGCTACTGTGCCTGGAAGGCTGGAAGCATTTACACCTGGACTATGCTATATCCTTCAGACACATCTCCCACCTGCAGATGGTCTCTCAAAAAGACTGACATTCTCTGTCAACCCCTAGACTCTAGCAAACCTTTTGCACCAAAAGCTGAGATTTGGAGCCAGTTTTTTAACAGGTTTGAGGCATGCAGTCTACACTGTGGAGAGTAAAAATCAGAAGAATTGGCTACTTTGCCACTGCGCTAAACAGTTAACCACCTTCATTTGCTTGGATAAAAGCAGCCTAAGCAAGAAGTCCTATTGATGACAGAAGAACACTTGTGGGGAACAGAGTTTCATGCCTGGGGAAGGCTTTGGCCATTAAAAATTGACCTCAATCCATTGGGCTTTCATAAGAGTTACAGCAGAGTCACTGACACACCGAGCATCTGTAGCTTCCAGCTCCATGCTCCCATGCAAATCAGGACACTTAGGTAGCTGAAAGGTACTATCGTGGCCTTGTCCTGAAGCCTTCTTGCAGTGAAAATGTTCACCTTCATCCTATAAAAGTTCACAGCTAATAAAAATAAAATTGGATCACAAGTTTCCCCAGGAAAGTCCAGTATTTCTGCATGCTTTCTCATATTGACCAAGTTATATAGGTTCCGTCTCTTCAGTTCTTCTCCCAGAGCTAATTACCCCATTGCCTTGAGTTGGTGACATCACCGTACTTCTCCTCTTTACAAGGAAGTCTGCACAGTAACATGTCAAAGAACATTTACGAGATTGTAAAAATAGTGAGCAAGTTGGCAAGTGAGAAGGTGAATGCAGATTCAGATATTTAATTATACAGTCAATCATGTCTGCAATTCAGACAGCAGCTCAGATCTCAAAACTTAATTACTTTAATTTCAGATTAATAGCTTCTGTTGTCAAAAGCAGTTTGACATGCTGGAAAACAGAAACGACACTGGAAATTGACAGCCTTACTGCTAAGGAAGAAAATAGCTGGAGCATCCCTGGGAAGTATTCAAAACTGACTGGTCCAGACCCTGAGCAACCTGATCCAGTTTTGAAATCAGCCCTGCTTAGGGCTGGGGGTTAGCATGTGAGGGCTTCAGACCCCCCCTCCAGGGGTCCCTAACCACATACCCCATTCTGTGACTCCAGATACAAACGATGAGACAAAGCACAAGCAAAGAGAGTCACCCACACGTGCCAGGTCAGCACACCCCCCCAGCTGTCCTGCACCAAGGCAGCATCTCTGGTGCCGCTCTGGGAGTGCTGTTGTTCCCAGGAGGTGCCTTGCAGGGCTCCCCACAGCGACTTACCCACTGGAGGCACCCACACCTCCTGGCTCCTCAAAGGGCCCAGTGCAGCTGTCACCACGTGGTTTTCAATAGCTACCAAGAGGAGGTGTTAAATAACCAACTTTTATTCCTTTGACCACCCACATGTCGCGGGCAGCTTAGAATACCAGAGATGACGTTTGTTGTTCTGCTTTTCACTTAAAAAATGTGAAAGGAACAGCACAGGGCTGCATTAGAAAGAAACAAAGCCAGAGAAATTTGTGGCAAGGTTGTGAACCTGGCATCTGATTTCACAGTACAGCCAAGGCACACGCTGAAGGAAGAACTGTTAGGAATCATTAAATGCTCTTACCTGTCCTGCAAAAAGCCCACACACACCAATAATACAGAGAATGTTGAATACAGCCGAGCCTACAATGGTTCCAACGCCCACGTCTCCTTTTGTGATAAAAACACCTGAAAAACAAGTGCAAGAGAAGCTGCGTAAGTTGGAAAGAGCAGAATTTTTTTCACAGAAAATTATAGACCTCACAACCCCACTAATGAACGCAAAGGCAGGTATTGGTTCTGCCACTTTTTCTCATATTTAATAGGGCAACTTGGAGAGACCTGCTTTCTGAGGGGACCTGGATAGACTGTGTGATAGAAACCAAGCACCTTGGACATGTGTAAGTTACAAGCCTCCTGGTCTTGTGATCCAACATTATGGTAATACTCATCATAAAACACTGTAAGCTCCATGGGTTTGACACAAATTCGCAGGAAACTGTCTCCCAAAAGACATTCCTTCACCAGTACTCTGCTCTTCCCCATATCCCCATCCCAACAGGCTTCAGTAGGGATGAAGCTTCACTAGAAGCTGGAGCTGATTCTGAGCTGTCTGGCCATTACCTACGGACAAGTAGAATGATGCCTCTCAAGATGAGTTATGGGGCTATGTTGCAAGCTCTTTTCAGAACTCTTCTGTCAGATTTGGTTAAAATTGGCCAATGAGGTTAATAGTGAGGGAGATGAACTGACAGGCACATGCATCATAGTGCCACACAAAATCCTTTCCTTAGGAAGCCAGCCTAAAAATAACACTCCATCTCCTGCTAGCTGTCAGTTTGCTTAAATTCACCACTTGCTTTTAAGGTTCCAATAGTATTTATCTGGCCAAGGCAGTCTAAGCATGTTTTCCAACTTTACCCTTTTCTCAAAAGCAGGGAAGCATTCACCTGTCAAGTGACATGCATGTGGATTGTACCACAGCAGGATACTGATCTGACTATTAGGGCTTTTTCAAGTTGCCTGAAGGAATCTGGTTTTACTTTCACTCTGCTACTGCACTACCCTTAACTGAAATACAACCCTAACTTTGTCCAATTTAAGTTTCCAAATGTTAAGGCTTTGCTTGTGTAATCAGACTTCTCTGCAGAGCACACAGCTTTGCATGAATTAACTCATGCTCTGCATCTGACAGCTGTGACTGAAATAGGAGCGTTTCCTAGAGAAAGCATCTAAGCTGAGAGCTAATTCTCCTTGGTGATGGAGAGCCCTCCATATCCTCCCAGCTGCCACCCTGATGATATCCTGCCAACAGAGATGTGGATGAGTAAAACTGCACAAAACAAACTATCTTTTTGTAACGCTGACTGCAGTCCCCTCTCACGGCTGTGGAAGGACCATGTGTGTTTCCTGGGTTTTGCACACTTAAGGACTGTTCAATCCTTCGGTCACAGTTCTCAGAAGTCGAGAGCTGCCTTGTAAGACTAATCAGAGGGGAGGTGATGGCCGAGAACCTTCAGTGGAGGACACAGACAGTCTGCCAGGGTACCAACCCAGGAGGCTGGGGGCACATCCCTTCCTACTGTGCCCCAGGGACAGGGGGGCAGACAGGAGAGGGTAAGGCTAAAGGTGGTGCCCAGCTAATGGGCAGCAACAGTGGACTGCACACTGGCCCTGCTTGGGCAGGGTCAGATCCAAGACCTGCTATGAGAAAAAAGCACTCTGAGTCAGTTTCACTTAATGAGGACTCCTCGCAGGTAGTCCTAGGTGTGCCCGTGAGGGAAGGGCCGTGGATTATAACAAATGTTACAGGCATGTAGCAATCCCATTTCAAGTCTGAAAAGGAGTCAGGGAAACACGAAGGTTTGAGGAAGCAGCAGCAGGTTAGTTACCTATGACAGATGTAAAGAGCTCAGGAGCGGAGCTTCCTGCTGCCATGAAAGTTGCCCCAGCCACATCTTCACTAAGATGCAAGCGCTGCAGAGAAACGTAGAGGCATTGATTACAACACTGAGTGGCTGAAGGAACCCTCCTCCAAGTGTTCAACTGTCTGCTCACAGAGGACACTGCCAAGGCATACAGAGTTTTATGTCAACCAAGGTTAAATATAGGGGAAAAAAGTCATCACAGGCATTGGCTACTTAAGTTAGCATCTCCTGGCAGAGGACAGAAAGGGTAGCACTCTAGACAGAGGAGCAGCTTCACCACTCGTGGCTCTGTCTGCTCCACCATCCCAGTAAGACACAAGTTATCTCATCCACTTTGGCCCATACAGGGCAGGATTGCAGCTGAGTCTTATTCACCCCCAGCCACCTTCCCTGGCATCACTCAAGCCTTGGACATTTACCCTCTCCTCACCCCTTTTCTCTTGGATTACCGTCACTTACCTCCTATACCTGTCCCTCAGCAGTACCCAGGGACTGTCTGTAACAGGGGCTGCTGGCAGGGAAAGGATCCACTGTTCTATGAAAACTTCATCAGCATATGCCGCTTCTGAAAATTCACTTGGTTACTTACACCCTTTATGTTGTCTGCATTCCGACTGCTCCATCTGCACCAGTTGCTGCTTAGCAGATGCCACGAGGCTGCTGAAGACCACATGCCTTGCTGGCACCTTCCCCATTCAACGTGGAGCTCAAACCGGCCCCCAGATGGCCCCCAGCTCTGAGCTGTTACTCCCCCAGGCTGAGTGCCCAGCGGCTGTGGCTGTGAGCACAGGGAACACTGACAGCCCCAGCACTGTGAGCTGAGGGTGCTGGGAGGTGTCCCTGGCAGAGCTGGCTGACAGAGGCAGCACTCCCAGCCTAGCAGCACAGAGGAAACCTTCCTCTCCCCTCATCCCTCCACATCGCTGCAGGGCTTCTCTGCAACTTTATCATTATCTTTGCACAGAGACAGGACTGCAGAAATCCTCCCACCAGCCTTATCTGGATTGAAGATCCCACAACAGCTACTCCTGGCGCCTAAGCAAAGGTAACTCTATCCACTGACCATATGTAGGCAACAACATTTTGTACATAAGTTATGGGGACAAGGCGAAAGGACAGGATGTGCCCTCACCAAGAATGCCTTTTAAGCAGAAGACCATAGCATTGCTGCAGTGCTATAAAAGCTCGTGGAACCTCACTAAGCACAGCTTCATGGAAAATGATTTTTAACAGGAACAAAACTATGGTGGAAGAATTTCATGGGACCAGAAGCAGATTCCCCAAAGGCCAGGTTCTTCTGCAGGATGCTCTATGGAACTATGGAGACAGCCATCCTACAAGAGCTGCACTGCAACTCACAGTGTCTTTTCAAAGCAAAGACCACCAGCCTTTGCAAAGTGGCCCAAACCTTTTCCCAAACATTCTTGAGTGCTAACACCAAGAACAAACCATGGAAAGCTGGATATTTTGAAGCCAAGCTATTTTGGACTGATGAAATCAAAAGCAGTTGGACCAGGAAACAGGACTGTGTATTTCTTTTGCTATTATCTAATTAGAGAACTGTTTAGTTATGCATAAACTACATAAAGGGACTTGAACGCCCCCAAAGGTCACCTATGGGGTGAAAAAAAACTTTTGGGAGAGAATCAAACAGGAGCAATAGGAACAGTAAAAGTCTGACCCATTTATATGACCCATTTTGATAACCTGTAATGACACAGCACCTTTCATCTGGACAGTGACTTCTCAATACAAATACTCCAGATCTGGTGTTAAATTGCTAAGCTTTCTCTTTCACAGACAATTGACTAAAAATAGTTATCATCATCTTATTGGTAGTGCTGGCTAACAGAATGGTTTGGAACCACTAAAGCACAAAAGGAATTGTTATGCACCATGGAGAAAAAAACAAGTAACCAAAAAGCAAAGATCTTGTCAAGTGAAAACCACCTTCTCGAGCCCAGGTGCAAAAACGGCTCATATCGGAGGGTTCTGAAGTACAAATATCAGGATAGTGCAGAGATGACTTCCATCAGAGCTGTCAGCACAAATGCCTTCTCATGCCATCTCCCACACCTCTCCCAGGGCGAGGCACAGCCCATGCCCTGACGGGTGACACTCATTGCCAAGAACACGGGCAGACTCTCCCCCAGATGACACAGACATCTCACAGACCAGACCATATTTTCTACATGCAAAGATTTCATTGTCTGGAACTGACACCAGAGAGGGCTCGCAGTCCCTTCAGGCACACGGTCTGCGTTCACTCTGTAGCTGTCTGACCTCATTTAGGCTAAAATGTACTGCTTGTCTTCTAAAATTTCAGCATGCCAACCTTAGCAAAAGAGGGACAGAGTCCCTTGCAATTGCTGGAAGCATTCACAAACTTCTTTACAGCTGACCTAGCTGTCCCTGCTGCTTTACAACTCAGACCCACACAACACAAGATGCGAGACTCGGGTCTTCAAGGACAAGGTACATCTAGATCTGTGGTTTCTACTGGGGTAAATCACCAGAGGTTTTAATTTGTGTCAGCTAAGTGTAGGGCCTGCTCTTTCTGCAGAGACATCTACAAAGACACATAAACAAGAGCCAACAGCAACTACCACAGTGAGCTCCTGGGCTGGGGTTATCACCTGGAAGCCAGCCTGCAGCCAGCACAGCCAGGGAGCCCATCGAGCTTGGGAGTCACTGCTCAAGAGAATGAGTTTGCCACCACATTACACACTGCCTCCACTGTTAAGAGGAGGCATGATGTATATAGAGGAGCTGTCATTGGACAGGTGTCAGTGAGTTGTACGAGCAGACTCCCTGCCCATCTCCTGCAAGGGGGACTGGGAAGCTGAGACAACACACACATGCCATATTGAGCAACTAAATAAGCAGCATGAGGAATGCTGCAGGACAACAGTAAACACGCCATCATCACTTTCTGAGGCTTCCCAGAACTGCTGCAAGAGCAGCATATGAGCTGAAGGAACATCTTCTAATACTTACTTCACAAATCTTTTCCAGGGAAGGGACAAAGAAATCATCGCAGACGATTGCCAATGCATAAAACATGTACACGGCCTGCAAAACAAGAGAGAAAAGGCTGAATGTGGAGGTTGTCAAGCAGAACTGAATGACAGCATCCCAACTCATCTTAGGTTTGGTTTGGCATATACTTTTCAAAAAAAAAAAAAATGCTTGTGCAGGAAGAATTCATGGAGCTGTCTGGGATTTAATCGAAAGATCATGAAGTATTTATCCAAAAGTTCTTACAAACTATCAAAAGCTGTCAACACTTTATCAGCACTGTAGAAACAGCTTTTTTAAAAATTTTCTGGACCCTGCTAAGCCACACTGAAACATTTTTGCCTTCCTTTATTAGCCCATTGCATAGCACAAGGCCTTTTTATCGTTGTGTTCTGTGAAAATCTAAACTCTGGAAGAGTAATTTTTGAAATCTGGTGTTCTGTAAAAGGGGAAAGGAGCTTGTTTTTTGTGACTGAAGTGCCCTGCCATGTCACCTGGTTCCAGTGGTAAATCTTGCTAAACTTCACTCAGAAACAAATAAAATCCGAGGGGGAACACAAGACTCAAAATGACATCAAGACAATCAGCTCTTCAATTACATGCAAGAAGCATTTAATCTGTGTTTCTTTATTACAAACAGAATGCACTGGGGCCTGATCTCTGCCTCAAGAGGAAAATGGCACAGCATGGCTCACATCCATGCAGCAAAGCCCTGTCCTCCCCTAGGAGGGCAACCTGGTCCATACTGCCCAGGAGACAGATCTCTGTCCCCACCCCAATGCACATCCCACCACTGGACAGGAAAGCGCTTGTTGGCAGAGGGGAAGAGAGATGAAAAGCATGGCAGGTCCTGGCAGAGCAGAGTGCCCGCCAGCCTGCCCTGCTTTACTGGCATGGACACATCTGAGACTAGCCAGGCTGCTGCTGCACACTCTCACACAAACAGACCTGTGGTAAAGGAGTGGAGCCAGGAAGATGAAGAGGAAGAGGAGCAAGGGCATCATCCCACAGGATGTGCACAAACCAGACAGGGCTGCTTGAAAGAGGCTCTACCTCTTTTTGCAATACCTGCCATGTAACACCACAGGTAACACATGTAACACCACTGCCTTTTATAGTGTGGGGCCAGAGAGTAACTACAGCTGAGAGAAGGGGACAATATTTGTGGAAACAGTGTCTTAATCCTATGGAAATTATAATCCAGTTACATGCACATCACCAATAGGTCCTCCAACTTTGCTCATTGTTTAAGTCCTGCAGAAGCTCAGGTGATGGGAGGAGACCAGATTTCTTTCCTCTGGAGGGAAAGCAGCAATAAAAATGGTCTCCAGGTTTTTATTCTTGTTTTAGTTTTCCAGGAACAGGTTTAAATCTCCCAACCCACTAAAAACTCAGATTTTAACTTGCCAGAATTACAATGTGGCTGCAAAAAGCCAGTAATTACTGTAAATCCCAGCAATGAAAACTTTTCAAGCTCAAAAACAAGTCAAGTGTGTTTTTTTCAAGATTAGAATTTCATAACAACAAATTATTTTGACACCATCTTGAGGGACAGGCATCAGACTGTCACTTAGGACAGCTTCTGTGCTTCTCTGTCACGCCTCATAAATGTGAATAAATGTAACTTAGACTTTTTGAAACTCTTATGCTGGAAAACAGTCCTAAGGACCACAAATATAAGCAAAACTCCAGGTCTCCAACTCTGCTGGGTGCAGCAAAGACCCTGATCTTGCAGAAGGAGCACCAGCTGCTGACAAACCAACTGTAAGAGCAGAGCTAAAGGAAGCAAATGGCTCACAGGCATTGTGCATCACAGCAACGAGGAGCAGCAACAGCCCCAGAGAGTTATGTGGCCAAATCCCATTGAAATACAACAGAGAGGGGGTGCCTCACTTCAGCCGGGATTTTTGATCTCCTAATCACATTAATCTGCATTGGGTCATGCCATTGTTTTCCTTCCCAAATACACAGTAATGCCTTTCAAGAACACTAATCTGTCCATCATCATCATCCCTGTAAACTGAGCACATCCTCTTCCTTTGACATAATCCACATCCACGGAGCACAGGGCACTATGTGGCTGCTCAGGCTTCCCACACCTGCCACCAATGTGGCAGCCAGGTCCTGCTGGAGGGAGGCCAGGAAACAGGGACCAGGAGAAGACAACAACCCACAGCAGCACACACTCCAAAACAGGGTGGCTGCAGCAGCTGCCCCCACACATGGTGTACACACACGCTGTCTGTATGTCCTCACCACTCCCTAAGGAGACACAAGGTTTCCTGGATGGGCACCAGAAGCAAGACACTCATCAATTTTTCAGTTCAGGAAATTCCTTCTAGGAGTTTTTAAAAGCACATTCAAATGATCTGAGGGGCAGGTTTGTGTTGCTTTCATGAGCAAAGCATCTCCACACCCCAATACCCCACAGGCAGGCACAAAAGTGGCATCTCATGGCATTCTGGTTTTTAGAGCGCACAACCACAACCCTAGAAGGTGACAAAAGAATTGTCCCCCCTGCCCCTGCATTCACATCTGTAGGACCAGATACCGGAGGGAACTGAACAGCAAAAAGGGAACTGAAATGAGAAAGGAACAGCAAAACAAATGTAATGACACTGCCCCCACGCTCTTGCTGATCCTCCTGGAGGAGCAGGGAATGGCAGCTGCTGCAGTGCTGGGAACACAGAGCCAAACCCACTGCACTCCTGGAGGGTATTGAGGGTGACTTCAGCACCCGTCAGCACCGGGCTGGGAGCACCGCCCAGGCTGAACCCACACTGACTTGTACCTTTGAGCATTTACTTTAATGATCTCGTTGCTGTCACAAGTCTGGGTTTGCCTGTGAGTCTTCCCTAATTTTACTGAAGTGGCCTGAGTGCAATACAGTGTAAGGTGTTAAGAGTCTAAGGAGTATCTGGCTAAAACCCAGCCTTAATCACAGACTACTGGCAGCTAATCCCCCATCAGTGGACAGGAACTGTTACTTGGGGTTTCTTGGTGGGGCTTTTCTTGTTTGTTTGCTTTTTAAACAAACGAAACAAAGCAAAGTTTAGACTTTGGGCCAGCAGGAACACAACCAAAACATTTAATTTCATGTCAAGTCAGGCTTGCAGAGGTGGAGCCCAGGAACAGTGCAGGCTATTTCCTGTGAAAATGAGGAAGGCAGCCAGCAGCAGGGCAGGCCAGGCTGCAGCGTGCGCCCCCCGTGGCAAATGCCAACAGGATGGCTGCCACACTGGCGGCTTCCATCCAAGTTAACCCGAGGTTCCCACACTGAGTCTCATGGGTTTTTCCTTCAGCACCCCCCCGCGTCCTCACAGGCGTGGTGGGAGCAGCAGGCTGGGCACAGGTGTGGGAAGGAGCAGGGCAGCACGGGCTGCAGCCTGTCCCACCTGAACCAGCCGGCACAACACGGGGTGCTGCAGCAGGGCCGGAGCATGGCCTGTGCAATGGCAACGGAGGGCGCTGTGATGGGCACAACACACAAAATAGGGCTCAGCCCCGGTGTCATTTAGTTGTGTGTGGCTCTAAGTGGTGATTTGGAAGTCTTTAACCCGACAACACACTTAAAGAGACACTCCTTCTCCCCAGAAGGACATTAAAAAATTAGGAAAATGCAATGGCCCTTGATAAAAGGATTACAAATACCAGATTAAGTACTACATTAGGATTTATTTTTAAATGATGATTTAACAAACAAGCATCAGAGAAGTAATTGCAATCTCTGCATCAAAGGAGATTAAGTATCTTACTCAAAACACCTGTTCCATTGCACAGGACAAAACAGTCATTTTTATGTTTGTTCAGTATCCTTCACCTCCTCATGACAGTCTTCATACTTGAACTAAATCTTGCTTTACTGAGCTAAGAAAAGAAGTTTTTCAGCAAAGAGTGCAATGCTGCAGGAGCCAGCAATCCCCCCAGAGTGCTGGGAAAGGCTGGGGTGACTGTCCCTGCTGCTGCCCCACAGACCCCCTGCCCTGGGGGAGCAGGCCCAGCCAGGGGACACCCCTGAAACCAAGCCCAGGCCTTTCCTCAACTCTGACGACATTACAAACCTCGCCACAGCTCCGTTGTCGGAGAGAAATTTAAAAAAAAGTCAATCAAAGCAGGAACCCCCCGAGCCCAAGCTCAGGCAGGGCAGCAGTGAGCTGTCCGGGCCACAGCACAGATTGCCAGGCACCAGAAAACCAGCCCCCTAACGAGACAGCTCTGTGCTGGGTTCTGACTCTGTGCAGAGATTGATAAAGACAGGCTGCATCCAGGCTGACCTACATTTCCCAAGCATCTGGCGGGAGGGAGGCAGGTGCCGTTCCCATGGCTACCCAGTGCCACGGCACAGCAGGGACCACCGGGCACAGATGCTGCTGCTCCGCCCCACGCAGCACCGAGGGCTCAGCCCTGCCCAGGGACAGGTTCGACCCCAGCCACACACAGGCCCTCTCACGCTGCCAACACAACACAGCCTGGCACCACAGCCCAGATGTGCCAGGGAAAGCTGGGGAAAGGGGAAGCAAGACTGTACTGTCAAAATGACAGGATAACAGAGACCCAAACCCTCCGTTCTTGGCAGTCAGCAAAAGCCTTGGCAATTCCTCAGGGAAGACATTTCACTCCCCCTCTCAAGCAGGGAACGGGTGCCACGAGCACGACAGGGTTGACAGGTCTGCACAGGCACCAGTGCACATCAGGTGGAACAAACTGGAAACCAGGACAATGCTAAGAGAACAACTAGGTGGCCTTCCAGCCCCTAGAAGGGCTGCAAGAGAGCTGGAGAGGGATGTTGACAGAGACCTGGAGTGATAGGACAAGGGGGAATGGCTTCTCACTGCCAGAGGACAGGGTTATATTGGATATTAGAAAGAAATTCTTTCCTGTGTGGGTGATGAGCCCCTGGCACAGGTTGGGCAGAGAAGCTGTGGCTGCCCCATCCCTGGAAGTGACCAAGACCAGGTTGGATGGGGCTCGGAGCAACCTGGGCTGGTGGAAGGTGTTCCTGCCCATGGCAGAGGGGTTGAAACTGGATAACATTTAAGGTTTCTTTCAACCCAAACCTGTCTATGATTCCACAAACAACATTAAGATTGCAATATGAAGCCTCCAAGTGCTGAGGAGCTCCCAGGTTGCAGACTCTACACTTGGTCCTTTAGCAGGGAAGAGCACCAGACTCTCAGAATCCAGATACCGATCCCTTTAAACTGAACAACCCAAACCAGTGACTTAGCAGGGAATTACTGTCCATGGCAGCATGCCCTCTTCTCAGAGGGGACAGGGAAATAATGAGTATCAGTGAAGCACTGAGTTGATGAGCTCTGAAGAAGTATCCAGAAGAAATAAAACACCATGGCTCCAAACACGTAATATGTCCTCAGTGGCCCACTTCTCCTTTAAACCAAAGTATTTTCAGCTCAGCCCTAAAAACTATTGCTGAATACCCACTTTTTCCCAGACTTTTTTGAATTGCTTAAGGATTTACTTTCATCTTTGCGAAGCATCAGATCATGTTTAATAACTCACACAGCCCCACCTTTGTGTTTTCACTTTTATTAAACAACAGAGAGACCCAAGGCCCTAGTGACAGTTTTTGTCCCCTGTTTCTCTGGCTTCCATCAAACCAACTTTGCCTTGATGTCTTTCAGAAATAAACATGAAAGTATGGGCAAAGCAAAGGGCAGAGGAGAAAGAACAAGCTTTATTGAAATGAATAGGAACTGTTTAAGGGGAGGTCAATAAACATGAGAAGCAAGATGACAACCTCTAATCATCACTGCATTGTTTTCCCTACCATTTCAGAGCCCCTTTTACAGGCTGGTTTTCCTCAAACCCACTAAGAAACCTCAATGGAGACAATGAAACTCTGTACCCCTTTTTATTCCTCCAAAAAGTGCATTTCAGCACATGCTCTGGTTTCATCACATGTTTGGTAACTGTATTGCTGGGAGGTAAAAGATTAAATAAAGAATTAAAAGTAAAGAATTAGAGGTTCATCACCTCAATAGAAAGACAATCCCTTTCAACACAGACTAGAGGCAGGTTGCTAAATGCTGACAGTTGTCTGTTTTCTATTAGTACCATTTTTTTGTTTGACAGGAGGTTGTCCCCAACTAGCACAGTGCTAGAGAGGCTGAATCCAGCTGGGTCCTGCACCTCAGGGACATGTAAGAGAGCAGAGTCGATACATTTTCTTAAATCAACCAAACTGCTCTGGAGAATGATGGAATGCTGATGGACTGAGGCAGCTGCCTTGCTGCCTGCTAGACAGGGAGACACTGAGCACACTTCTGCTGGGACAGCACATGCTTACATCTACTCATTACAAACAGAGCTTTCTTTTGATTCTGAAGGAGAAGGTTCATCCACAATTTCAGTTCTCCAGTCTCTGTTTTGATACATGGTAAAGGCATGTTCAACTTATTCAGAACTGAATGCATATATAAATTTTTGGGAGTATTCTTTGTGGGTGCTAAAAAAAAAAAAAAAAATCCAGCTCAGGTCCAGTGCTCACTTTCCAAAACATCTCAAACTCAACGTTCCCATGGAAACTTGGGATTCTTGAGCTTGCCAGACACAATCAATAGCAACGTTATTCAAGAAATTCTTGCAGCCATTTAGCCAAAATAAAACCCTAACACAGAGGGGCTCACATTACAACATACAAAACAATTTATACTTTAACAGAAATTATTAATCCCTGCACACAGCTAATGGCGACTGCTCATTTCAGCTGACTAAAAACTATTAAAAGCTTTTAAACATTCACTAAAAGTGAGTACTTTCTTGGTTGCTTAAGAATGCCTCTAACCCCCAAAATGGACTGACTTGGCAGTTCTTTCCGAACACAGACATTAAAAAGGAAACGAATTATCTTCATCTGCCTAAGAAGAGTGGAGGAAGGGACTTTGAGGGACAGTGCTCCCCTCTGTCAGAGCACTGACCTGCTGACCACAAGTCCTCTAACACCAGTGAAGTGTCCAATGGACTGACAGACCAGGGTTATTCAAGTAAATTTCCCCTGAGCACCTTTAATTTTGGCCTTACCCATGCACACCAACTACACTGACTTCTTTGAGGCAGAGATCACCAAACTACAAGCTCAAAATTGTACAGATTTCTGGTATTAGTAAGGTCTTCAAAAGAGCATGTATTTGAGACTTTTGAGCCCATTTCTGAACTTTGAGGCAAATCCCTTGCCCACCCAGTGTCCTCCAGAATTCTCAAGAGGATCCAGGACACCCTCCAGCTGGTAAATGAAGAGTTGCAATACTTTCTTTAATATACTCAGGAAGCTCACCTTAGAAACCTGTGTACTAAGGGGAATTCTGGAAAACCAAACTTTGTTTCTTTTTATTTTGGGTCTATTAAAGCGTAATTGATAATCTTTTAAACAGAAACCTGCATCTAATTTCTTTCTCCTACAGCTCTGTCATAAGGGATGCCACAGGATTTCTGGGGGTAAGACTTGACTTATTTTTGAAGGCAATGACATGAGTGTCCTCCCTCGACAGGCCCACGCTGCAGCATCCTCATGCTCAGGGCAGAGGACCACAGCTGCCTCCTGGCCTCAAAAAAGCTGGTCTGGCTGAAGAAACAGAACTGGTAGAGCTGGTAAAGAAAGCTTTCCAATTCATGTAGTCTCATGGATATTTCCATGCCAGTATTACCATCTCATATATTAGTGTTCCAGAGTAGCTCCTTGCATAAATGCAGTATCTTTTAGCTTTCAGACATGTGGGTTTTGTCTTATGGATGCCAAACTCTTCCACTTTCAAAGACAACTTTCTCTTTCCTATGGGGTGACATGTTAACAGTGTCTACGGAAGAAATGAAAGCATGAAATGAATCTAAACTATTTTTTCACTATTAAGATGAGTGCTTTTTACCAGAAGACCCCAAGAACACAAACTATCAGGTCCCTGACTGCACGGTCCATAAAATGCACCAAAGGGAAAATAGTTTCCATCAAAGCACTGGAGCACACTGAGCCCTGTCCGTGCCAACAGGAGAAGAAAGGCAAAGTCACAACACTTACACAAAGGACGTGCAGGACCACAGCTCCGTGTCTCCTGTCCTCATTCGTGAAGATGTCATTGGGGAATTCATGGAGAGCTGCAAAAAGCGGAGGTGGGGGGGAAGAAAGCTCAGATGTTTAATCAGCTCCTCAAACCCACCGCACGTGCTGTTCTTAACACAGCGAGCTGCCCAACCAAGCGCCGCAGGTACCACGCCAGAGGCTCTGGTCCACCTCCCTGTAGCTTAGCTTACCTTGTCCTTGGGCAGCTACCTTTCCCCAGGTATTTCCTGTGCAATTTGCTTCTGTGGCCACCACTGCCAAATGCCTCGAGGGGGGACAGGTACATGCTGAGAGCACAGTGTGGCTCCGTGCAGGGCACACTCGAGGGACGCAGCCAGTGCTGTTTGGGGCAGGTGCCACTGGGCCTCCATCAGGAGTGTCTTGGTTTTTAGTATCCAGGGTCAGTTTGTCACTGTGTGGGTGTGTATTCTAAAGCCTCTATGCCATTTTTTCCCATGAACTGCTCACAATGGCACATTAGCTGCTATTGTCTAAGGGACAGCACACCCCTCAGGCTGCAGGCTGGGTGTTTTGGAACTTCTGTGAGATAAGGAAATTCTTCTGCCTCCACACCCACCTGAGGGGTCATGTCTGCTAATGGCCCATCAGGGGTATCAAAAATAGGTCACTGTTTATCTCACAGAGTAAATCACCCATTGTTTAANCCCCGGGGGTGACCCAGCACCGGCTACTCATCTCATCACCTGCGGTCTGTAAAATACCTCCGTGCCTGCCAGGGACAGAGACTGGGGGAGGGAAGGGGTTTTGCTCAGGTTGTTTTTTTTTCTTCTATTTTACTCGGTTAGTTCTGGTTGTTTTTGTTTATCTTAAATATATAGATATATATAAATTATAGCTAGGAACTGTTATCCTTCCATTTATCATATCTTAATTAAAATTTGTTTTGAAATTGAAGGAGATTTGTCCCTCTGTTTTAACTATAAATTTTTCTAAGCTCTCTAAACTTAGACAAGGAGCAACACACCTGGGCTGGAGCAGCAGCTCCCTCCCCACAGCCCAGCAATCAGGACAACCATCGGGAAGGGCACACCACACGGTTCAGAACCTTGGTTGCAAATACGGTGTTGCAAGTCCTTTAAAGACAAATTCCCTCCATTTACTCAAATGCTTTATTACTGCTCTGGATGTTAATTGGCTTATAAAGCACTCAAGGACAGGCTGCCAATTCAGCTGCAGGAATGGTTTTTGGTTATAAACTGAAAAATGTGAAAATGATGCTATGGCATTCAAGCTCTCCCGAGTAATTCCAGATTTGAATTACTCAGTAACAACTGAAGTAACAGTTTTACGCTAATGGTCAGTTCTGCACATTCAGCCTTCAGCTGGGAAAAAAAAACCAAAAACACATCAAAACAAACAAACAAACAAAACCAAAAAACAAATTGTGTTTTTCCTGGCTTTCCCATCATTAATAAAGCTCCAGCAATTAGAATTTAATTAGCAATTCCATAGATGATTAAATGGAAAAACAACACACTCTCCCAGTTTTGCTGCCTCTGAAGCAGTAACTGAGCAAAAGGGAACTACATCTTAATTTTGCTGGAGCAACAGCTCTACCCAGGGGCTGCACCTGGGGAGGAAAACACTCCTTTTTACATTCAGTCATTTGTCCAAAGGCTCAGGTTAATACCGTTAATTGTATGCCTATGGATTGGTACATGTTATAATGAGTCCTAACAAACTACAAGGAGCTGCTGGAGCAGTACGGACAGCACGTATAAAGTATACATAATGGAGAAACACCAGCAACACCCTTCTCTTTTATGAGAACCAGCAATACTTGGGACTTTTTACCACCAGCCAGGGTGCACGTGTCAGAAGCTGTAGCCACTTCCTTCTGAGGCAAAACTAGTAATGCCAGGCTGCCCTCACCCTCCAACCCCAGCACGTGTGCTGTGCCTGAGCCGCCAAAAGCTGCCCAAAACATCCTTAGGTGTGCAGCCTAAGGAACTAGTCAAGCAGGTACCAGTACAAGGGGACGAGTCAAAAACCCCACCAAGCAACACCAAACGCTGTGGAAGAAAATGAAGTTAAATCAAGTGGAAAGGATTCATCTTTCCTCAGCAAAACTTCATTTTTGGTGTGATAACCAAATTCTGACATCATAGTTTTAAGAAATGTTCCTGACCATTCCTGACCCCACAAGCAAAGGAAACATAGGGAGGTCTGCCTGCAGCAATATTCAAAATGGTTTGCTAACATACATACACACACTCATGTGTGCTTCCCCCTCCCTCCTGCAGCTGCCTCTGAGATTTTACATTCATTACAGACAGACAATAAAAATCCAATCCCTTTATCAAGAGTCTAGGAGGTTCAAGGAGCCCAAAGTGCACCTAAGGTAAAGGCAGGGGAAAAACAGTACAAAAATAGCATAAGCTGCCAATAGTGCAGTGACCGGGAATCCTGGCCCTCCTTCCTGTGCACAGCACAAATATCTAGTCCTTCCTCGAGTTCAGGTTCCCACCTCACATTATGGGGAAATGCATCTCTTTATGGGAGAAAATCCAAGGTGTCCATCACCACATTCTCTATGACACTGCCTGAGCACAAACACTTTTAGTGGGTTACACTTGAAAGTATGCAATTATAAAGTAATGTATGCAAAGCTGAAATCTGCTGCATTTTTATTAGCTGCATCAGGTGCAGATGAGTACAGATAACAGCAGAGCTCTGCAAAACACAGGGGCTCTTTTCTAAAAAGAAATAAAGGGTGTTGCCGAAATAGCACTCCAACAACAGCCTCTCTATTTAGTCAGACATAAAAGCTCAGACACTTTATTTTGCTCTTAAAAGAGTCCTCAGCCTTTGTACAGAACATGATGTCAGATTTTGACAAGCTTATTTTGATTGCATGGAAAAAAAACCCCAAACACACTGCCAATGAATCTAAACTCAAAGAATTCAAGGTTTCTGTCTAACCACCTGCTCTGGGCCTGCAGACCTGGAGGTATCAGCCTGAAAGCAGCAGAAGGGCAGCATCTTCCCCCACCTCCACACACCTGCTGTGCAGACACCAGGCATGATTCCAGGAGCAGCACCCACATTCCCACCATAACCTGGGCGTCCCAGCCCTTGGCACATGCAACTCAGTTTTGGTTCTCAGTTAGTGAGGGGCACGTTCCCAAAAAACCACACATAGGAGTCTGCAACTCAACAAAACAGTCTTCAGGGTGTAGTTCTACCTTGTATTGGCAACTTGTACAACTATGAAAAATTATTAGGATTATTAGCATTTGCAAGTAATTGGAACTAGATGACTATTAGCAAGGCATGGATTAGCCTTGGAAAGGAGGCTAAACAATACAGGGTGACATGAGCATTATGGGTGAGAAGCTGTGCTCTTTAGCATCAACTGAGAGCTTGACAAGGCTGCAGGTGTTCTGACAGGCAGCAGCTGCTGTGCAGGATGGGGAGCCCTAACCTCTCAGAGAGGGGTACAGGGCACCCACCACAGCCACAGCACAACTCCAGGCACGACAAAAGAGTGGGGGGCCTGCTGCTGCTCCCTCCCAGGAGGGCCATCACAAGGGTGAGGCTTGTGAAACAGCCAGAGCAAAGTTTGGACCCCTTCTCATCAAGGAAGAGTTATTTTAGTCATAACACAATGAGCTGGAATGAATTCTTGTCCTTTTATTCTCAGTGTGTGATTCACTGAAATTGGAGCCCCGTTCAGCCCTGGCTTCAGCTGCCTTACCAAATGATCCTCATTCCCACTGCCCTCAGAGGACTGGCCAGCACAACACAGATATGCCTCTGTCCTGCATAGCCCAGCTCCCCAGCCCTGCTCACACCCTGCCCTGGCCAGATGTGTGGGCAAAGTGCTGCAGCACCATCCCTCCGGAGAGCCACCTTACACAACCCTCCTCCTTCTACTCCCTTCCCTCTCCTATTTAGTGTTTTCACCTCGCCAAAAGGCTTCTTTTTAAAAAAACCCGACACCGTACTGGATCGATAGTTCTCAAAGCTGCAACATCCACTTATTTTTAAAGAAGTCTTTATATTGCTAGCCAGTGTACCTACTCTGGGGAAATTGCCACTACTTTCAGAGATGAAAGATGTTCAGCCTGGCTAAAGAATTACCAGCAAAGAAAACTCACAAATTTATAACCTTGGTTCATTTCCTCATGCTGTCCCCATAACTCTTTCATGGCAGAGGTAAATCACACCAGTGCTAGGCTTCCAAGGCATCCAAACAGCCAGTCAGTGCCAGGCTCTGCAACTCCAAGGCACCCAAGCACTCCATCAGTGCCAGGCTCTGCAATTCCAAGGCATCCAATTGTCCAGTGGGGAGAGGCCCAGCCTGTATCTGTACACAGCTTTGCAGGCTAAGTGGTCTGCCAGGGGACCATTTGGCTGCTGCTTCCCAAAGAGCTCTTCCAAAGAGGGCTGTACTTCCCAGCACTGGGCAGAAGGTAAGGCTACTGAGAGTCACAACTTGAAAAAATTACAAGAGTGGACTAGATTAGAAACCAGGATTTAGATAGACAACTTCACCATATAAGGTACCACTGGTATTCACACTATCAACATGACTTCAACTGCCATGAAAAGTCCCAGGGACAACTACACTTCTGTAGCTGGAGAATCACCCAAACGCACAGCTGTGCCAGGCAGCTGGGAATGAGCTCTCATCAGAGCCCAGATGACAGAGCATTTGCCCACCTCCAGGTGCTCAGTGTGCCAGCAAATACAGCATTAGCAGCAACCACAACAGAAACAGAGAACAAAGGGGAACATCATCACAGCTTCAGACTGGCAGAGGGCAGGGTTAGAGGGGATACTGGGCAGAGATTCTTCCCTGAGAGGGTAGCAAAACCCTGGCACAGGACCCAGAGAAGCTGAGGCTGCCCCATCCCTGGAAGCATTCAAGGCCATGTTGGACTGGATAGCCAAGGAATGGGCATCAAGGAACATCCTCACGTTTGCTCATGGGGTCTCTGACTTCTACTATTGTCACCTATGAGAGACAGATGTTAGTGGTGCAGATCTTGTGATGTGAATGAGACAACATGTTTTGCACCCATGGTAACAGCTTTATTTACACAGGGAAACAAAAAATTTTAAAACAATTAGCCACCTTTTTTTCCCTATCCTCAGAATCATTATTTTCATCTCACCCAATTCCCTGACCCCCAACAGCACCCCTGGCCAGTACCAGCTCTGACAGCCCCAACTGCACAGGTGAGCAGCCCCTGCATCCCCGAGGTCTGTCCCTCCCAAGGGAGCAGGGACCTGCCAGGGTGGCCCTGCCCGTGCAGGGAGGTGAGCAGGCTCAGGAACTGCTGCATCTGCTCAGCTGTCACTGCCTGCAGACCAGCTCGGACTATCCCACCCTGCACAACACACCACTCCCTCTTCCCATGGGGAGCAGCCTTAAAGCACCCAGTACCAGAGGCAAGGGACTGTGAACATCTTTTGCTGTCTTTCAAATCAGTAAGAGCAGGCAAATTATCTCTGAGCAGAGAGTGATACATAAATGTGTTACTGTCTATCAAGTGAAAATGGTGTTTGCATTGCAATGGCATGATCTAAAATGCAAAGAGTGGCAAACTATGCTGACACATCAATAATAAAACATTTTGCTAATGTTTTACTCGTGTCTCCACTTAACTGCTGCAAACAAGCACCTGAAGCAGGGCAGGGGTACATCACCCCACTCTAAATCATGCAGCATCTCCACAGGCACTATCCCATGCCTTGGGGTGGTGTTGCTGGGCTTGCTCTGTGCCCCCCATGAGCAGACCCCTCTATAGGCCAGAGAGAAGCAGCCACACAGACATGTCTGTGGGCTTGGCAGCTTTGGGTGGCAGGGCATGTTAAATCAAGTTAGGGTTGTCATCTCACACCACACCAGATGGGGTTTTCCCCCTCACTGACCTTTAGCTTTTCTTACCAATAAGGCAGTAAGAGCCCAGTCCAAGGCACATTTCCATGACAGACAGCAGCTGTCCCACAACTCCTCTGTCAGAGATGGCAGCAAGAGGCAGAGTGGTGGGAGAGTCCCTTCTGAAGCTACTGAGCCTTGCCAGGCACCCGTTCAGAGGTGCCTCTTGGTGGGATGAGCCAGACAAAGGCAGACGTGGTGTGAACAAAATGGGAAAGATCTGTGTTTCTATTAAGTTATGCATGGGCCAGGGGAAAGAAAGGAGAAAGAAGACAAAGGATTGGGAACATGAGATGCACCACAGGGAATTCAGAACTGGCAGCTCATTTGCATGGGAACTGAGAACAAACATTGCTCCTTCTTACTCGGGAGGAAGCACTCGTGAGAAATCACTGCCTGAAAACACTCTAGAGCAAGCTTCTCTCTCCCTCCACCTATGGAACAGCCAGCATTACAGCTCCCAGGAAGCTCCATTTCTGCCTTGTAGCACCAATTCCAGGAAGGAAAGCTCTGGTCTGGCTTGTGGTTTTAGACTGCAGGGGTGTTTTATCTGGGTGTAAACATTCACATGTACACAACACGCACGGCTCTGTGAGCATCCCCAAGAGCTGAGCTGTTTGTCATTCCATTCATATCTGCCACATCTTCAGCACTTTAGATGTTCAGAGTTGTACAGAAATTGCAAAGTGCATCTCCTTTGAAACAAGACACATCAAGTGTCCAACCCTGCACTCCCCATATCCTGACCCCTCCTCTCTTGAGACTCTCCTGGCTGTTGTGTAACAGCAGCTCCCAGGCTCCACTCCTGCTCCATCCTAAGGCTCCTCTGCTATGCCAAGCATACACACACCAAATGAGGCTCCCCTGAAACCAACGCTTTCTTCAGCTGCAAGAAGTCTTAAAGGAACAAACCTCTCCACATAAGCAGAGCCCCTGTGAAGTCAAAAAGGTTCTGCTTTGGAACTTCAGTCCAAATGAATTGCTTGCAAGGTCAGAGGAGCATCGAGATCCAGTGACAGCAAGTAAATCTATCTCAACACAAATGGGGAAGAAATAAGAAATAATAAACAGCATGCAACAGCATATGGTTCAGAGAGAGTTTAAGTCAAATAGCAGTAAGTGACCTTTAAAGAGAAGGTTATACCTTTCCTTTGTTCAGTACAGGAATAATTGCTGTTTCAGTAAGAATCTGGCAACTGTTTCCCAGGATCTCTGAGCTTTTATATTCCTGTGTTTCCCTCGACTATGCTATAAGTTAAATTGCTTAAATATATATATGCATGCTTGAACTGTCAGAGGGCAGGGTTAGAAGAAATTCTTCCCTGTGAGGTGGGCAGGCCCTGGCACAGGTTGCCCCATCCCTGGGAGTGTCCAGGGACAGGTTGGACAGGGCTTAGAGCACTCTGGGCTGGTAGAAGGTGACCTTGCCTGTGACAGGGGGTTGGAACAAGAGGGTTTGTGAGGTTTCTCCTAACCCAAACCTTTCTGGGGCTCTGCAGTAGCTTTTGTTTTGCTTTGTGTCCCCAGGTCCCACCATCACAAGCAGCAATTCCTGCCTGTAGAAGGGAACACTTGAGAGTTAGGCAGAATTGCCAGTGTTATAACTTTACAGACCCAAGGACCATTGATGTTGGCTGAAGCTATTTCCCTTGACAAATGCAATACTTCTGCAAAGTGATCCATTATCTGCCACACACTCTGGTCAAAAATAGCTGGCATGAAAAAGGTTCTTAGAGAAACCACAGCAAGAAAAGAACAAATCCATGGCCAGCTCCTGTCCTCACATGAACTGCCAGAAATTCCTAATAACTTACTGACTTAATTACAGCTATCCTGAAGTTCCCAGACTTGTTTTGACTTGGAACTGAGTGCAGTCCCCCTTCCAGCAGCTTTATTTTAGGGAACAAATATTTACATTGTGTTCCTGTCCATGGGTAGGCTAACTAAAAAAAAGTAATTATTTTACAAGAAGCACTTCTCTAGAGCCACCTGTTGAAGAAAAGATGCTGCTGTCACCTCTCTTCTTTTCTTGAGGAGAAATGGGAAGGATTACTTAATCTCTCAGCATCCCAAGTGCTGGATGCAGGGATGTCATTAGTTTAAAGAAAGGGAGCAAATTCCCCCTGTATGCTTCAGCCTTAGCCCCATTATAGGAGTGGCTGCAAACTTGGACTGGAATACACACAAAAAAACCCCAACAACCTTCAAAGAAACAAACTTTTGGACTTTGCCCAAAACACGTCAAAGTTGTGGCTTAAACACACGGTCCAGGCATGGAGGCAGCTTGACCATGGAGCAGCCAAAGCCAGTGCTGCCTGGTGACCAGCACAGCAATGCCACTGCAAGCACAAGCACGGCACAGGGACAATGAGGTCCTAGAGGCACAGAACCATTTAGGGTGGAAAAGCCCTTTTAAGGTCACTGAGTCCAGCCCCACATCCAGCACTGTCCTTCTGCAAGGGGAGCACACCCAGCAAAGCCTGACCAAGGTGGGCTCCTCTCTGGGTTACCCTGGCCCTCCAGCCTCTGGAGAGCAGAGTTGAACCTGGAAGCTGCTGTGGGCTCTGCCTCTCACATACTGTCAGGGATTTACTGCCTGCAAATGAATTTCAACATTTAAACTGTCCAGGCTCATCTGCAGAGCAACTCTAATACGCTTTAAGCTCCCTTGAATGTCTAAATGCTTAAAGCTATTACAATCTCTTTGTTATTTTACATTAGGCATCCCATTAACTACTTTCTTACTTTGATGTAATCAGTGTTTACCATTATTTGGAGATCAATTCTGGATAATGAAGCCACATGGCCTGTCTCTTCTACAGTGAAGAGTTGATCAGCAAGGCAGGTCAGCCCTGCCATGACAGAGAGCCCCCACCCCATCATCCTAGGGAGCACCCTGGGTACAGGGCAGGGCCCCAAGACCTGCTAGAATTTTCCATTTAAGCTTACACTCCTGACACACAGAGGATCTGGTCCCTTCTCAGCCACAACAGAAACAAAGCTATCTTTTCCAATTTCCATTCCAACACTATCATCCACAAGGTGCTTCAAGTGCTCAGGCACTTATCTTATGTAAATAGATTTAGTAAATCAGGGAGAGTTCCACAGTTCAGACATCCATCATTTTAACTCCTTGCATATAAAACTAGCAGGAAAATTTTACATTCCAATATTGCAAGGTTAAAAGGCTATACCTACCTAAAGTACCTGTAAGAGGGAAATTAGAGCAATCCTTTACTTTGCTAGATCAGTGAAGGTACATCAAAAGGGAATTCTTGGGGATATAAACAGTATAAAGGCAAAGGATGTTTGCCGCAATCAGTCTTCTAACCTATGCCCAGTACTGGCAACTCTACTGATATAAACCACCACTGAAATTAGACAATGAAAACCTATCTGAAGACCAGACTCCCATAAAGATTCACTACCACCTGAATGAGTGTTCTCTTATCATCCAGTTGCCCATGTCATAGCTCACCTAAGAGAGAACCCTCATTTACACACGATGCATGAAAGTTAGTGGCCTTTGCCTGTAATGAAAAGCACGTTGGAAAGGATTTTCAGGTGACAAAGCAGTGCAGCTCTCTGGATAATAGCTAGCCATTTCCAAGGCATCCCGACATCACTGGCTTGAGCTCAGCTTGGGATCAGCCACAAGCCCAGCTCCTCTACGAGATGACCGCAGTCAGCTCTCTGCCTGGCTGTCACCCACAGCACAAGTACTTACTTTCACCTTTCAAATGCCACCATGGCTCCTCAAGCCCCTTTTTCAGTTTATCAAGATTTCTGAATTGCTCCTCCAAGTGTACCCCGGACTTCATGTCACCTGCACACCTGACACATCCCCACTGTTACCTGCAAACAGATAGGGCATTACTCTTCAGCTACTGCACCACAAAGTTCATCATGTCCAGGCTCAACTGGGAGGCTTCTGAGCCTGTGAATTACTCTGCCACCAGCAATTCTCTTACTCCAGACTGAGATTTCAGCATTTTTCTCAGTGTTATATGCACTAATCATTCACTTGTCAAAGACCATCTCAGAGAATACTGATAAATGTGCTGTCCCAAGAAGCTTGATAAATCATTTTCTGGCTGTCGGGGTCCAGATCCTTGGAAAGCCCATGCACAAGCTTTGCTCTGAGCTCCCAGCAGCCCAGGCAGGACAGCCAGCCAAGGCCTGTGCTCCAGCACAGAGCAGAGCTGGGTCCTGCCCTCTCCTCCATGGTTCCACTGACAGATTTCACTTTCACTTTTCTGCTCCTAGTTGGTTTCTATACAAAACAAGATACTTAAGAGATTTCTGCGGTTTTACCACTTGTTAACTGTATTTATTCCCTGATGAACCACACCGAGCTGGAGGACCACCACAGCCCCTGGGACCCTGCATGTTGGCAGGAGATGGGGCATTGCATGCGCTCACCCTGTGTGTGCACATCACTTCCTATCCTGCACCAAAACACGCGCTGTCATGTGAGCCTCACACATGTGCCTCTGAGTGGGCCTTAAAGAGGCCACACATGCACATATGGACAGACACGTACTCATCTCTGTGCATACATCCCCCCCCGCACACAGTAGTGCCTACATTTATCTGTCTGAAATAGGAGAGCCTCAGGATAATGGGGAGTCAGAGCAGTTCGGTTTATACTGTAACAGTGGGGAAAAGTGAACATGCACCACATGCAAATAAAGTAAAGTACACAGCAGGTCCCTCTGCAGCTACACATTTTGCTTTATGGTGACAGGCAGGCTTAGAGCCCAATCTCTGGCATAAAAATCATATCAATCAATGTCAACATACTGTTCATACATCAGAAAGACAACACCGGCTTTAAATAGGTACCAGCGGTTGCAGAAGACAAGGCACTTCCAGAACTCCATCTCCAACAAGCCTTTTATCTCTCACAAACTGAGCACCCCTAAATATAGGACTACTGTTAAAAATTCATGAGCTTCAGCAGCTATTTATCAAAGTCATGGAAACAGAACATTTCCATGATAGTGAATGGCTTGACATTCATTACTAATAAGCAAATGTGCCCTTTATTACCATTTCAGAACAGAACATTGCTACCAATACTCAAGGAACATTGCATTATCACTAGGTGTTAACATTAGCTTTGCTACAATACACACATCATTTCTGCCATCTGGATGCCTCATGCTTATTAGCTCCCAAATGATGAAGCTGATGCCAGCTTTGTGGAGCTTGACCTCACAAGGCTGCTGGGAAGGTCCAGGCCCTGCATCCTGGAGGTGGGGAGGTGCTCCTCTCCACAAACTGTGCCCCGGACCACACTTACCATGATCCCTTCCTCCAGTTCACTGGATGCTCTTGCCAGAAGGGCAGAGGCCAGCGCAGCCATGCAGCAGCATCAGCAAGCAGTGACAGCACCGCAGGCACGGCTATGGCCCCACAGCAGATGACAACACTGACTGGGACACTGCCTTCATCATCAATGGCAGCTCCTTTCACCCACAGAGGCTTCTACCATAATCTCTGCACCTTAGAGTTCAATTAGGCTATAGCCTTACTTCCATGTAGAAGAGGTGACAGAATTATTCCTTTCTGTGATAGTGTATTTTATCTCATATATGCAAACTTTTAAACACCTTCTATGCTGACACATAGAAAGGACTGCTGTCTGCTGGGATGGCAGAAAGGAGAAGCACAGCAGGAGGAGGAACCCTATCACCTTCCTCACACAACATGAGAAAGCTGGAGAAGAAAATGGGGTGTTTTGATTTCAGTGGATCTCTGAGACTTTGTTCTTCCCGAAAGGGTTCTTGAGGTAAGCTGACCAACAGCTGTCATCCTGCAAATGTAGATGGGCTTTTTCTTGCCCTGCCTGTGCAGAGAACACATCCTGGCAGTTAAACATTTCATACAGGGAAGCTTTTCCTGTAATCTCCACCCACATGCCCCTTCTTCTCCATCCTTTGTCCCTTTCCAGCCTGAACAAACCCACACCAGAAAGTCTTTATTATGGTTTCCTGCTCTTCACCTCATGCTCAGACTGCCCAACACACCCCAGCCAACCATACACCCCCCGATGTTGTGCTTCCCACCAGGAGCACCCATCCCCCAGCAGCCCTGACCAGATCCAACCTATGGATCTCACTCTGCTGTTTGGCCAGGTACCATCCCTTTTGTATCCCACACTGCAGTTGTGCCTGGGATGTTGCAGTTCAGTCTGCACACAGGTCACTTAGCAAGCTGGCAAATCACCAAAGTTGGTGGGTCCTTTCACAGGGCTGGAGTTTTCTTCCTCCATGCCTGTTCCTGGCTGAATGTTGATTGGAACACTAGAAATCCCAGGACGTGAGGGCTCCAGGCCCTTATGAGAGCGACAACAGCAGGCACACAGTTCTCTTCCTCCTCCTTCAGAGAACATCAGAGGAAGCTGCAAGGGCAGCTGTAATTACATGTAAATCCCCACATGGGCAGAACTCTATATTACATGTGGATGGAGAAAGGACCATCTGTTTTATGAAGGTACTACGCAGCTTTTCCTCATTTTCTTTCTTATCCCAATTATATTCTTTCCCTCCCCCTCCTCCCTAAGTGGAAGAATTGCCACAGCACTATCTAGAGTCTTAAAATAAGATTATCTTTTTAAATGAGAGAGTCTTTAAAGTGGGATTATACCTTACAACAGCAAACTAGTCTTTCAATCAATTCCAGAGGATCTCCTTACAGCCTCATTACTCTGGAAGAGCCTACGCTTATGGGGCAACAAATGAGAAGCATTTACATGAAGGCACACCAGTTCAGGAAGTGCCTCCTCTGGCCTCTTCTTCCCTGAACATGCCAGACTAGTGTACTGGTGCTCCTCCAGAGCTTTGTCCACCATGTGTCCATGACACTAGTGAGACTGGCGCATCAACAACCATCCCCAGTGTTTGCCCACGAGAAAGGCAGGAGTTGTATGGAGTGAGGTGGGAGGGGCTCAGACTTGAGAGAAGAGGAGGAAGGGTGGTCTTGTTTTCAGAGGTGCCACCAGTCAGACATTCAGCTGAGGATGGACACACCAGCTAGTACAAAGGGGACCTTGGCACAGCACAGCAATCTGTAGGGATTTTTAAACTCTTTTGCCTCTTGCAAAACTCCCAGCTGTTTTCTATAGCAAAATCTTGCATCATCAAGGTTGGCTTGTCAGGGCAGTACTTGTGTTGCTGCTGCTACAGCTAGAGATGGAAAAAGAGCATCCCAGAGATACTTTTCCATCAATGAATTAGTTAATACCTTCCACTTTAACATCAAACATCACCCTATCCCCCGTCTGCCACCTTGCCTTCCAAGATGGAAAAACAAGAAAGCAGCATTCCTATCCTCAAGAAAAGCCTTTTTGGGTAAAGGGCTGAACCCTGAAGAAACAAGTCATGATATGCACATTTTGTACAGCCCCCTGCCTGTTCTCAGAAGGGCTGAAGCTGGAGCAGGGACACATTTGACAAGAATCTCCCATTGCACAATGCCTCTCACTGGGCACATTCCAGAGACCCCAGAAGAAGCACATATGCAGACCAGGGCCACAAGCTCACATCCTTCACTGGCAGGTGCAGATGCTCTCCTGGGCTGAGGAACCCCACTGGGTTCAAGACAGGCTTGCACACAGGGACATCAACCACTTTCACATGCTGCTCTCAAATATTTGCTGTGTACACACTGAAAACTCCAAGGCCACTGCCTGTGCCCTGACTTACATGAACTCCATCCATCCACTCTCAACACACAGTTAGGAGGGCACTTCGTTAAAACCGGAGCCACACCTTCTTGCCTACTGTACAGGCAGCTGGGAAGGACCATGCTGATTCCAATGACCTGCTCTGGAAACTAACAACACTGCTCTGCTCAGCTGTGACTGGGACCTTCCTGATCCATGGGAAAAATGCAAGCACCTAAACTTCAGGCATTCCGTGTTGTAAATTTACTGGATCCCATCAGTCCAACTCCACCTCCTTACAATGGACACACATACACTGCAGTAAGAAGGGACCTAGAGCACCTGAAAGCATTAATATCGGGAAGATCCACAACTTTCAGTTTAAAGGCTCTAAGGAGACAAAACTCGTTTAAAGCAAAGCCAAGGAGGATGCCAGGCATCTCCCTGCATTTCATTGGGCTAGAGACAAAGCACTGCACTGCTGAGGATGCCAAGCCATAGGCCTGGTAGTGGGCTGCCTGTAAAGGCACAGACAGCAGGAATGGTCACGACAGCCCAGCCAAGGACATGAACCAGCCTGAGGATGTGAGCAGGCACACAAAGGTAACACACTCTAACCAGCTGTGGTGAGCAAGCCAGGCTATGAGCTGCTCCTGGTGATTCATCATGTCACAAAGAAGCTTCCCTCCGCCCCACCATGATACAGGCTAATTTCCTCTGCTGACCTATACACTGTTCTGTCACACTCGGGGAACACATGCCAAGCACTTTCAAAGAGCTTTGGGGAGGTTTAGCCAGAAGGGCAATGGATTTCAGTGGCAATCACACAGCTAAATACCACATAGCCCTCAGCGGCATAACCTTTGCATAACTATTACACTTCCCTGCAGTGAATAATCTGCAAACAGCCTTAAAAAGGCCTCTCGCCCACTCCTGCACAAACACTCCCATTTCAGGGGTGCACCTGCTAAAAAACTCTATTCACCTCAACAGAGTTTTCAATGCTGTGTTTCCAGGCGTCATTCCAGCCACGCAGAAGCCCAAGCACAGCACCTCTCTCTGCTGGGTTACTAGCCAGAATGAGAGCAGGGATCAAGAGGGGATGCAGAGACATGTGTGCACGGCAACTGGAAGTCCTACTGGCAGCAGAAACGCCGGGTATTTGCAAAAGACCAAGGGCATAACACAGCACTACACACTGCTGAGCTCTGGGGCACGAGGCTGTGGCACGAGGCTGCCACTGGGATCGCTGGAAATGGGCACGAAACAGTGAAATTCTGTGGCTGGGGCAGTCTGGGAAGAGGGACTGCTGAGAGCCAGGCAAGGCACGGCCGTGCATGCTAACAACCCGCCCGACGGCCGGACCCTCCACAACGCCCAGGCAGCCTCAAAGGAAAAGCATTACTGAAAGGCAAGAGGGTTTCTCAGGAGCCTGGAGCAGATCCATCCCAGAGAACTGCAGGCGGCTGAATGCCAGCTTCTGCCATCAGCCAGGCCACCCCAGAGCAGCCAGGGCCACAAGCTCACATCCTTCACTGGCAGGTGCAGATGCTCTCCTGGGCTGAGGAACCCACCTGCAACCCCACTGGGTTCAGGACAGGCTTGCACACAGGGACAT
>VXAU01000581.1:61121-136126 GCA_013399695.1 Formicarius rufipectus | reverse complement strand
CCCCCCCCCCATTTCTTTTTTTTTAAAATTTTTAAACAGTTTCCTGATAATTGTGTTTTCTATTTTATTTCTCACATTGTTCTTCTATGGACATCTAAGATGTATTCCTATCTGAGAAATCATAATGTTTTAAGTAAATGACATATGTAATTCCCTGTGAAGTTTACACTGTCTATGAAACTTTTTATCATGATACTGTTTGTAAGATAGGCAGATCTTTATTGATTCCAATGACTTTAGAAATTCTTTTTGAACAATTCATTACATATATATAGTTATGCAAAATGAGTAACAGAAATGAGGTTTTCCTTCCTCTAGAAATTAGCAGTTCCCTAGCCTTATGAAAGTGAAAAGTGCTGCTCCTGATACTGCTTCTACCTTCTGTGCAAAGACAGAAATACAAAAAAGTTTGAGGAGGAGGGGATTTGATTTCTTTTTTAATGTCTGCCTCCTTCCAGCAAGTCCATCTGTTGTAGCACTATAATTCTGGAAGCAGGATGTGTGTGTGACCAACAGGAGACAATTACTGCCTAAGTGTTTGTTGATTCAGCTCTATAAAGGGCAGACCAATCACTACAGTATGAACAGAAAAGAATTCCAGCTGAGGAGCTGAATACAGATTAACACAAAACACATATATAAATGAGAATGGGGAAAATCAGAAAGGAGTAATAGCATGGAAAAGGATCAAGTAGGAGCAAAGGCTGAAGCAGGGAAGAAAGCTAACATCTTTGGGCCATTAACCTAGTAGTTTATTAGTCTTTATTTGCATAAACTTTATTCTCTGACTTTCCACCTTAACAAACGAAGATGGGATTAAATACAAAAGGAACTGCTTTCAGCCCCCTTTAGAAGAAAACTGCAGTTGTCTTAGAGTATAAGAAGACAGTATCTGTTTTTCATGGAGAAATGGGTACTAGATTTTCAGCAAACTTTGCAGACCACCGGCTAAAAGTGAACCTTCCTTCACTCATTTGAATGCACATAAAATGTCATCATGAAGACCACTTCGTTTTCAGAAGGATAAATGAATTAGGTTTATAAAATAATAAACCAGGCCTCAGTACCACTTGTAGACAATAACTGACTCAGAACCTCACAAAAAAAATCTCACATGCTGAGTGGTGTTTTTAATAATTTTAACTATAATAAATTAAAATAGAAAAATAAATGTTATCAAAATTTCACAGAATTTCAACAGAATTAAGCTGAACATTGTAAGACACCATAATGGAAAGTGATTTACCTCTGTGGTCAGTTTACTAGTTTGAAGTCTCTGATCACTCAAATGTAGCTGATTTGTGAGTCTTTCATTGCTTTCTTTCATATCCTTCACAAAAGCCACTGCAGTCTTTTTTTTCATTCTGTAAAACAGTTATCTGCTTCTGCAATGACTTAATTCTTTCTTGCAGTACAGTAACAGAGTAGCCTGGTTTCTGGACAGTGATTTTTCTCCTTTTTGCTCTGTTTACTAAATGTAAAATGGCAAGTTACTAAACTGATAGACCATCATAACTAACGTGATTTCTAATTTTGTTTTGGCCCTTCAAAAGACTTGCAGTCTCTAAAATATTTTTCAACAACCAAACTGGTAAATTAACAATTGACCTATAAAAACATACAATATATAAAACATGTTAAAACAATCAACCTATAAGCGCTCTAAGTTGTACTTTTTCTAAGTGCTAACACTACAAACTCCACAAGGACATGGAAGTTAAATGTGCCTCTGACTGGTATTACCGAAAATAAGGGCTTCAGTGTCTTCAGTGGTTTGGTAACAGATTGGGTTTTTTAATGTCTAAGCAAAAAAAAAAAGTTAATTTGTTTCATTAGCAGTGTTGGCTACAAGGGGCAAACATGAACAAAAGGCAGTGAAAAGGCTCATATAAGTCAGTAGATTGAATAGGTGACAGTAAAAAGGGAGTATGTTTTAAATGTGTGAAAAGATGCTGGTTGATGGCCACTTCTTATATGACAATTTCACTTTAAAATAATGAGCTAAATATTTGAAAGTACACAAGCAAATTTAAACAAGAAAATTTTGTAACAGCATTCAGTGGGCTTTTGTAATACAACAGAAGTTTTGGTAGGTAAGAATGCTTTGTCAATCTTACTTACAAAGTTGCCAAAATACATAATATTCCTACCTTTGCTTAGAATTGATGAATGTGATTTTTTGAGATAGCAGATCTGCCTCCTCTTGGAATGCAACTTTTCTAGGTCTTTATTCTGTGAAGGGCACTAAATAAACAGAAGCCTAAAGCTAGCAACTCTTCGTTGTGGCACACCAACCATAATACTGCAAATTTTTCCAGTTTGAATTGAAATAAGAATAACTTCAAATATTACATAGATTTTAGTGAATTCTAATTTGAAAATCAGTCTTACAACATCAGCTAGCAAACAGTACCTTCCCATTAAATGTAAAAGAAATAACAAACTGCAATAGGTAAGTCATACCCTTTTCCAATGAATCCCAAAGAAACATGAAGAATCTGTTAATGTATACGTTACTCTTTTAGATACAATGCAAATTTACCAGCAGGTACAGAAGTTGGTCTATACTAATTGCAAGTCTACAGTATCCTATTTCTCAAGATATCTAAATGAAACTAAAACGGAATGAGTAAACTCATTAGTTCAAAAGGAGGAAGACCAGATTAAACACTGAGCTGTAACTAGAGGATGGATGAATCTGTATGAACATGCAAAATAAAAGCATTATATGACCAAGGTTTAACAAATGTCTGCTGCATGACTTTTAAATAGGTGATTTGAAAATTTAGCTGTTTCCAGAACCTATCCAATATCCAATGATGGAAGAAAAGACTGAAGAAGAATGTTGTTTGCAATATGTAAAATGAAAATAGTCAGAGCATGGCATACTTCAAAATCAAAGTACTACTTTGATGAGTACTAAATGCTCAGTGTATTTTTGAACACTTTTGTTCTGGAATTCTGCAACATTTATCCAATTTCTAAAGTCTTCAGATTGCAATACTTACGTGGTATCATGGAACATATTTCTGGAAATATTAATAACTAAAATAGCTGTTAATCAAATTTAAAAGAATAAAGAGCAACACTTTCTCAGCTAACTGCACTGAACAAATTAGTGACATTGCATGATAGCTTAGCCATGAATTCTAGATTTGTATAATCACCTTACAATTTGAAAGATTAAAAACCGAGGCCTCAGCAGATGATGATGAGAAAACATCCATGCCTGCAGCAAAACAATGGGGATCTCTCTCTAGGCCACAGCTCTAATAAATGTATGAGTTGTAAGAGAGCCCAAATTACTCTGAGGATACTGCACCGGGCATTATATATTTATACCATGTGGTGCAAAACTGACAAAGTTACTGTGTCATAAATGATCTCATCTCCAACTCCTGGCATAGCTCAGGACTTAGGAGATTTCTCTAGCCTTTCTTTGAAGGAAAATACCATGACGCAGCAGGAGGGTGCTTAAATCTTCTGGATGGATTTAAGAATTCTGTTAAAATCAGTGTTCCAAACTGCCAGTACTAAACCTTTGTGCAATACTATCCTCTGTAGTCACAAACCATGTTTTCAAATGCTTTTCCTGAAACATGGGAGAAGTTCTGCTGAAGTATATTTAACTGCTTAAGGCTCTCAGGATGCTTTTGTGTATGCTGCAGTTCCACCAGTCTGTTACATATGTGGATCAGAATATATCTGTTTGTGTTTTTCAGTAGGAATGGAGAATAAACACAATACAGGGTAACAGAAGAGGTAGTGGCTGTGTCTACACCACCAAGCAAGAGAGAACAGAGCCTTCTGGACTCCCTGCCTTGTATGTCCTCACTCAGGAGTTGCACACTCTGTCAGATTTTCACATGTATCATGTGCACCTACTATGTATTCTATATCAACAGATGGCTACATAAGAATTGTAATTTTTCCCATTTTCATTGACCCAAAATTTTTTGATGGAATAACACAATCAAGAATATATAACAAGATCAAAGAGTTTACATTTGCTTAAAATTTTGGAGACTAAGAAAACACATTTTTTCCCCTAACCTTTTATTATATTACCGTATAAAACTGAATTTCAAACTAATTATCTAAAAGCAGCAAGTTGCTCAGTATTTCAGGACTCCATTACTTGAACTAAGAAACAACAATATCTGCTTATGTTTCATGTTCCATGAACTGACACAGGAGGGAAAAGCTATTAGACACTGTACAAAATCCAAGAATGACTCATCTGTTATAGATTGTATGGAGCCTCTAAAGACCTGAGAAACAACCAGCTGGCCCTCTTCTGTGAGAAAAAAGCATATAGATGTTAACAATGAGACATGAGCTTCAAATCCCAGACAATGAATGTTAATAGGCTAAAAAGAAGGTAAAAGTATACTTTTCTCAAGATAGAATCTTCTGGACACAGAGTCAAAATCATCTTTCTAAAATGGAGACAACTTGTCCAGTACACTAAACGAACTGAGAGATGTTTATGCTTGATTACCATTTGGCTAGAGAGAAGGGAGGGATGTTTCCCTGTTATGGGTTAGGTCAGCCTGTTCTGTATGGCATTTCTGACTGAGAGAAGGTTTAATGGGATGTCTGTGGCATTCTCTGTCTGGCCTGTGAGACAGCAGCACTAGCTTACAGCAGCTTTACATTTTTTAATCAGCTTTTGCACTCCTGACAACCTCTCTAAATATTTTTGCAGATTAATTGTTCAGAAAATATACTAAATTATAATTCATCAACGCACTGAATATCTGGAAGCAGATTTTATTTTCACTCTACAGGAGGTGTCAAATTAATTAAGATGGAAAACAGCAGTGGTAATACTACTCTTCAACACTCTGCACAGGAGAAGAAAACAAGTTCTAGTATATATCTGTTTATTATATTTCTCTTTTTTGCCTTCTAAATGAACCATGTTGTAAGGGTTTTTTTCTCGGTGTTTGCCTCTGTCTGTTAGTGGATCAGTGTTTTGCTCTGTCTTCATAATCACCATTTTCAAACTTTCACAAATTGGTATTTCAGAGACACTAAAACAGCACATTCAGGAAAACAAAATTGAGATAAATATTAAAAGTCATAAAGAGCCAAGAGTTAAGCACACAGACATAGACACACACAAGAAAGAAGAGAATACAGACCTCAGACAGTACCAAGGTGACTCACTCAACAGATTTTACAAAAAAATAAAGAAGAAATTTATCACTGAAATGGTTTTATCAAGTTCTCCTCTGTCAAATGGAATCTCACTCTACAACACAGGGAGGTCTGAGAATCCAGCTGCTTCTTTAAGGACAGCTTTTTTTACAACCTACAAAAGTGACATATATGAAAAGATACTTGAAGTATTTCAAGTCTGTGAATGGCTCATAAACTACTACATTTCTACTTTCCTTCATTTTCACATTTTATAATAAAACAAGTAAATGTATAATACTTCACAACATTTTGCTTTAATTGAACTTTATTTGTAGTGTTGACTGAGATAAACTCAAAAATCACAGTCCAGTGAAATCTCTATTTAGCACCTCTTTGGAATGCTTTTAAATTCTGTAAACTTGGTAATCCTTTCACTGAGTTTGCCTGCCATGCAGAGAAACTAGACCCAAAACTTCAATTATTTTCCATGTTTTTCCTTAAAATTGCACTCAATGTGCTCTTAACTGACAATTTTTCACTGCCTTGCCCCAGATTATCATTTGCTTTCTTATACTTAATGAAGTCTATTTTAAAAGAAGAATATATAATTTTCTATTAGTATCAGTGGCTAATTATCATAATTTGTGAAAACAGATAAGTGAGGGAATCCCTTGACAAAAGGCTATTTTAGTTTGCTGCTCTTTAAACCAAGATATTTAAAATTACACAACTGACTTCAAATCAAGTTGCACCATTATAAAAATCTATGGTTTAGAGATGGAGGATACTTAAACAGAGAAAAGGCCTCAAATTGAAGAGTTCACACAGAAACGTGTGTATACTTTTCAGAATCTGTCCTGACACATTGGTATGTCTTATTGACTGAAAAGAAGTCAATGCAATGGTTTAAAGGTGCTGCAGTAGCACTGAGCTATTTCCCTCACCCGAATGCTTTCAAGGAATGTTCTATTTAGAAAATGAAAGGCTTGAATTTAGAAACTCCGAGGCAGGTAGCAGTAATAAAGAATAATATTTATTAATAAGTGGGAACTAAATGAAGATGCTTCCCTAACTTGTGGAGGATGACACCCTGAAACTTTACTTTCAAAAATATTCATTATTCTATAACAAGAATTCTCTAACCCAGCATTTGTACAATTATCAAAAGTAGTATTTATGACTAGCTATGACAACTGAAGCTATGCAATTACTTTGACTTCACTTCAAACTCAAAGTGGAATGGTAATGTGTTTGCTCAATTTTACTCTTAAAGAGAACAACACAGTAAATGAAATGAAAAGAAAGCTCACTAATTGCAACATGCATACATGTTACCATATGTGCAAATACTTATGTTTTCTGTTAAAATCAGATTTGCAATATTACAGAGAAATAAACAAGCTTTACACTGATATTAACTGACAAATTACTTGGTTCTTCATTTGCTATCACTCTTGAAACACTGTATTTAGGAACCCCGTATTTTGCACAGGGAGAAGCAGCAGAAGGGTTTCATTTGCCAATATTGATTTTTTCTGTATGACACATAAAGCCAACAAGAAGACTATGAAGATTATTCCTTTTTCTTTACTCTTGCCTCCCTTTCTGTATTTTGGATAAATACAGGCTTGAGAAATTTCTTTGCTTGTCTCTTAGGACAAAGTCCTGCAAGACAAGGTGGGATAATTATATACCTACTGGCTTACTGCTGCATCCTCAAGTATGTAGGGACAAATGAAAGAAGCAAAAATTCTAAATGTTTATTTAGCTTGCCAGTGCAATTTTCTGAGAGCTTTGTGACTCATGACTGGGACTGTATGTGGTAACAATTACATTTAAAGAACTGATTTTTAACCATCATTCAATTAAAGTTAGTACAATGACTGTGAATAAAACATACATGAAATAATTAGTGTGGATGGTTCTTAATTTAAAGGATGTTAAACAGCTTGTAGACATCTGCTAGCAAGCTGAAATGGGTCATTCAAAATTTATCTAACTAAATTAAGGGGAAAAAATGTTTCTCCTCCCGGGTCGACATGTCACAAGATAACTAAACCGACTTAGTAGGCTTGCCTGGGAATCCTTAGCTGTCAGTGGTGAATATGCAGAGGGCCAGCAAATTAAATCAACCTGCCAAACTGTCAATTTCAAGCCTCATGACTGCATGAAAATAGCATCACTGGAAGAAATCAAGCATTGCCTTCTTTTGGGTTTCCTGGCACCTATTCAAATACTCATGCAGTTGTGGCTAATTTCGCATGTAAATTTCAGTCAATAAGCTCAGAACAAGACCTCCCAAGATATTTCAAAGGATCTGACAGTATTTTTTTTGAATACCAAATCAACAGTAGTTGAAATTCAATCTCCATTTGCTAGTGCTTTACATATGCACAGTGTCCCCTCTATAGGGCTAAGTTAATGAGAGCCGTACCTGCTTTCACTCACATCCTCCCAGCCGTCCTTACTGAAGTTCTCAAATACATTACTCATAACCTTGATGGACTGTTTGAGAAAAGCTCCCTGATATCCCAAAGAGCTCTTTTCCTTGGCTGTTTTTAATTTAACCTTGGTGCCTGTTGTCTTGCAATTACATTGCCCAGAGGTTGTCACTGCTTTGGCTTTATCCGGCAAACACTTCTGCTCTTGCACTTGACTCAGCAAATCTTCACTTTCATTTCTCAACCTGTTAGCTTCTACCACTTGCCTCTTCAATGAGGCAGCTTCTTTTTCCTTCTCATCAATCACTAACTGAAGTTTTTCTTTTTTTATTTCACAAATCCTCCTAAGTAGCCTTTCCAGTTCTCTTTCTCTTGTTTCTGCATCTTCCTTTTGCACTTTCAAAGATTTTTTAAAATAAGTTTTCTGACTCAGTAAGTCCTTATTTACTTCTTTGTTTCTTTAATTCCCCTTCAATAGCTTTGAATCTTCTTTCTTGTTGTACACAACAAAAGCATTTTAGAAAAATATTTCAACCTATACAGTAAAAAAAAAATAAAAAAAAATTATGTTTTCAAATAGATTTTTTTATGACAATAATATTACTTGAAGCACAAGGACAAAAGCAATCTATAGTCCTTAAATTAAAAATAATTCTAATGTAGTGCAGATGAAAACATTTCAGCTGCAATAATACAGCTGTTGAACATAGGGCAGATGGTAAAAGAAGTTAAAATTCCAGGCAAAGTGACACAGAAGTTTAAGTATGCTAATGAATCTTCCTGATGCATCTTGAGCTCATTACTGATTTGGTTATACATACTAACTGATTTAAAAAAAAAAAAAAAAAACAACATTTTCAGAAGGATTACTACTTTGAAATACAGACATTTTTTCACTATCTAAATCAACAAGTGCTTTCAACTGTCACAAATACACAAATAAAATATTAATTGATCTTTTGTAAAAATCCCTAACAAAGATATGAAGAGATATCAGAAACTCAGCACCTAATAATACGAAAGCTAATATCTATTTTCTACTCACTAAAAATCAATCCTGTTTCAATTAAGATACTTTAACTTTACAAGCTTCTTGTATAAATACTGGAGAAGTGTTTTACCTATACATTAAATATATGCTTTGCTTGTAAAGTCCTTTGATGTTTACACATGCTCAAGGTCATTAATCATAAACTGATTCTCTATGATGTTCTGAAATAAAGTAGAAACTAAACTTCACAATTTCTAGAGAAAAGGGGCAATTTTAATTTTAGCAGATACTAATATGAATATTTAGTCTATGAGTTCTCCCCAGAATCTTGGAGAGGGCAGCAGAGTGAGTTTTGTGAGTAACCACTTGGATACTTAAAGAAATATTTTTGGTTGGTTTAGTCCAAGTTCCATCCTCACTCTTTCACTAGGGCAATGTCAGGGGCTCCAGATTTCTCTGGACATAGTTCAGAAAGACTGTGTTTCAAGATTGCACATGGCTAACTTGAACTTGTCACCAGGTAAAATACTGGTCAGTTCTCTCACTTTGTAGCAATAAAAAAATATCAAAATCATTTCTGACATCGAAAATATTGAAACCATACTATTTCTCAATAACGGCTACATGTTTTTACAAGGACGTTTTGCCAATGCATTCAAAACACTTGAAAATTTATTAAACTGGGTACTATAGATGTGATTCAGATAAATGAGAGGTCTGAATGTACAGGGTAAACTAGGACAAGAGCTCCTTAAACTTCATATACATTCATGAATTTGATACTGAATTTTTGAGTTTGATGACAAAACTTTAATATGAATGCTTAAGCATTGCTACTTTCCATTATGGAAATTCATAGCACTCCCATAATGAAGAGACAATGCCTTAGCATTACATAAAGTTCCTGGGCAAAATTAGAAATAGAAGGGATTTTTTCAAATGCTTTAATGAAACCAACATTTATGATTAAAATTGCATTTTGCATTTTCCTCCCTAGTGACAAAGTGTTATATATATACCTTTCTTCAATTATGTTCCTAAACTGAGTTTCTGCTATTATTTTCTCAGTTCTTTAAAGCAACCTTTTGCACTCAGTAGCACTTAAAGTCATGTATGACAGCTGGAAGGAAACAAACAATGAATAGCTTCTATACCTATCCCTAAGGTACCATCATAACTCTGTATATCCATAGAGATAAAAATTATGTAGTACCTGGCAAACAAAATTATAGTTCTGAAATATAGATGATAAGCAAGCATAAACTGTGTGACACTTCAGATGGTAGCATTCATATTATTTCAATTACTCACTCTACCTTAAGATAAATGAAAGTGAGCACTTCCTATTCTGTGTGTTATTATTTTAACATGATGTTTGTCATTCAGTAATAACGAGATGACAGCTTTCATTGCCTGACCATATGGCAAGTCTTACAAGTATATGCAATCACATCATCTGCTGTAAATTACCATACTTTCTACAAGTTAATTCACAAGTAAAAAATAGACATACCTGAACTGACATTCAAAGTTATAGATTTGTGTTTATTCAATTTAAGCATGTTTTTAAAGATTTATAAGTCATTAAACAAATATTTTTGCAATTTGATAAAGAAAGGGCATGATACTTTTTATAGGATGCTTTTTCTTCACAAATAAACAAAACATATGGTAAAATACAAGTGAGCCCTCCGAAGTGAACACCTGTTAACACACTAAACAACTTGTGTATATTGCAAGGATCAATACAAATAGCAACTAGTTAAGAACATCTTGTTACTGTACATGGCAAAACACAGAATGCTGAGCAGTAAAGACAAAATACTTATCATATTTGCTAGGCTAAAGAACACTACATGAATATGGTACTACGTTGTGAAAAGAGTGATAGACATAAATATACAGAAAATATTTGCATATGCAACATACTGCTAAAATTTAGATGCAACAAAAAGTGGATTTATCTCTGTTACACATAAGTTCTATTTTGTAGCAAGAGCCCTAAGGAGATTAACACTGATACCATGAAAAGTTAAATACTAAGCAAATGAAATTGAAGTTCCTGAACTTCAGTGGTAAAATGATAAGTATATGTTACACCCAATTTGGGTAACTTGTTATTTTTTAACATTATACCTCTAAACAGTCTTTTCATTTTCTCTGAAATTAGCCATTTTTATCTTAATGATACATTTAAAGCTATTACCCTAAAATTAATCACTGCACACAATTCTGTAAAACTACGTTTTTAAATAAGAAAAGGAAAACTGTGGCTTAAATTCATGAGTACAGACACATATCATCTATCTATCTTATCTATCTATCTATCTATCTATCTATCTATCTATCCTATTGATAAATGATTCTTAAACTAAAATTTTGATGTGTTTGCTAGGGTTGGTATCTTACCTTCTGTAACATCTGATGTGAAACTTCCCTCATATTCATCACTGGAATATTACTCTTGACCTGATCATCTTCACTACGTTTAAAAAGTGGCTCTGCCAGAAAATAAATAACATATCTATATCACTGAATAAACAAAATACATTGTGAAATCTCATATTTCACTAAAACAATCCCTAGACATTTTAAGGAAATGCATTCTTTGCTTCTGCAATTATTTGTAATGTGGTCTGTTTTCTTGACAAGCCTTCTGGTCACTTTCTACAGAGTGACCTCTCTTCAAAGTGTTCTGTCATGTAATTATGAACCTCTCTGGCATCACAGTATATTTTCCACAGAGTACAAGCTTTTCAAAGGTACAATAGATCTGCAGGTTAAAGACGCTGTGCTTTCATTCCAATTTTTATTCTTTTATAGACTATTCCCTCTATGCCTTAAAAGCAGAATTCACTGCCTTTTTATCTACACAGTCACTACCAGTTTTGTTCTCTAGGTCTTGTCTCCTGCTAGGAGGATCAGAGTGATTGGTGAACAAAGCAAACAGTAACTGAATTAGGATAGATGAAAACTTTAAACCCTGGTTTTTGTTAAGTTAAAGATCACGTACTTCACCAGATAAATCACGCAAATCATTCCACTGAAATACTGTGAAATCTTAACAATTAGAAATTGATGCAACTAATGAGATTGAACATCAATCTAAGTATCAATGTCAGAGACAGCTATACACTTTAGGTACTAAAAATCCCAAGTTAAAAATCAGATCTACTGAGAGAGAAGGTGGCTAAGAAAATGTTTAGAAGTACTAAGATGTACAGTCAGTCAGAAGTAAACCATATTCTGTTTAGATTCTAATGAAGAGCTTAGCATTCACAAATTGCCTACTGCTCAGAGAAATCAATTACACACTTCAGGAGTTCATCTTAGAACATGAAGTATTACATTAAATAACAAAAAAATCCCAACACCCTAAAAACACCACAATATACAATATTATTTTCTGGTCCTTCTTTCCCCAAAATTAACTTAAAGAATTAATCTTATGGGATAAATATCTGTGCTACATGGTGAAGGTCTGCTTTAGAAGCAATATTTCAAACTATAAGCAGACACTGAAGGTCACTTAAAACTTTTGATTTATAAACAAAGAAAGTGTAGAAAAAACAGTGCTACTCTCTGTAGATTCAGAATCCTCTTGATATAAACAGTGACTAACAAGTTTGTTAGAGTGAATTAGACCTTTCTTTTGTCTTTGGAACATGTCACGGCCAATTAATACTTCTGTATTCATGAAATAAATGGAATGCTATTCTAAAGATAATAAAAGCTGAAAAAGGTAAAACTATGCATCTGGGGAATATGTACCTTTACCTTGATATTAATATGTTAGTTCCCATGTTACTTCAGACTACAGTCCCCCAGCACAGTGGTACTGCATACATTTAAAACATTCTTTAAGTAACACACAAGGATAATATGAACATGCTTTTCATCTTTTTCTAAATATTCACTCATTTGAATGTCTGTGGCAGCTTTTATATCAGCATTTACTGTACTCCACTGAAAAGAAAAATTATTTTCCACAGTCAAAGAAACTGATCAAAGCACACAAGGTGTTATGTTTATTATGTGGATGTATTAAAATGCAATTTAAAACTCTATAAATAAACATATGCAGATAATAAAGAGTATTACTGCAAAATAGATAGAAAAGACTATATATGTGCACTATTATCACAGAAGACACAAGCAATGTAAACCAAAGTAAAGCCAAAGGTCATTGATACATAACCCTTTCTATTCAGCAGAAAATAAATGACCCATTCAAGTCCCTTCTCCTCTCCTCCCTTCTAATTGTTATATAGTTATTGTACAGAATTGATTAGGGAGGCAATGAAACATCATCACTTGTAACTAACTGTCTGCCCGTGATAGCAGACAGATACATTATATTAGTCTACTTAGCAAGACATATTCTCTAACCATCATATTCCTACCTAAAAAAATGCCATCTTCTCCCTCAAGGAATAGACCCTCAAGTCATAAACCCCACTATCTTCAGTCATCAAATTACCATGGTCTTACAAAAGCACACTTATGTCCCACTGAGAAAACATAGTTAACTGTCACCTTCAGAATGTAACACCTAATTCCTAATTCATAATCACCAAATCTAATAAGTTGGTTCAATATTGCTGCCAAAATGGTACTTAAACTATGATAATACAGTTCATTACCAGTATTTGCAGAAAGCCTTCTTACACAAATAAAAAACTACCATTAAAAAAAACAAAACAAAACAAAACAAACTAATAGAGCTGTGTAATAGTCAGTCACAGAGAACCTAAATAAACCACTGAAAGAATGACATCTTTGCCTGTAATACACACCAAGGGAAGGACTTCCCTGACAGACAGAAGGTGCCATGGTGCACAACACCAGTGTTACCGACTCCAGCACCTATGCTGCTGGGTGGAAAAAAATAGCTGATGGGAAACACCACTGTGAAGACCTGAAGGGAATGCCATTCTCACTTATAACTGAGAACACAGTAGATTCAGGAGTCTCATAATGAAAGAAGTCTTCAAACTGCCCTCTTGACAGTTTAAAGACAGTTTACTGTCTTTTAAGAAGGCTCTTGCTATTTTTCTGAATAGGATTGGATGGACCCACTATCCTGCTTTTGAAGGAAATGGTATGACTATCTCTCAACACATTCTTTACCTTCATATATAAATAATTACATGAACAGCATGAATAGTGAATTTGGATTCGATGACTACTAGAAAATAATTGGACAGTGGAGTAAGAATGGAAAGAAATTGGGAAGCATGGGAAGAGTTTCCTTTCCCTGATGCCCACCATCTTTGACTACTAGTGTTTGAAAAATTATATGGAAGAACAACAAAACTATCCAGTACTTTATCCTGACAAACACAACTGATATCAAATAAAGCAAAGCAACATATACTATTTTGATACAGGAAATCTCAGTCTCTTTTACAGAATTTATGCCTTGATACAATTAGATAGCATTAGAATAAAACATGAAATGAAAAGAAGTGAAAATGAATTCCAACGTCATTGATAAACTGAGGAAATTCATGAGCAACTATTTTTTTACACTTCAATTGGTAAAGGTGTGGAAATAGCTAGAATCATTTCAGTCCTACATGCTAACAAAAACATTTTGCTTAATATATATATTCAGACTGAATCTTATCCGAAGGTTCCTGTCCATTTAAATGATACCTATAACAACAAATGGTGGGAAAGGCAAATAAAATTTGCCTAACACACTTCACTAGTGATTTAACACTTTTTCTCAGTCCCAACAAAAGAAGAGTTAATCATCATACCAATAATCAAACCAGAACTGTGCATCCACCCACAACCTTTTAAAAGAGGGTATGTTTTAATCTGAAAATATAATAAAAAAGAAGGAATAAAAGACTAACTGTTAAAGCACTAAATATTTCAAAAACTGGCTTTTAGAGATTTCACTGGTTTTTGTAAAAGAATGGATATACATCACTAGGCTCTCAACTCCTCCTCACTGCTGGCTGTCTTACACATTCTCTCTGTGCAAAGACTAACTAAAGTGGAAAAAGCGAAGAAGCGATGTTCAAAGTCAGTAATTGAAACCTTCACTCAGCTCTGCCTGCAACTATGAACATAACACATAAGAAATAATACAAGAGAAAAGAGTAACTTTCACTTTGCAGCAGCTTGATATTGCCACCTAGTTTTAGAGACACAATTTTAAATAAAGGAAAAAAAGATCTTAATTTTTTCATTCAAGTTGTCAACATTATCACCAAAAAAACCCAAAACCTAGCCACCAGCAGAAAACTGTGATAAAGAATGGTAAGGCTTTATTGCTAAGAACAAATAGAGTTCTTCCCCAGTTCTATTTTCCTTTGCACAGTACTGTGCACTAAGAATTCACCAGAGGTGCAACACACTGTACTGTATTACAGTGGACTGTAACTACAAACACTTGAATATTTCTCCCAGACAATTAAGGGACAGCTAGTAATAAAAAGAATCAGAGGAGTGACAGAGAGGCAATGGTACTATATTACCTATCTGAGAAAGACTCATATTCACATTTAATTAACATCTCTGTGATAACATATTAAAGAAGTTTAAAAATTATTGTGCAGAGGTAACTGTGCTTAGAGAAGAGTGGAGTGAGAACATGCGAGAGGAACAACTCCACAGACACCAAGGTCAGTGGAGAAGGAGGACGTGCTCCAGGTGCTGGAGCTGAGGTTCCCCTGCAGACTGTGGTGCAGACCACGATGAGGCAGCTCTGACCCTGCAGCCCATGGAGGACCACAGAAGTGGAAAGATCCACCTGTGTTTTGTGGAGGAGCCCATGCTGGAGCAGGTGGATGCCTGAAACTGTGAACCTGTGGGAAACCCGTCCTGGCAGGGACCTGCATACCTGTGGAGAGAGGATGCCATGGTGGAGCAAGTTTCCTGGTAGGACCTGTGATCCTGTGGAGAACCCACCCTGGAGTAGGATGTGCTTGAACGACTCCATCCTGTGGAAGAGTGACTCATGTTACAGCAGTTTGTGGAGAACTGTTGTCCATGGGATAGAATCATGCTGGAGAAGTTTGTGGAGAACCATCTCCTACAGGATGTACTTCATGGAGAGCAGGGGTAGGATTCCTCTCCCTGAGCAGTGGCAGGTACAACTTGTGATGAACTGACTGTAACCCTCATTCCTGGTTTCCCTGCATGACTGAGGCGAGGAGGAGATATCGCTGAGAAGGAGGGAGGGGGGAAAGTGTTTTTAAGATTTGTTTTTACTTCTCATTATCCTGTTCTGATTTTTCTAGCAATAAATTCAATTATATTCCCAAGTTGAGTCTGTTTTACCCATGATGCTATTTGGTGAGTGATGTCTCCTAGTCTGTATTGCAACTCATGAATCTTTTGCTGTTTTCTCTCCCCTGTTCAGTTGCAAAGGGGAGGTTTGGTGTGCCAGGGTCAACGCACTACAACTACATAGACACATATAAAATACCATACCTTCCCTTTTTTGTTGTAAAAATAGTTAAGATCCTATATTGTGAACTTACGCACGGATTGATGTATTTTCATATGATCCAATTCTTCTTCAAGATTCAGTCTACTAAAGAGGAAATAAGAAAGTAAGTACCACAGAACAATCACATAGATGGCACTAAAATAATTAGAAAAAAGTAAATCAAAGCCATATCAATACTGGATAATATTGTCAACACTCAGGAATTAGTTCTAATCACTTAGCATTCTTCAAACATAAGGAGTCTTTTGTTCAAGAGTTTTTTAAAATTTGTTAATCATCTGAATTTCCAAAATTCAGATACAATGTTGATTGTAACATATACCAAGAAGTTACAGCTGATCTTTTTAGGTAAGAAAATGCCTGAGATGAAAAAGAAACCAGTAGGAGGTAGAATCCTGTTAAGAGGGGACTAAGTACTCCACCTCAGGGGAAACCACCAGCTAAACTTGTGCAGATATACCCTAGCAGCTAGCAACCATTTCAGAAACTTATGAACAAAATCTTTCATACCCTTTTCCAGCCCTGATCCACTACTATATTACTACCATATTTTATTCTGTATTATCAACCAGTGGAACAAAATACCTGAATTAATCTTTTGATTAGAATTACATACAAATAAAGCTGTCAGGATACCAATGCTAAAATTTCAAAGTCAAATTGGAAGATACTAGAATGAAAAAGATTAATGTCATTCATATTTGTGTTTTCTGACACAATATCTAACTATATAGTTGCACACTATTTCAGTAATAAATTCTCCATCTATTTTAGCCTAGGATCGGACCAGAACAGAGTCATTTAATTTGCAGCTTTTGCTTAAAATATAAACACATATCCTAAACAAATACACATTATTCTAGCTCCATTGTGAAAGTTGGACTGCTAGTTTTCTCACAGTTTTTTCTACTGTACTCTGAACAGCAGCACCCGTTTCACAGGAAATTCATGCTTCACCCTACTTTGCTCTCTCAGATAAGGCATAAAAAAACCCTTGCCAAAATATCTGCTAACTTTAGGAAAGGATTTTTTTAAAAAAAGTCTTTCAGTATACACAGTATGTTAAAGCATTATACATCATATGCACCTCTGACTCAGTTGTAAAACACTAATTACAAAAAAATTATAAACATGAGAAGTTAAAATAACTTGCTTTGTATAACATAAAAATACAGAAGTTTGTTCAAGATCACTCAGCTTTATTGTCTGACTTTCCTTGCTCTTCTTTCATCCTCCAAGACCGACAAGTATACAATAGTGATTGTGTAAGATTTTTAAGAACAACTTTTCATACAGATTTTTCTTTAGGCTGATGAAACACATGCAGAAATAACTAAATTATAAATTTAGGGGTAAGTAAGGGGTAAGTTGAAGTAAGCGTAAGTAACTCCAAATGAAGTCATGACATATCCAAGCCAGAAAAATTTCAGTCATGTCTGGACAAGAAATTACAATGTACAAGATCCAACCCATACAAGTCAATGGCTGGCTTGCATGAGTTAGAAATGCCCAAGTGCATTAGCCCAGAGCCTGGTCCATCCATCATCAGTGCTGTATCTCCACCAGAGGCAAAAGCAAATGTTACTCGGACAGAGTGCAATCCTAACGGTTTCTGCAGTCTGATTTCAATGTTCCACCCTCGAAATGGTATGTAAGCACTACTCTTTCTTCTGCTTTAGCTAATTCCCTGTTGCTAAAAGGATCTTTCCTCCAATCCCACAGCAACAGAATTTCTTTATAACCTTTCATGTGGAGCCTTGTCAAAGGCAATTGAAAAATATAGACCAGATTACTGTTACCACATAGTTACTGGCACCCTTCCTCAATTCCAGCAGGTTAATGAAGTAGGATTTCCTTTTACAAGAGCCACACTAATGCTTCCCCCAAAAAACTGCATTGACCTGTGCTTAGTGATCTCTCTCTTTCTCCGGTGTTTTTTTTTTTGGTTTTTTTTTTGGCTGTTTGTTTGTTTGTTTAAGTTCCCCCCCCACACTCTCTATTTCCTAAAGTGCCATCTTCCTAAGTATGGAGCAGTCAGGCTCACTGGTCTGCATCTCCCTCCGGAGCCCATTCTGTAGATGGGAATTACACTGGCAATCTGCAAGTCCACTGGCACAGTGGTGGTTAATAATGAGATTACAGTTCAGTAATTTCATACTTTGGTTTCTTCACATCCCTCAGGTGTGAACATACTTCAGTTTCTTCACTCCTCAGCATGTGAAGAATATTAACATCAAGATAATAAGAACTAATCTCCTTGACCTCATAATTGCTTCAGAAAGGTCTATCTAACACCTTTGATCTATCTGTTACAAAGAATACATGACTGGTTGGCATGTTCTAAGCATCATTAGCAAGGAACCATACAATCATAGAATGGTTTGGGTTGCAAGGGATTCTAAAGATCAACTAGTAGCAAAGGTAGACCAAGCAAAAGATTATTCTTTTATGGCATTGTAAACCCAGTGTATAATTTTATATTGTTATCATTCACCAAACCCATAAATTTCCTTACTGTCTTCTTTTCCATTTCATTTAAGCAAAATTTTACTGTAACAGCTTAAGCACCTTTGAAAACCTCTCTTCAAGAGTTTGAGTAAGCTTCTCAACTTCCCACTTCAATATACTCTGCCACATTTTGTTAGTACTACTTTTACTCAGCAATGCAAGTTTAAGTTTTAAATGCTGGCTTTTTCTCTGTGAGAGCAACAAAAACGTCCCAATTGTGTCTCTAGACAGAGGTATTTAAGACTATTTTGTGGCAGGGGTTGGTTTGGTGTTATTTGGATTGGCTATTTGGGTTGCTTTGAGGTTAGGGGTCAGGGTCAGGGCTGGTCACTTTTCAAACATCCTCTCCCAAAAGTACAGGAGCAGGCAATTCCCAACTGTTGGAAATCAAGCAGGCAAGGCAGAAGCCTGGCTTGGATAAGCAGGGATCTTCTCCTGGAAATAAGGCAGAAAAGGTGTACGCCCAGTAGAAGAAAGGTCAAATAGTATGGGAAGAATTCAGAGATGCTGCTTGCCTCTGTAGGGGAAAAATTCATGCAGCCAAAGCTCAACTGAAATTGCAGCTGGTCAGAAATGTGGGGGACAATAAAAAGAGTTTTTTTCAAATATATTGATGGCAAAAGGCAGTGTAAAATTATCAGACCATTACAAGATGAAGATGGTCACTGTACAAACAGCGACAGAGACAAGGCAGAGATGTTTAATGCCTTCTTTGCCTCTGTCTTCAACATCAGTGATGGATCAAGGGCATCTCAGAGCCCTGAGATGGAGGACCATGACTGAGAGAATGATCAACTCGCAGTTGACTCTGAAATTGTGTGGGATCTGCTGCTTCAGCTGGATCCCTACAAATCTAAGGGGCCTGATGGGATTAATCCTAGAATCCTCAAAGATCTGGCTGATATCATCACAAAACCTCTCTTGATGATTTTTGGGAATCCAGAGACGTCCTAGATGACTGGAAGCTGGTGAACGTTGCCCCACTTTTCAAGGAAAAGCACAGGCCTGTCAGTTTCACTTCAGTTCCTCGTAAAGTTATGGAGAAGATTGTTCTGGGAAGTATTGACAAGCAACTGAAAGACAATGCAGTCATTATTCAAAGTCAGCACAGCTTCATGACAGGAAAGTCCTACCTTTATTTCTTTTGCTGTCTCTCACAGGATCCTCCTGAACAAAATGTCCACGGCACAGAGGGATGAACATATCATGTGGTGGGTGAGCAATTGTCCCAAGGGTCGAGCATAGAGGGTAACAGTGAATGGGGTGACATCAGATACATCAGACTGGTGACCTAACACTAGTGAGGCTCCACAGGGTTCCATCTTGGGCCCTGTGCTCTTCAACATCTTCACAAATGAGTTGGACACAGATTCAAAGGGACACTGAGAAAATTTGCAGATAACACAAAACTGGGAGGAGCTGCTGAGCCCTTAGAAGGCAGGGAGGCCCTGCAGAGAGACCTGGACAAATGAGAGGTCTGGGCAGTGACCAACAGTGTGAAGTTCAACAAGCGCAAGTGCCAGATTCTGCACCTGGGATGGGGCAATGCTGGAAGTTCGTACAGACTGGGGAATGAGGTGCTGGAAAGCAGTGCCATGGAAAGGGCCCTGGGGGTCGTGGTCGATGGCCAGTTGAATGTGAGTCAGCAGTGCCCTGGCAGCCAGGAGGACCAACCCTGTCCTGGGGGGCATCAGGCACAGCATCCCCAGCCAGGTGAGGGAGGGGATTGTCCCGCTCTGCTCTGCACTGGGGCGGCCTCACCTGGAATATTGTAGGCAGTTTTGAGCACTGCAAAAGAGGGAAGATATTAAGCTCTTAGTGAGTGTCCAAAGGAGGGCAATGAAGATTGTGAAGGACCTTGAGGGGAAGCCGTGGCTCAAGTGACTTGGTGTGTTCATCCTGGAGAAGAGGAGACTGAGGGGAGACCTCATTGCAGTTACAACTTCCTCATGAGGGGAAGAGGAGGGGCAGGTGCTGATCTTTTCTCTGTGGAGACAGGGAATGGCCTGAAGCTCTGTCAGAAGAGGTTTAGATTGGATATTAGGCAATGGTTGTTCACAGAGAGGGTAGTTGGGCACTGGCTCAGGCTGCCCAGGGAAGGGGTCACAGCACCAAACCTGAGAGTTCAAGAAGAGTTTGGATGATACTCTCAGGCACTTGGTGTGACTCTAGGGGGTGATCCTGTGCAGGGCCAGGAGTTGGACTCAATGATCCTTGAGGGTCCCTTCCAACTCAGCATATGTCATGATTCTGCTGTTCCAATATGATTTTTTTTAATTGCAGCATATATTTCATGTGGGTTTCACGTACAGTATTTTTCTTAACAATATCTAGCTGTTTATAGGTTTCTGTACTGCTTCTTCTAGTGTTGGGGGCTTGGAGATTTTTTTGATTAGTTGCTTCATTTTTATGTAGTTCCCTTTCCTGAAAGTTTCCTTTCAGGAAAGTGAATATCCCCTGTCTAATGGGTTTGGTCCACTCTCTTCTGGTACAATTTAAATTAATTAAAACAAAAAAATCACATAAACACAATTTAGGCCATCTTTTTTTGCTACTAAAGTTACAGAGCAAATGATCTTGGAAATCATGTCCAGTCACCTAATGGACAAGGTGACTGAAAACAGCTAGCTTGTATTTACCAAGGAAAAATCGTGCTTTATAAACACCACTGCTTCTGTAAGAGATGACTGGCTGTAAGAATAAACGGAGGGCAGTCAAGAGTGTATACCTTGAATTTGGCAAGGTATTTGAGATGGTCTCCCAGCCTCTTATTGCCAAAGAGATGAGATCTGAATTGAAAATTAGGTAAGATGTCTGTAAAATCGGCTGGACTGTGAAGCTGAAGGGGTGATGATCTGTCATGTGGAGTACAACTGGCAGCTAGCAATTATAAGCATTCCTCAGGGACCCAGAACATAGTTAGTACTGCTTTCTGTCTTTACAAACAACCTCAAAAATATGTTAGAGTGCCTCACAGAAAGTTCACAAATTATATAAAATTGAGGGAAGCAACTCAGGGCTCACTAGAGACTCTGCTGCTCACAGAGACTATATGGGAATTAAAAAAATGGGCTGATGGAAACTAAACAAAGTTCACTTAAGACAAATCCCTGATATAATAGCCTATTGCAACAATACATGTTAGAAGATCAACAGGTTATTGAGCAGCTTCGGAGAAAAAATGGGATCCTTCAGAGGAACATGTTGAACATTGTGACGTCTTTGTGACGAAGGCTAACAACATGCTAGATGTATAGGCAAGAGTCAGTCAATTTAAAGAATCGATTCTATTCAGCTCTTCTGAGACTACACATGTGGTTGTGTCTTGTTTTAGGCTCCTCCAACAAAGACACTGACAGAATAAGCAAAGGGGTACCACAATAGCCAGGGGTTGGACTCATGATTTATGATGACAGGATGAAAGAAAACCTCTCCGTATCAACACCCACTTCTGCCTACCCTTAAAAGAGCTCCTTTATTGTAGGATCACTCTTGGTGCAAGAGGAATTATCACATCATCTAGAAAGTAGATCTTATATTCATGGTCTCATCTAAGAGACTAGAATCCTCCTGATGATTTCTTTTTTTTTGCAAGATTTATGCTCGTTGTAGCTGCACATATAAAATATTTTGTATGTAGAAAATCATAAATGTCACACTAAAACAAACTAAATAAGTTGCATGCCACTGGCAGGACTGCTACCTGCATCCTGAGTTCAATTTTTTTTCAATGTTCTGAAGCTAATATAGGTATAGCCTCCCTTTTTGAATCAATTAGTGCCATAATGAGTTTGTTAGTTGGTTTCTTGGTTTCTTTTCTTATTTCTGATATCTGAATCCTGGCAATCTTCTGTTCACTAACTTTTTAAGTTCTGAATGCAAATATTAGGCCAGTCATGGCCAAAACATTTGCACTGAGCAAATTTCTAAGTATTTAACTAATTTGAAACAGATTCTATACTAATTTCTACTCAAGCTTTTTTTTCCCCCTGAGAAACAACATAATAAAACTAAACCTTCTAGCTACTCTAGCTAGAACTTGTAAAAGGTACCTGTATATATATGCATTATAACAAGAAATAAGCATCTAGTTCAGTTCTCTAAAATAAACCACAAAAAGCACTGTAGCCTATACTTTTGGTTACAAGAGTGCAGCTCAACAAAAACGAAGACAGGATGGTTTTCTTGAAGAGTCCAGCTCTTTGCAGAGACTGTAAAATTGCTTTCCCCAGTAATAAGTGAACATGATCAGTTGGAAGAAGTATCGAAGAAAGTTCAAGTATGACCTTTCTAAGGAGCAAGAAGGAACACCGCAGAATTCAAGGTAATTGAAGAAGTTACAGAAAACTGCTGAAGTACAATGCAACACTTAAGGAAATGACTCAGCTTGAAAGAACTAGTGGCAAAAAGCCAGGGTAGGGAGAAATACTTGCATTCTGACCTTTCATTACACCATTATCTCCCTCACTGTCTTACACAGATGTGCCAACCTAATAGGTAAGAATTGTTTTACTTCTAATGGAACTTTCCTCTACAGAAAATAATGCAAGTAAGTCAGAAGATAAACATCTCAGTGTGTTTTTTCAACCTAAAGTTGGATTGTCTTTAATAGACTATGTTTACCTCACCAGTCTTTTAAATGGTTCACGTACAACACTTTTATGAAGCAGGTACTTATAGACCTGTGATCCAATTACACAGATTCTAGTGACATGAGATGCTTCCCTCATTTACTGAGGGTGAAAGAAGGATTGACTCTGCAAGCCTACAATTCATAGGATTAAATATAAATTCTGTGTGTGGTAATGAAGAATACTAACCTACTGGAACTACTGAGTAAGAACAGCAGCGTCAGATTTCAGATATTGTGAACAAGAGCTTCCAACATGATTTTAGCAGATTAGGCTAATATTTTAATTATTTTAAGCATATGCTCACCAGATTTACTGCATCAGTTTTTGCATCATTCAGTTTCAATTAATACATCAAACAACAGAAAGAAGAAATGTGCCAGGTTTTGATCCTAACTGAAAGGGGATTTCTCTGTGCATTGAACAGTTGTGTTTGATTTAGCAAGTGCAGAGCAAAGGACACCATGTTTACTTCATCTGAAACCATCCAAGACACAAACTGAGGCTGAGAGATGGAATCTTTTAAGACATTTCAACAGTGAAAAGGTAGTTTCTGTGTAAAGTGTTTCTGTGTAAAGCTGATTGGGCAGACTTAAGGAATGGAAATAGAAGAGAAATCTTTGACTTTAAGTACTTGTCTTCTTGATCTTTTGACAGTAGAAACACAGGGAGGTGAAGATGTTTCAAGTCTAGGCCTTATGTTAATCTTCATCTAACTGTCTTTCTACAATTTTTTTTCAGAGCATAACTCTTTTTCCCAGTAGGGAAATTCAGCAATGAGTGTATTAAAGAACCACAGGAAGAGCATAAACCTACAAAAATGCAGAAGAAGTCATCTCTCTGCTTTGGAAAACACTAACAACAAGCATGGAGGGCACTTTCACTTCATTCTTTCACAAGCCTCCTAATGACAACATATCAGCTGTCAACCCCTCAACCTCCTAAGCATTTTACAAGAAATGAGGAGGATCTAGAATCAAAAGTTCATTTAGAGGAAGAATATTCTGCATGTAAGTACCCATGTGCAGGAAAGTAAACCATATGCAACACCAAGAAAAGATTAAGGTTAAAAACTGAAATACATAAAGCAATGTCAAAATTGAAAGGCTGTGTTTTTCACAACAAAAAATAAAGGCACCTTTTTATGGAAAAAAGAGTTTGCTCTATAGACTCAAAGGAGATAAACCATTGAACTATAATTGAAGAACAAATTATGGGATCTGGATACAATGAAAATTTGCAGGTCAAGAAAAAGACAAAGCAACCTAAGTGAAAGTATAAAGTGGTCTCCTCCAGCTCATGATAAATTCACATCTGTGCACCTTGCCTCTTGACAAAGTCAAAGGCTACTAGTACATTTTACTGTCTCTGTCACATTACTGCTGTGTATTAATTAACTCAACTTCTAAAAAGGGAAGTTCCTGGGATATAACTTAAAACAATAGACAGATAACAGACACAACCTCTGTGCAGGTGTTTATCAAATACTGTGAAGTACCCTGACAACTTACACAATCTTTTATATAGGTATAGGGACTAGGTGAAAACTAATAGCGAGATCTAAAACTGCTTAATGGTCTTGAGTCTTGTGCGTAAACAAGTTATGCTGTTTGCAACTAGTAGATTTTACTCTATGTCTTCAGTAAGTCTTTGTCAACAATAAGCATTTTGTTATCTCATTCCAAAAAAAGATTACCTTCTGACAATATAATCTACTGCAAATATTTTTAAAGATTACTCTGCTAACAAGAAACAGTCCAGGGCAGCAGCAGTCTTAGATTACTCCCAGGAAGAGCCATTGAGTACTTAAATTAACAGGAATCGGCATCCTAAATTAGCAGGAATCTACTGGCACTTCCTAGAAGCCTGTCAGAACTTCAAATATGGCATGTCAGACCCAGAATCATGTATTCTGTTTTTACGTCCTGAGAACAACCTCAAAGTTGTTTACTAGAGTAACTTAATGAAAAAAATAATTCTTCTTACTTGTAACGTAAATACAAAACGCACCATAATGAACAGGTAAGAGTGCAGCATTCTGTTTTATGTACAAACACTTCATTTTTATCCAGCCGTGACTGTTACAGCCTCACTTGGTAATGTTAAAAAAGGGATATTAAGAAATTAAGAGATCAAATCTATCTATATATTAGGTTTTGGTGGTATTGCATACATTTTTAGGGTGCTGATCTTGATCCACAGTTAAGCATCTGCTGTTTCCAGTATCATACAATATCCTGAACTCTATTTTTGGCAATATAATACTTTTGATTACTCCTCCTTTACTGAGGTATTTTTTTAATATTCACCCATTTGAGATATGGGAAGAGACAGTATATTAAAAAGTGTGCTAAGAATCAATTATGCTAAACGCATTACCTATGATTGCTTTTAGATTATAGCTAGGCATCAGCAAGAAATCTTTATAATAGTTGCTTACTTATCAAGTTACTAGAATAGGAGAAATCCTCTTACCATCTGCATATAAGCAGGACTTCTGCAAAATAGACCTTCTTGCTAGAACAAAATATCCTAGTACTCACCATTTTTAATTGTCAGCAATTCCAAAGATAACATCAGGAGCTCTCACATAGCTACAAATTCGAGATATACAAACACATGTGCACTTGGGTCTCGATGCATTAAAGAAAAGGTAATTTAGAAAGACAGCCTGAACTATTGCATAAACTTTCTCTCTGCACTTACGAGTTTTTAAAGGGCTCTTTCCTTCCAGATTTCCTGACCCTGGGTTAACCTATTGCCAGAAGACTCTAGTTAGTCCTCTACGAAACCATTGCCTCCTGAGTAATATGCATCCCATAAGTCAGCCATTGCTTTCAGCATTTACAGGTAAGGTAAGCAAGAGACTCCTACATCCCCTGCATACAGATAAAAGGAATTAAGAGAGCAGGCTCATGGCAGTCTAAAATAAATATCCAAACAAACAACAAGACTTTTTTTTTTTTCACTTGTCCCAGGGAGTTTTATCTGGAAAGTAAAACCATGCAGAGAATCTAATTTTTAATAGAGCTGAATACATAAAATGGAATAACCCACTGAGGAAACTGACTCATTCCCAAGGATTATATATTGTAGAGACTGCAGCAGGATGACTCTTTGGAGAAATAAGCATAACCAACCATAATCTCCTAATGCATACTGTTGCTGGTGTGGACAGATATCAGGGGGCCAGTCCAGAAGCTGCAGCAGTAAGGGAATCTGAGTCCAAGGGGTTAACTATTGTCTTTCAAATGTTTTCCTCAAGAGCCATGAAAGACTGTTATAGACTGAAAAACAAAGTTAAATAAAAATCAGATAGAAAAAGACTGCCAAGCAAGCTTTGCATGCTTTTTATCAGGGTCCTTAAAAAGGGACAGCAGTACGGCTTAAAACAGTAACTAAAAAAAGTAAGTTTTAAAGACACTGAGTCAAAGTAGTGTCAGAGAATTTTTTCTTATCCAAAGCCTAAGATAAACGGGCTAATAATCCTTGAAAGTAAAATGGGACAGCAGAAGCAGCTTAGTTTTCTTCCCCTCAGAAAAGAAACTGCTTGAGGAGAAAGACAGCACGCCAACACAGAAACGACTTCTAGGTAAGCAAAGCTGAATTGTGCTTTCTTTTCTTGAGTCTTCAAAGGGTAAAAATTCTGCTCTGTAAAAGCAGTGTAGAATACATATGCACATTATATGTACTTTTGTGGAAAGGTCATACAGAAAATATAGGAAAAGGCTTTCATAAATTAGGTCTGATATATCATAATGCAAATAATCATATTCATTTTCTAATACGCAAAACTTGTTTAGAGTCAGGAGAATCAAGCAAGGCAGAAACTTTATCCAACTTTTACATGTGAAATACTACTCTGACAAAAATTCTTCACTTTGTTCTATATCATTACAATTCAAATACATTTGCCTGCAGAACCAGCTATGTTCGTTTCATAGGTCTGTATATTTATGTGTCAACTGACAGCTTGGGAGGCGAGAGCCAATCTGGGAGCAGATGTTTGATATAGACTGTGCGAGAGAGTAGACCCATTACATATGTCTGGGGATAACACTGCCAAAGCAAAAGTAAAGCAAAAAGTACTAGCATTGCTCCCATTTTATGATCATTCAAACTATTCAGAATGATTTACTGTAATTCTTTTACAGGAAAAGAATTGTAAACTTACAGTTTACAGTAAGAAATGTATAGTCTTAATTAACCAAAGAAACAAAGTCTTGGACTGCATAGTCTTTGAGCTATCCATCTTACTTGTCCATTCACTTCTCACAAATGTATCTTCATCATTCTTGTTTCCCAGTTCAATCACTTGTAGGAAGGATGAAAACTGCAGAGAGAGCTATCTGTTGGTGATAAGTAAAGCCTCTCTGATTTACAACTCACATTCTGGAGCAAAAAAAGATAAAAGCAACTCCCTCCACACAAGTCCAGTGTCTATCAACATAACAAAAAAAGTGAATAGTGTCATAGCTGTGAAGAGTGAGTTTTGAGATATATTTCAAATTGTTACTCCAAAACCAAAGAAGCACTAGTGATAGTAACTAATATAGTTTCAACATGCAGCATAACCCTTAGTTTGCAAATGGATGTCTGCTGGTTTAGAGTTAAACCAGTAGAAGAAATGAATCCAACTCAGAATGGGATTGCAAGTCAGAATAACAATTTATTAAAAGATCACAAAAAATACACTGAAACAGAAAAGAGAATTTGTTTGTGCCACGAAAAAAAAAACACCAGATGTACAGCCCAACACAGTGGGGCACAAGCAGAGTGGAGCTCACCAACTCTGTGCTGAGCACCATGTGGCTCCCTCTGAGTTTAAAGTAAAAAGAAAACAAAGTACCTGCTGGTGAAAGTGATGGTGGCAGTCTCAGTCTGATCGAGGTTCTGGTCCTCCTCTGGATCTGAAAACAGCTCCAGGCCCAAACTCTCTGCTTATATCCACTTAGGCTCTGCCCAGTCCCTCCCCCAGGGCGGAGACTTAAACAATGGGTGATTTACTCTGTGAGATAAACAATGACCTATTTTTGGCACCCCTGATGGGCCATTAGCAGACATGACCCCTCAGGTGGGTGTGGAGGCAGGAGAATTTCCTTATCTCACACAAGTTCCAAAACACCCAGCCTGCAGCCTGAGGGGTGTGCTGTCCCTTAGACAATAGCTGCTAATGTGCCATTGTGAGCAGTTCATGGGAAAAAATGGCATAGAGGCTTTAGAATACACACCCACACAGTGACAAACTGATCCTGGCTACTAAAACCAGGACAGGATGGTAGGAAACCATGCCTAAAATGTATCTACTATTTAGTAATCTTTGTTTGACTGTAGCACAAAATCCAGCTAATTGATCCAGAAGTGTTAAAACAACATGTTACATTGTGTGAATTATACTCATTATTTTAATTTGCAATTTTTCATTCCTTTATAAGAAGACCATCCTAAAAGCCTCATAAACAGTGTTTACCTGAAATTAATTCAAAACAGCTTCAACCTCAAGGGTTAAGACTGGGGTACCACTGCAACAAGCATAACTCAGAGAAACACAGAGAATAAGGACTCCATCGTGTAAGTATCAAAACAGTGCTTTTAGCCTTTATATAAACCTCAGACTACAAAGCATTAAAGTCCATATTGCCTACACCTGTTATTACTACAGAGAAGATTTCCAATAACACATAGGATGCAAATCAATTTCTTAAATTATTTCTTACACGGAAAGATTTGAGTTTTAGAAAAATATGGAGGATTCCATGTTTATTGTCATGTGACTGTGTTTGAGAAAAGCAAATACAATACTTTTTAGGAGATGCATTCTGAACTCCTTACAAATTAGAAAACAATCCAAAAGCATTAAGTTAGGTTAAACTTTTGCATGTATATGCATATTCTGCCTCATCCAATCAAAGACAGTTAGGTAGTTTATCACAAAGATCAAAATAAAGGTCTACTTAGCTCCACATCTGAGTTTCTAGAATTCCAATATGGTACACTTTAGGAAAAAGAGTCCAAGAAATAAGGTGAGAATACAGAAACAATGCTTAATAATTTTCATTGTAAAATACTATTTGAACTTTTTGCAGAAAATGTCCTTACATCTTTGCAAGATTTTGCTGTTGAAGTTCCACATGGGCTTAGCTAAACTGAGACAGACGAGATCATTAGAATTTGAGATTTTCCTTCAAAAATCAGTACTATACAAAGGAAGGTGGAAAACTAGTCCTCTATGTTACATTCATCTTGCCAGAAAGCACCAAGCACTGCTACCTTTACCAGAATTTCCAGGAACTCCACAGAAGGTGTCACAGAGAAACTTAAATTCATTACTCACTCCTTATTCTCTTAATACAGCAGTCTCAAATTTTATTAGCTTTCCTGTGCTTTGGTGTTACAGTCCACAAGTTTATAGGCTTCTTCTGTAAACACTCAGTACTGTTTAACAAGACACCTCTTTATTTTTATATATACATACCTATCTGTAGAGTGGTATATTAGACACTTCTATCTAAATGCTGATGACCTTTTTTCCAGATCACAGAAATAGGAAAATGACAGTCCTTTTGCAGGCATCTGGCTTACCAAAAGTACAATAATTAATTTCTAAACCATTCAGATAATCTACAGAAATCATTCTGATCCAACAGCAAAGCAAGCAATAGTTCTGAGCAAGCAATACAAAGGGAAGCTGACACATAGTCCTTCCTTCACCATCTCTCTGCTATTTTTGCCCCTACAGTGCCCAGATTTTATCACTAAAGCAACTTCAATTCCTCTGCTTCTGTGTTATGAAAAAAGATTTAGCAGCGTGACTTTGTGTTTCCAATATGACACAACCCCATTGTGCACAAGAAAGCACCAAAGTACAAATAACTGCAGACAAGAAAAGTCAGATTAAACATGGAAGAACAAATGAAAATCACAAATGCATATGACTTCAAAAAACACACTAAGCCCCTAAATGCATCTCTTAGCTAGTGCACAGGAAATTACAAAATGTGGTGGACATCAGTAAGAAATATTCTAGAGTTAAGTTTAACAATTAAAAAGCGTTAGTCTCATCATCTCTTACTGACCACTTGCACTGGAAAACAGCTGACACAGTGCCTTGTGAAAATATAACTGGAAGCTTGATAGAAAAGAGAAAATAATTCTCTTCACAAAAAGGGCCATATATGTTCACTATGCAAAAGCCCCTAAATTACTTCATGTGGCATTTACAGCTGACTTTGGTCCCTTAAAAAGTTCTTTTAAAAACTACACCCTGTAGTACACCTAATGCTGATGGTTTCTTGTATTTTACAATACTTGTAGTGCACTCTTTCACTTTCTCATACTCAAGCCAGTCATTTCCACTGAACAATCTTCAATTCAGTCAGTGAGTATGCACATTTGTCACAACCCTCTGAAGAGTGACAACACCAGCTGCAGAGTTGAGGCTGCAATTACTTTCAGTAGAATGAAAGGCAGCCTTTCAGATTTAGCAATTTTTTATCCATCCAAACCCTAAGCAAAGAGACACATCACCATTTTAAGTATATATGCTTTTGCACTATAGAATTACTAATTGCAGAAAGAAATAAACAGGAGCCCTGACCTACCAGTTTTGAGTAATATGTCTGCTATGTCCCATCACTCCTAAAACCGAGAACCAGAAAGATTACATTACAGAGATAACACATAAATCAGAGGGGCTATAGGCTATAAGTGACACTTTTTAACACTGACGTAGCATGAATGTACTTTGTTCTAAATTAGTCTGGCACACGATATAGCTATTTACTGGAACAAAAAAAAAAAACAACAAACAAACAAAAAAACCCCTGGGTATTTAGATGTTGAACACAATAGTGGGGGTTTAAATAAAAGTCTTTGATGACCAAATATTTCCTACATCCAGAGACAGTCAAGGCTATCAAAACTGCATTATTTCAACATGTTGAAAAAAAGAGGAAGGGGAGCGGGGGAGTGGAGGGAAGATACATTCAAGGAGTAGACAAACTAATGAAGACTAAGTTTGCATTTCTTACTGCTACCATTAAAAACAGTTAATTTATCTTTTCTCCACTAGAAAAGGATAGAGCGATCACATACTGTTGCTAGTGCCAAGTTGGGCTCTTGTCAACTAGTTTGTGACACTATATAGGGTATGTAGCAGTTGACTACAGGCATAAGAAAATCAGAAATTATGAGGTCTTGTTTACCTGAAGAAGCAAAACTAATAGAAAACCTTTATTAAATATCTGTTATAGCAGAGCAAGGATGCTACTGAGCAGTGACTCCACTTTAAAGAGTCCATGCTTTAAAGATCCAGAGCACATTCCTACATGGATAACATGTGCAGCTACACAAACAGAGAAAAGAAAAGGTTCATTGAATAATATGGCTATCTCACTGCATAAAAGTCTCCTCCTTAACACCAGTTGCATATGACCATACTATACAGACAAATTTCCAACAAGCTGTGAAGACGATGACTTAAGTCATAATGTCTACTGTTGAAGAATGTGCTATGTCAAATTCAGTGTTGCTTGTATTTATTAAAAGATTTCCTATAAATAATCCAGAATGAAAGATGTAAAACTGTAAAGCTCACACAGTAGTTTATATACAGTTACCTTTTCCTTTCTGAAGTCTGTACCTAAAGGCCCGTCCTGGTTCTAGTAGCCAGGATCAGTCTGTCCTTGTGTGGGTGTGTATTCTAAACCCTCTGTCATTTTTCTCACGAACTGCTCACAATGGCCCATTTGCAGCAGCTGCCTAAGGCACACCCAGCCCCTCAGGCTACAAGCTGGGTGTTTAGGAACTTCTGTGGGATAAGGAAGTTTTCCTGTCTTCACACCAACAACTCAGGTGTGATAACTGCCCTCCGGTGAGCCATTAGTGCCTTCACACCCACCTGAGGGGTCATGTCTGTTAATGGACCATCAGGGATGCCAAAAATATGCCATTGCTTACCTCAAAGAGTAAATCCTCCATTGTGAAACTCTCCACCCCCAGTGGGAGGGACTGGGTGTTCCCATCGGAGCCCAAGTGGATATAAGCTTGGGGTTTTGGGACTGGGATCTCTGGTCAGATCCAGGGCAGGACCAGAGCCTCAACAGGACTGGGACTGCTACTGTTGACCAGACTGCAACCATCATTTTCACCAGCAGGTTTCTTTGTTTCTTTTTACTCAGAACTCATGGGGGCCACATGGTGCTCAGCACAGGAGTTGGTGAGCTCTATTCTACTTGTGCCCCAGTGTGCTGGGCTGCACATCTGTTTTTGTGGTTCAAATGGATTTTCCTTCTGTATCAGTGTATTTTGTGATCCTTTTTATTAAATTGTTATTCTGACTTGCAATCTCATTCCAAGTTGGATTCATTTCTCCTGTTCGTTTAACTCTAAACCAGTGCAAGGCCAAAGGCATGGAGTATCCCTACACACCAGAAAACTAGATTTTAACACGGTGATGCCAAAGGATTTTAAACTAGCCAGCTTGCAATCAAGTAACCATTCAATTCAATATGCTAAATACTAGTTTACCCTGAATTTCAGCAAAACCAAAGTAATGTAGCAACAGGGATGATTCTATCTAAAGTGTCTATTTTACAAATATATATATTAAAATGTAACTATCTGTAAAATTATATGCCTATTTTCATGTTGTTCTTACCACAGAACATGAACTTCAATACAACACCTAATTCTTTCGTCTTTGATAACATGATACTGATGAGAAATGACTGCAGAATAACACAGCTACTTCATACCTCATTAGAAAAATGACCCATGTGAAAATACAAAAATGGGACATCCTTGTAGAGCTGTGGAATTAATTTTGCTTGGCCAAATAGCATTAATGGCCAAGCAACCTGGGATGAAGGTACAGACTGGGGAATGAGGTGCTGGAAAGCAGTGCCATGGAAAGGGCCCTGGGGGTCCTGGTTGATGGCCAGTTGAATGTGAGTCAGCAGTGCCCTGGCAGCCAGGAGGGCCAACTGTATCCTCGGGGGCATCAGGCTCAGCATCACCAGCTGGGCGAGGGAGGGGATTGTCCCGCTCTGCTCTGCACTGGGGCGGCCTCACCTGGAATATTGTAGGCAGTTTTGAGCACTGCAAAAGAGGGAAGATATTAAGCTCTTAGTGAGTGTCCAAAGGAGGGCAATGAAGATTGTGAAGGACCTTGAGGGGAAGCCATGGCTCAACTGACTCGGTGTGTTCATCCTGGAGAAGAGGAGACTGAGGGGAGACCTCATTGCAGTTACAACTTCCTCATGAGGGGAAGAGGAGGGGCAGGTGCTGATCTCTGCTCTGTGGCAACCAGTGATAGAACCCGAGGGAATCACCTGAAGCTCTGTCAGAAGAGGTTTAGATTGGATATTAGGAAATGGTTCTTCACCCACAGGGTGACTGGGCACAGGCTCCCCAGGGAAGTGGTCACAGCACCAAACCTGAGAGTTCAAGAAGAGTTTGGATGATACTTTCATGGTGTGACATTTGGAGTTGTCCTGTATAGGGCCAGAAACTGGACTGAGTGATCCTTGTGGGTCCCTTCCAACTCAGCATGTTCCACGATTCTGTAATTAATATATACTTCAAAGAATACTTAGGGAATTTAGCTCATTTACCTCTTTTTCTCTCTCTTTTTTTTTTTTTTTTTTTTTTTTTTTTCTTTTAAAATTTTTTTTTTTGGTATGNACTGAAATTCTGGTATGCAAAACTGTTTATTTTTTTTTTTTTTTTTTTCCTCAGTTTCAAACTCTTCAGTTTGGGCATGTGTTTAACTGATAGTTGCTACAGGATTTCTCAAGATAATGAATTTCAGGTCTTAAAATTTAGACTATTTTCTTAGCTAGTAGATTAGATCTCAAGCTGAACTTAAAATCTGGACCTTCTTGGTTTTGTTTTATAATAGATTTTTAAAAAAATTCTGTAAATCATAAAATTGAAAATGAACATAAACATGGTGGAATATAATTTAATATTATCTGTGACAGAGTAAATAGTGGGAAAGCAGCCTTAAAAATGCCAGGTGAAACTAATTTCTATAAAGTCTGAGAATAATTATTCTGTAATGCAATTACTAGAAGGTAATTCACATGAACAGCAAAAAAAAAAAAATCCTCTTTCTTTACTTGATCAGAGAGAATTGGGTTATACGACAGCTAGGCAAATATGACAAGATGTGCACGGGTCTTGGTGAGATGTATCCATGAGTGCTGAGAAAGTTGGCAGACATCACACATGGACCGCTAATGGACATCTTTGAAAAGTTGTGGCAATCAGGAGAGGTGCCTGAGGTCTGGAAAAAAACAAATGTCACTCTGGACTTCAAGACGAGAAGACAATCAGGAGTAGCCAGCATGGATTCACCAAAGGAAAATGATAACTGACCTACCTGATTGCCTTCAACAGTGAGAGCAGTGGATGCTCTACCTCAGCTTCAGCAAGGTCTTTGACAGTTTCTCTCACAACACCCTCAAAGGCAAACTCAGGAAGTGTGGAATGGATGAGTGGTGAGTGAACTGAGAATTGGCTGAATAGCAGATCCCAGAGAACTGTAATCAGTGGCACAGGGTCTAATTGAAGGCCTGGCACTAGTGGAGTTCCCTAAGGATCAGTACTGGGCCCAGCATTGTTTAACTTCTCCATCAGTGACTTGGATGAAGGGATAGATGCCTCCTCAATTTCACTTAAGACACAAAGGAGGAGTCTCTGATACCCCAGTGGGCTGTGCAGCCCTTCAGAAGGACCTTGACAGATTGGAGAGATGGGCACAGAACTGTCTGATGTTCAACAAAGGCAAGTACAGAGTCCTTCACCTGGGACACACTAACCTTAGGCACCAGTACAGGCAAGGTGTAAACCTGATGGAAAGCAGCTCTGTGGAGAAGGACTTGGGGGTCTTGGTGGACAACAAGCTGTCCATGAGCCAGCAGTGTGTCCTTGTGGCCAAGAAGGCCAAATGCATCTTGGAGTGCATTAGGGAAATCACTGCCAGCACATCACTGGAGGTGATCTTGCCCCTCTGCTCAGCCCCGGTGAGGCCACATCTGGAGTGCTGAGTCCAGTTCTGGGCTCTTCTGCACAAAAAAAGTCATGGAGTTCCTGAAGCAGATCCAGAGGATCATTAAGAGACTGGAGTATCCCTCTTATGAGGAAAGGTTGAGAGAATTTTTCAGCCTAGAGAAGAGAGAACTAAGAACATCAGTGTGTATAAGTATCTGAAAGGAGTGTGTCAAGAGGATGCAGCCAGGCTCTTCTTGGTGGTGACAAGCAAGAGAATAAGATGAAATGGGCAGAAACTGATGTACAGGAAGTTTCCCATGAACATGAGGAAGAAATTCTTTACTGTGTATGTACACCAGAACAGAATATGCCCAGAGAGGTTCTGCACTGGAGATACTCAAGAAGTATCTGGAGGGAATTCTGTGCCATGTGCTCTAGGATGGCCCTGCTTAAGCATGGAAGTTGGACAAGATGATCCACTGTGGTCCCTTCTAATCTGATCCATTCTGTGATTCATTAATTTCATGTGGAATACTGGGAAATTCAAGAAAAATATGGGCAAAAAGCAATGAGCAAACACTGATTAATTCCAGTTTACTAATGATTGTATTTTACTAATCTAGTATGGGATCGTAACAATATAGAAATACTTTCTTCTATATGCACAAATGGGTTAAATTTATACATAATTCATGGAAAGTATGCAGCCCATGACTCTGAAATATATTTCATTATTAATTGCAAAGCAATACAACATGTACCTACTATTCATTATTAATCAAAATATAAACAAAAAAAAAAGTTGCAACAATACCACACATTCTGCATCAACACTTTCCAAAAAATTAACTCTGACATTAGGCATTCTGAACTTCACAAAAACTGAAAACTTCAGGTGCTTAAGCTGAAGTTCTAAAGCCTATACTCTTTTGTGTTAGTATCCACTTTGAAAGATGCATAGTGTTTAATAGCTTACATGAAGGTCATAGCAATCCTTGCCATTGATGAGAAGCAGACTTTATAAAAGAAAGGACCTGACAGAAAGCAGTGGTTGACACAGTTGTCATTAATTTCAACAGGATTTGGAATTAGGCACCACCAGAACATGTGACTTTCCAAGCAACCTCAGTTTCTCCTGACTTAAAAACAGATTTCATAACTCACAAAATGACTATTTACAGCTTGCTAATATTAGTAATGAGCACTTTGGAGCTTTGAAGCATGAATGGGCTTTCCCTGTCTTTAGCCTATACTGCATTTATTATCCATCAGTTGTCAGATCCATGTAAGTGCAGATTAAAGACATTTTACTTCATTACTCCACCCTTCAGAGAGTGGGAGAGAAAAATCTTTCTTACAAGTTAAATACATAAACAAAAACCCCTATTTTCCTAACATTTACTCTTTGACTTACTCAGAGACAGAAATAGCACATTTAAAGTTAAAACTACTTAAATCAAAATTAAATCCTTACAAAGACACTCATATGGCATATAAATGTTCTATATCAACTTAAGCTAACAACCAATAGGGTTTATCAAAGGAAGTGCATCCACAAAAACTACGGGTTAAGATGATGTACTTACACTGCTTGTAAAATTATACATATAAGTAATTGGTACAACTCAGTAGATCATATCCTCTATTCAAGAGCTTAAAAAAGAATACATGCAATATAAAGAACCTCTATCTACAGATCTAAAAAGTACACCAAATTTAGTATTGACTTCCTTAAGAAAATTACTTCGGATCTTGAAATAGTGATTTGCTTCAACAAATTAAAGATGATCATTATTAGTGAAAGAAATATATAAAGCCCACAGCAATTATGCATAAAATTCTTCCTTCCTTTAACCAACAATAAGCAAAAAAAGCTCATAAACCCACACAAGGAGTTCACCTTAATGAACACAATGCTGGACTGGCTTCTTACTAAGTACTGTGCAGAATTTTACAAATCCATTTTTGTCTTATAAATTCTACATTCTGTTTGCTCATGCCACCTCACCGCAATCTAGTCAAGGCCACTGATCTCCAATGTACAAGATATAAGTGTGTTCCCCATAAATTTGAGTGCACAGAAGCTCTTAAAAAAACAGCCCAACTGTACCAACCTTCAGGGTGTGTACAACACACAAGCAATCTCCCTTGCATGGCTTTGTGTGAAAAAGAGGGCTTATGTTATTGCTCCTCAGTAACTATTGCCTGTGGTGCATGTGTTTATTAGTGATGAAAAAATTACAACTGCAATTACATGTCTAGCAAGAAAGTGTTCTTTCTTACATAAAAATACAAAAAGAAAACCCATAAAATAATTTCACATGATAGTTTCCTGCTACAGTTTCAAAAAAGCAAAGAAGGATATGACAACGAGGTGACAAAAACAGGCACATAATTGTAACTGACAGATATAAGAACATCCCATGTAACACAGCAATATTATCTGTAATACACTAAGGCAACTTATGGGCAACACAAGGACTGACATCGTACAAAACAATTTGCTGCTGTTGAAATTCTGTGATAGTAGCCTTTATGGTATTGCCACAAAATCAGTTTACATTGTGATTCATTGGGAAAACACACTTTCTTTAATGCTGGCAAAAACAAAGTCTGAATAAAACTTTCTAGGATGTTTTGATTCTTAAATTAAAGCAAAAAAAAAAATCAACTGGACTTGCACAAAGTGTTGAATGGCAGCATAGGGCTGATTATACCACACTAAATTCCTTTTGTCTAGTATAAAAGGACATTTTCTTACTTTGCCTGGCTGAGTATAATAGCCTATGAATTATGAGATCAAAGCAGCAAACTGTGTATTTTCTAAAGTAAGAGTTTCCTTCACCAAGTTTTACACTTACTACAGCTGAAAGAGCTGTGTGAAGGGATCAGCACTAAACCCAAAGGACAGGCTGTGCACAGCAAGAAAGAGAGCAACTCCCTCGTGCTTTTTGCAGGTCACTACCAAGGACCATGTTAGCAGATCCACACCAGACCCTTAACAGGCAGCTCTGCTGCTACCAGTAATTAGCTTGGACAGCTCTGGCTCCAGGAGTAGCAGCAAGGCTACACCATAATGAGCTCAGCTGGGATTAGCAGGACAGGGCAGGGAACCAAGAGAGCTGAGGCATTCTGCATTGCGTATGTATCACAGAGATCAAACAGGGATGGCTGGCTAGGTTATCCCCTCACCACCTCATTCCAAAAATGAAGCACGGCAGTGTGTAAAATACAGGCTAATGAAGAGCGACACCTCCAACAGATGAGAGCCACATTAATTAACACAATCCCTAGATCATGGAATACAGTTTCTGTTAGTGCTAGCAAACTTGTAACTTGTCACTGATTTAAGGAGGTGGGGGGGTGGGTGGGGTGGGTGTTAAGAAAGAAAAAGAGCCGATGTATTCCTTTTCTGCTTTTGGTAGATGTTTCCATCTTGAGATTTTGCAAGTAATTCATCTTACATGGCCTGTACACTACACTACCTACAGAACAAACCTGTATTTTTCTTCACTTAAACACCATTTAAGAAGCAAACTCACTTTTCAATCAAGAGCTTTTTGTGCTCCTTTCTGAAAAAATCCAGTTCATTCCGTACCACATCAGCATCCTCTTGACAAAGCGGAGTCTGCATGCTTGACAGGAGTCTGCCTGCTGGTATTTGCTTTTACTATTTTCAAGCCTGTTTATGAAAAAAAAAAAAGGTTTGTTGTTTTCAAATACCTACAGGATTTAGGAGGACAAGAATAAAAGCATCCTTGCATTCAGAAAATAAAAATTTTCAAGTACAGCATCTTCTGAATCTAAATTTGTAAGAAATATCTGTTCTGTGAGGCATGAAACCTTAACTGTGGTAATACAGAGAAGTCCAATAATGTAGTTTCAGACAGATATTGTGCTGATATGTTACCATGCCTATCAGCTGACGTAGTAGAATAGTGTCACCCACATTCTGTCAACACTACTTAAAATACTGTTATAAGAAAGCAGAAGTTGAAAGCACCACACAATCTCTTGAAAAAAAACCATAGAGAGCCACCAGCTTCCCTAATGCCCTGGCAAACCAGTCTAGAAGTTGCACTAATGCACACTTTAAAGCAAACTGTCATTCTACAGCTTAATGGAAGAATAAACTGTCTATGGACAAGATTATGTAAGGAGAAAGAATATTGAATTTAAAAGCACTGAAAAATAAAATTAAAATACTTAACAGTGTTTCTATCATTAAAATACCTTTATTTACTTCAGTAATGCAAAGGATAAAAACTGTATTAAAAATTCTTTATGAAATTAATTAAAAGGTCTCTGCAATCTAAATTCCTACTGAGAATAGAATAAACACGTAGAGAATGTGGTAACCTCCTAAGGCCCCCATCATCTTTGCAGTCACATACATCAGTGGACATTGTACATACACTGACAGGTGGATTCGGTCCCATCAGCTGCCATCTCAGTCACAGATACTAATCTATGACGAATAAGGAGAATGGGGTCCTCCAATACTTACAAAGGATCAGAAGTTCCTCATAAGCATCTGATAGTTCTTAATGCACAATTTACATTACACCACCCTTATATAGCTTTTCCAGATACCAAAATAACAGTGTTAGTGTTACAGACTTTTTATTTGTGTCTGGGCTATTTTCCTTTGTTTAAGCATACTAAATAGGGAAAAACAAACCTCTTTTAGTGTGGTTTCATACAATGCTACTCTGAAGGTAAAAATTAACAAAACCCTGCTATTTTCAGCTCATCTTAAGTATAGATGAAAAAAAAAGAATAAAGATTTAACATCACATTTTACCCTATACCTACTTTTCCTGTAACGGGAGCTGGACTCATTCACTTTAAAAAGAAAGAGATGTCACTTTTATCTTTTTTTTTTTTTTTTCTTTTTAAAAAAAAAACACAACAAACTATCAGAACCAGAACACTGTGCTTCACTGTATATCACGTTTGATTTTACTGTTTTTATCTAGATTGAATTTTATATCTTTCAGTCTTTGNAGAAAAAAAAAAATCCATGTTTTTCCTAAATAAACAATGTTTCATTATAATTTAAACAAATTTATTTGCAATTATTCTTGGATATTTAAAAAAATCCTCCTGTGCTACCACCAATGCCTATAGCAGTTTTGTATTTTACCATTATTTTTATCCACACTTTATTTTTAAAAGACAAACTGTTCTTAAGTAAATGCCACAGTATTTCAAAGCAACGCAAATCTACTCAGATAGGCCAGAGCATTACTTATATATGAGGGACAGTTTATCATTCCCAGTAGGATGCTTTATGTCACCCTGGACTCTGAACAGCTACTAGTTTTGCAGCATTTCCTGTGACTTTCATTTTGTTCAGAGAGAGTTACAAAGTTTGTGTTAAGATTAGACAGTATTGCTCTATTTGCAAAAAGAATTGTTCTGAAGTGAAATGCTTATGTGCTTACTGAGCTGTAGGTGCATGCTTAAGTCCTGCTAAGGCTACAAGGAAATTACTTTCTTGAACCAGTTCCTGAAAAACAGCAGTGTCTGATAACTGAACTGAAATGTTTTCATGCCTCCAAATTCAGCTGTTTACCAAAAATTCTACCTGCTAAGGACTTAGAAAAAAAAAACACCTTCTTCATAAAAGTTCCATTCTTCTGTATAGAACTTCAAAGAGAATTACATACAGAATGTTCATTATATAAATAAATTTTTATGTAGTACAGGCTTACCTCTTTTCACTAATACTTACTGCATTTTTTGGGGTAAAATTATCAGAAAATATTTCTTTTAAAATAATTCAACAGATAAAAACAGACTACTTTCACATGCATATTACTTTTCCCCTACTAGGAAAGAGATTCCAGGATTCAATTGAATTAATATTTGAATCACTACATGTTAGAGAGGCTAATATTTCTATATTTCTAATGAATAAAACTATTTTTTAAAACTATTTGAAACCCAATCAACAATTGATGCGTTACAGAAAATTAAAAGCATACACTGTCAATAAAATAATTGACTGGGGAATTAGGCAAACATAAGTAAGCCGCTGTAGCAGACCTTTGTCCAGTGCTCAGGCTCACAATAGGATCTAAATAAAATAAGTCAAGATGTCAGCTCAATACATTTCCTCTTGGTTTCAATGACAATTTTTCTCATATAGGGGTAAGTCATATTCTGCTTTAGCAAAGGATAAAGTCCTGATCATAGTCATAGTAGCTTCTTCCTACAAATCAAATTCTCTTTTGAATACCTATATAATACTTTCATTCAGATTTCTCTTGTAAGAGAAATGTTTTTAATGAGCTATGTAACTTACTTGGTATCACCCTCTTCCCACTGCTATAATTGCTCTTTTAGTGCTCTGTAGTTGGTCTATAACATCTGCAGCCTTTCTTTGTGTTTTTCACAGGCTGCTTTCAGTTCATCAGTTTCTTGAGTCCGTATGAAACCAGAAAAACTAAATTAGAGGTGGACAAAATGTAAGACACTGTCACATAGATCACATGAAAACAAAAGTTCTCTTTTAGGAATTATTAAGAAAGTCAGAAATCTAAATACAAAGATCAAGAGTCACAGTCCTTGAGCTCAAAGTTTTCTTATTACTATTTTGGAAAAATAGGTTAATTTGGCAAAATTAATTTAAATATTTTGTTCATGCTGTTGAGAAATTTAAAAAATTTGCTACCAAAATATCAGCTTTCATCATTGGCCGAATACATCTACAAATACATGGACTGAAACAGGATTGTTTGCACTGTCTTTTTATTCAGACTACCTTTTTTCTTTTTCCAATGAAACAATACTCTATATATTTTCAAGGAAAACACTGTTCACACAGAAAAAAACCCTAAATTTAACGGCTTTAGGATTTCCTCATATATTGTTTCTGTAAGTATATATAAACCTGCAACACCCAGATTTTGTTCTGCAGTAATGCAACAAACAAGAAATAAAACCAACTTCTATGATAGCTTTTGTATTATCAAAACCATACCAAAAAAAATGTACAGAACAAAAGTATAATACACCTTGACTTATATTACAGGATAACATCATCTAACTTTAAAAAAAAAGTATTTTCCTAAATGACAATACAGTGCTGTGGGAAAAAGAAAGAAAAAAAGAACACTAAGGAGAAGAATTTCACAGTACAAAGCAAATCAAACTCTGGCATACAGCAGTAAAGAATTCACCAGACGTTATCCTGGAGCAAAATTTGCACTCAAAACCTGATTTCCAGTTCAATGGGAGCTCTGCTTATAGAACAACTACAGAACTAAGTAAATCACAATATTTGCAAGTATTTGCTGCTTATACGCAAGGAGGACTTTTCAGCATTAGTCTATAAATAAGATACACCAACAGTCAGTTATAAGCAATAAGATCCCACTAGGAAAAATGGGCAAGGGTTTGTAGAGTACTGCTAACTACAAAGTACCTAGACTAAGCTTGGCTTCTAGAATGTTGCCCAGTTTTCACAATGCACAAAGTTGGAAGTTACTATGTAAAATTTCAAATGGTATTACATACAGAATTCCAGAAGTTTTTTGGAAGAGACTCAGGCAACAGAAAAAGAAGATTTAGGAACAGAAGCATGTCCAAAGTGACCTTATCATTAAATATTTTCTCAAAGCAACAGTGATAGGGTTTTTACTGAAACAACCTCTAAAACAGACACATTTATCAATTTAGAATTGCCTAAAAAGTACTCTTGACTGTGTTTAAGTGGTTCATGTAAATAATACAATGACATTAAAACCAACCACATAAATAGCAGATAAATCTCCGACTAAGGACATAGAGACAAGTATCAAGCTTTGCTTGACACTGCAACAGGAAATTTTCATAAGAATTCAATTACAGATGTTGTGTTTTCTAGAGAAGTTCATGAAACAATTGTTCTGAGATTGTTTGATATTGCTTGTAAAAACTGATAAAGTCTGGAAAGGTACCAGAAAGTAATGTCTTCAGCATAAATTCTAAGAAGCTTATTAGTGTCAATGCCCTTTCAGAGGTGCAACCAACTGTAGAATTTGGCCTTTCCTATTTATGAATCTACATTTTTCATTATTGCTTACCTGTTCTATTATGTTACAGTTATTCCCTTCCTTTATCACTTTATCTGCTCTTGCAGAAATAGAAATTGGACAATTAATTTCCCTAGTCACTATCTTTACTGAATTAAGCATTTCAGGATTTTAAACATTCACTGAAATTTCCACAATCTGTTGGATCTGTCTCTGATTGAATTCTGTTGTATTTAATAAATAAACTGTCTTATATGTAGTTTTCTCTGTATTTACAGAAATGGACAGAACAACCATCTCTAGCAGTGCTGGACTTCCAGATTATTCTCCAGCTCTCCACTGTTATTCTATAGTACTTCCCACACAACAATGAAAGGCAATAAGATAAAGTCCAATCTGCAGAAGGAAAAATCCAACTGCCTGTAAAAAAAGCCATTACTTTCTGGTAGGCAGCTCTGACAAAAGTTTCTAATCATTAATTCAAAATTTTGTTGAAATTGACCTGAAACTTCTGTTAGAGTAAAAAGGAAATTTAAAAAGTTATACTGCTTCAATTATTTGAATACCATTCTTAGGCTTATGAGAGGGGAGGTACACAATCATTACAAAAACACTTTCTTCCACAAATAGCTATTTGCGAGTTGCAGTAATAATAATCTAATTTTGGCATCTGAGCACCATACATGAAATAGGACTATACAGGAAACCTGAGCTAAATGTGAGAGTGGTCTTGTTCACATTAACAAGTATTAAGGTGGGCCTAAAGGGAGATCTACATATCCTAGTTTTAATTGTCTCCCTAAAAGGGAAGACCTCTGTTTGCTCTTGAGAGCTTTCCAAGTGAAACCAGGATTATCTCCTCTAGGCTATGCCAGTGTTCACAGTTCTAGAAAAATAATACAGGAGAAGATAACATATTCTTGGTTCACATCTACCTATCTCTTTGCAACAAAACTCTTTTACCCTTCTTAAAGACCAAAAGTAGACTGATGTACTCATGCTTTGGACCATTCTAAGTAGCAGCCTGATAATTCATTATTTAAAACCCAGTAAGTACTCTTATTTACTTTGACATTCTCTTCCATAAACAAGGGTGCAATCAGGCATGCTCTGTTTCTCTTTAGTATGTTCAGAAACAAAGGCAATTCTGTGTAAAAACTCTGGACACTCTCAGTTTACATGATCACTCCATTAGCAACAAAAATATGGCCAATTTTTCTTGGTCAGAAATGAGTCATCTGAGAAGAACTGGAAAAACCTGTGAATGGGATCTTGTCCTTTTCTGCTGCTTTGCAATATTGGCTCGAGCATTCCTGTTCCTGAAAAACCTCCTAAATAGAGCACTTTTTTTTTTACCCAATTTTTTCAGAACGACTGATGGATAAAGTCACTACTTCATCTTCCAGACATGCATCATCAGTGTGTTCATTGATAGAGCAAGGATTTTTCTGAGCAAGAATATTCCAAATAATCATACAGTCAACACCTTTCCAGAGGAGGCAGTAATGCCAGTGACAGTTTTGAAAATGATGATCACATGCCTTTATTCGTTGTTGGAAACAATGCCTAAGAGAGGGTTAATATCAAGAAATCACAGAATACCAATAGAAATATTCTGATGTTAACATTATGACAGCTTAGTTCACTGTCATACTGGCAGTAGCTTCACTGAATTCTGAATGTAGTGCCATGTTTAGTACATTGATCAGGGCTTCTACAGTTTCTTTTCAACCAATTAAAGCATTCTGCAAAAGAAGTCAATCAGATTTTCAAGAGAAAAATGCAACAAGATCACATGTTGAGTTTCAAGGGGAGAAATAAGACTTAGCCCTTAAAGACATCATGGTTTAACAGCTGTGATAGAGATACCACACCTGCAACATAATGAAGCTGCAGATTCCTAAACTGTACTTTAAGATGAAATAGAAAATAAGTCAAGGCTGTACGGTGAATGGTAGAAATTATGATATGGACTTATGCAGAGAGAGTTCTTTCTCTTCTGTATCTGTTGAGAAAATGCACTCCTCTTTCTAGAAGAAAACAGAGAAATGTGGAGCTCTCTGTCATTCAAGGCACCAACCATACACACTGATGTGTGTGTGAATTTTGCTTCCAAGGGCAAGCAGCTGTAGTCCACATGTCAGAATAATCTGCAGCATCAATGTCTGGCACGCCAAGTAAGAGTAACAAAGGCCAGTTCTCAGCCTCAGATTTAGCTGGTGGGACATGCCTTAGATTTCTCAACAGAGAGGAAAAATGAAAAAAAAATTATTTTCTGAGTTCCAGAAACAATACAACCTGTAAGACTCAATTTAAAGTCCAAATAATCTTTCCTACTCATACATTCTGTGTGTATTAAGACACTGTATTAAAGTATCTCAAGTATATAGGTTGATGAACTGTGGCATTTGTGCTAAAATACAATTTCCACTTATAGTTTTTCTAAAACTGACTTATCACATCTGAGTGGTTGTTTTTGTTTGTTTTTTTTTCATGAAGCAGGAGCTCAGGACTATGGCTGATGGAGCTCCCAAATTTTTTCACTTACATTTATCACAGCATGTTCAAACCAACCAGTTCTGCTTTAGGCGACATATACTGAAAATATCTTTCAAATTCCCTAACTCTGAACAAACATAAGCAACAAATAAAGGAACGGAAAGAGGATAGGATGAATTTTAGATGTTTAAGAAAATATGACTTAAGGCTTGGGGTTTGCATTCTGATGTGCAATTTGAAACCAATCATTCATTCAAAAGGTACTGCATTTCTGAAGTAAAACCAAATCAAGAAAAGTAAACCTACAAAAATCTATGAAACAGGGAGAAATTGTAATACAGGCTCAATTAAGATCTTCTTCTAAGGTTTGGAGGGTGGAAGATTGTTTACTGGGGATTTTTAACAGCAGTTGTTAGAACAGCAGCTTCTGAGCCATAACTTCTAAGATATCCAGGGGTAAATCTGTTTCAAGTAATTGACTTCAGCCTTTAAAAATATTGGTTTCATTGTGAAAAAAAAAATTTGTACTTTCTGATTTACTTTATTTCTATATGAATACATGAATTCCTCAGGATATATATTCTCAGACATAAACTTTGAAAATATATTTAACAAGTACATGTTATTGTTGACAGCTCAATTAAGCTTCCACAGGACTGCAGGATTATGCACACGGTAAAACAAAACGGTAAACTAATGGAGAGTACTCTGATGCAAATAGAGAGTCCATAACAATATGTGTATTTTTAATTTTTAAAATGTTTGTTTATTTTGGTGTATCTTTATCTGTGCAAGCTTAGAGCTAGAAGGTTTTGGTTTTCTTTTTTTTTTTTTGTTATGTTCACCTTTAGCTGGAGTGTCTTCTCTAAGTTTTCAATCTTCCTTTCAGCTATTTTAAGCTTCCTTAGCTCCTCTGACTCTCTAAAAGAGCTCTTTGGGGACAGAGACCTTGAACGTTTCACAGGTGGTTCCTGGAGAATAAAACAAGGACATGGTTGAACTAGTTGGAACACCGGATTATGAAAGCCATGCAGAATTAAAGAAGAAGTAATTTTGAATACTAATAATGAATTATAAAAAAAAAATCTGCATGGAATACCAGAGAAATAACAAGCAGAATTACCACAGCGCTACCACTAAAGGTTTCTCTGTGACTCGTTAATGAGAATATTCATTTACATTTACATTGTTTCTTTCAGAATAATGATGTCCCATTAGGGAAGACTAAAGGGTTATAGACTCAGAAATGCAAGAAACCTCATTACAAAGGAGGGGATAGAGGCTGGTCTAATTGCTCTATAAGGGTCCAAGGTTACACTTGATAGGACAACCAGAAACAAGAGGGAAAGGATTTTTTTCCCTTTGAAATAGTTTAACACACTGTGAAGTTGAAGGAACAATATGCTTGAGGAATATAAATACAACAGACAGTAGATCTTATACCATAATGACCATATGGTCATTAACTATAATGTGACTAACTAGAGACAAGAATATGTGTTTATATTATGTAGAGTTTCATATAGCAATCTGGAGAAAGAGTATGTGAAAGTAACACTTAAACTGGGCAGCTTTCTTGTTCATTCCATGTCATATGTCCTTATGGCAAAGAAAGAAAGACCTCGTCAAATTAGACTTTCAGATTTTCTGAATATCTTTGGTTAAGAAAAGAGAAATACTAACACACACTTAATACCAATAAGGTAAAATTCTACTATGTAAATACATGAAGTCAAACCAATACTTAAATTGTGATTATTATTGTTGTATATTGCCACTTTCACTATTTACAATGAAAGGAATTCAGGATAAATGCTTCTTCAGTACTGTGCATGTCAACATTTTTATTATTCCTTTAAATTAATCTTAAATAGCAGGATAATTTACCTGGTATTTTTTTCTTCATTATTTTCCAGTATAATACACTTACAAGATGCCACATAACACCCTTTTCCACTTTAAACAGGATAGGTTTCAAAAAAGGAGAAAAAAAAAATCTTTCATGAAATATCACAAAATATAATATCATGTATTTTAAACTACAAATGTAAATAACCCCAAGGTGTATTTGTAAGTTGGTTTTGGATACTTCTGCTTCTGAAATATGCATTAAAAACCCCAACAGACAACCGAATTTATTTTTTTTTAAAAAACTACCATTATCCCCACCCCCACCAAAAAACCGAAACAAATATAAAAACTCCCCCAAAATACCTCACAAACAAAATCTTTCTCCCTACTGCAAACAAACACCTGAAAAGTATTTTAGTACATTTAAAATCTGAATTTCAAATGAACATACTTTGCATATTCCTGTGAGTTCTGTTAGATAACATTCCAAGACCAAAATACCTAAAAATCTACTTGTCTTCAAAGTTCCAGATTTCTTGAATAAAAGAATCATCTTTAAATAAAACAAGAGTGCCATCCTCTACATTTCCTAATAATTACATGACTATACTACATTTTTCTAAAAATCAAGAATGCATTATTTTTCAGTAATTTTTTCCGAGGTAAACTTTACGTTGGATAAAGAAAATTTGGAATATACATGATTTCTCTGAAATAACTAAAAGGAATAAAAGGTCAAAGCACTGTGCATGTTGCCAAAGAGAAGGACAACAAGGGAAAAAAAGTGGATCAGCTAGCACAGACTACTAACAACTAGACACAGAGACTCTAAGAAGGAAAAGAGAAAAGAGGGCGGAAAACGCAGAAAAATATAACATTCATGCTCTTGCTACTTTAATCACAGTTGACCAGATGCAATGAGTACCCAACAATTTTTAATTTACATATATGTATAGATAGATATATACACATATATATAGTCACAGACTTTATACATTGCTGTGGAATACTGGACTGTTAGTGGTTAATCACTCAACCAATCAACCACTTGCAGTAACCACCCAGGTTCAGAGGGTGTACACACGCATGAACAGAGGATAGGAACTGGATTTTTAGACAGTTAAGGGAATAGACCAACAGTTGCAGATTCCCTGAGGTGGGATCCTGCTTTTAATCATGACAGTGTCCTCCCTTACATAATGGCTCAGGTGTCACAGCTCCCCTCCAGCGAAGCACTAGGACATTCACTAACAGCCTGAAAGTATTCACCCTTTCTCATGGTCCACGGCTGACTCAACTTCAACATAATGGACTTGGACCCTTCAGGAATCTTTGATGGTATCATGACTCAGAATTACAATATCCAGTACAAAACCCCGAGTCCCTGGGGAAGTACATAGGCATTCCCATCTGAACCTTGAGTAAACATAACTCACGCAACTGGGTGTTTTGGTGGGCTTCCCCCACCCCAGACAGATAAAGACTGTAACCATAACTTTGACCAACAGACATCAAAGTTGCAACAAACAACTCTTGTCAAAAGATTCATGGGTGGTAAGATCTTCCTACTCTTATCCTTTCCTGCTCTTTCTTTTCCTTACACATTTTCCTAAGTGTTATCTTTATGCATTGATATATTACAATAGATAATACAAAAAATGGCTGAATATTGGCTTCCCATTTCATTCATTCTAAAATAAACCCTATATATATCATATGTAAACCCTACACAGATCATTCAGTGTTGTTTCACTCTAATCCACTCCAAGGGATCAATTAACAAGAACTTGGGTTACCCTCACCTTCTGGGGCAGTTGTAACAATAGATATCTGGGATCGTGCTGTGAATCTTTTTCAGAGCCAAGGTATGGGGAAAAAAATAAGAGAAAAATTCTATTAATGGACATGGAAATAATTCTCTGTGACAATGTGTGGGATTGGTGATCTGTATAAAGAATCATTCTACTGCTTTTACCTCTTTAGTGATCAGACTAAAGGTCTGTGGAAAGAAGAAGCTGGGTCTGGGCTTTACAGCTGCACATAGGTAGTTTCAACACAACCTTTGCTAAGAAGATAAACAGTTCTACCAAGAAAAAAGAGACTGTGTACTAAAATACACTGTAATTTCATAACCTGGGGCTGTTCCTAAACTCAGTTTTAAAGATGGCATCTGCAATAACCTCACAACTGCAAACTTTACTGTTGCTGCTGCCAAGTATAAACTTTTAATTTTTAATTAAGTCCTCAAATTCTGCAGTAAATTTTTACATACTTGCCTTAAAAATATACAGAAATTGTTATGTTTTAAAAATTTTATAAATGTTTAGAAGAAAAAAGCCTCTGATTTTGAGTGAAGAATTTTAACCTAAGTCAGTAAAAGAATCCAAATCAGAAGATTTTTCATCAAATGTTCCTAAAACATTTTTACAAAAGACTAAGCCAAATAGCAGAACTCCAGAAATAAACAGACTTTGTAGTATTAATATACATGAAATTTTGTGGCAGAAGATTTAACACAAAGAAATACTTGGTAAGTGAATGAGACATATTAATTGATAAAGGAGATACATAGAAAGCAGAAAAACATGCCTATTTCTAAATATCATTCTGTTACCTGTTTGCACTATGAAGGACCTTGGGACAAAGCTGAAAATAGTCACATTCAACAGGTTTTCTTCACCAGATGAAATTTAACCCCCCCAAAAATATCAAATTAGTTAATGACAAACACAGTAGTCTCATTTACTTTACTCTGAGGAAACAAAATGACATTGTAGTGGAATAACCTTGGCAAAGGGTCAAATATCCAGTCAACTGTTCACTCACTTTCCTTCCTCACTAGCACAGGGGAAGAAAATCATGGGCAGACTCAACTTGGAGAAAATCAGTTTAAGCTATTGTCAGTGAAAATAGATTTAGGTAGGAAGAAATAAAGAAAAAAAAATTAATCAACACCTTATCCCCCACTCAGGAAAAGCTCCCAGTGTCCCAACCTCAACTTCATTCAATCACTCCTGACTCCTCTACCTCCTGCTGAGCAGTGCAGGAGGTTTATGGTTAGTCCATAATACTTCCTCTTGGGCCATTCTTTCATCCTCACTTTAACTCTGCTCCAACATAGAGGCTCTCCACTGGCTGGAGTCCTTCAGGATAAACCTATTCCAGAGTGCGTCTTCCGTGGACAATAGTTCATGTAACAGGAGCCTGTTTCAGCATGGATTTCCCTCCACAAGTGGCGGCTTCCATGAGAAAACATCCACCTGCTATGGGCTTCTCCACAAGCTGTAGTATGAACATCTGCTCCACAGTGATCCTCTCAATGGGCTGAAGGTAAATACCTGTTCCAGCACTTGGAGCAACTTCTCCCTCCTCTCCTTCCCTGACCTTGGTGGTTCTAGGGCTGTTTCTCACCTTCTACTCTTCACTCTACATTGCTTGTACAGAATTTTGTTTTTAATTAAACAGATTTTCACTGAGGTGCCACTACATGCTACCGAACAATTGTTCTAAACTCTATCTTTTCCCAAATACACAAAACAGTACAGGACATTAAGCAAGAACATCATACATTTTTCAAAGAAAATGTTATGAGATACCAAATACAGGTAAACCAGGAGGTTTCTGGGGAAGTGGATATGATGGCCCACTCCTATAAATTATTTATATGATTCAGAAGCATGCTCATACTTGCAACCTTACTAAAGAAATCCTTTCCAAGTTTCCCATATTCTATACAACCACAATAATAAAAAAAATAGATGAGAAAGACCCTGAACACACTGAAAAACTTCATGATCATTTAATTTAATAGATCAATTTAAGCCATAGAATTATATATCTCTTTCATTTATTATGGTATATAGCAGTTATTGTTACCTGATGCCTATATTAAAGAGTGAGACACCATGAAAGAAACAATCCAGCACTACACAAAGTCAAAAGTATAAACTTAAAAGGACACTACTGTCATTCTTTCTAGAAAAAATACTATATCATACTGTAAAAATCAAGAATTTAGAGGGAAAAAAATCAATTTATAAAATCGTAATATTAACCACTCATATTTCCCTCATTTTCTTTTGAGGGGAAGATGGTCATTCTGATAAGCACTAAAAAATACCTGATACATATTCATTTTAACAAATCTACAAAGAATTTAGCCCTCAAATAGTTCATTTAATTAAGAATCCCTTATTCAGTATTTAATAAGGTAAAACCTTCTACTCCCAACAGCTATTTTAACAAGTCTTTGTCAGACAATACAAGAACCATTCAAACAAGCTTCCAGAATTATAAGCAGCGTCAACAGATATTAAAATTATTATCTGGACCCTTGAGCAAAAATGTTTGGCTTCACCAACCTGACTTATACACAAATACACAAGACATTAGAATTACCCTTCCTCATGCTTTCTCCCAGTCCTTGTATTGTTGCTTTCCAGCGTATCTGTAGTGTACAAATTATGCTGTGCTAGGTTAAAACCTGAGTTTTTCCATTTTTCCTGTAAAAGCTCCATTTCAGATTTCTGCACTGTAATATGACACTCTAGCTCGTTTAAAGAAGGCTACTGAGACACCTAGAAAGTAATTGTACAGGTGTATTATATTGGTAACAAAAAATCAGAAGCACAACATACCATTTACGTAAAACTGCCTAGAGAAGTACAACATTAACAATATTACAGTAACCTGTAAAATCTGTAAATAATTCTGCTTTTGTAAATGACTCATGATTTCATACACAAAACCAGACCACAAAATAATAACTAAACATATTCAAACCACCATCACATTTTCCACATCCAAATTAATATTCTTCACAATGGCTGCTTTATACATATGTTTCTTCTGCAGCAACTTATTCTACTATTTTGCATATTACATGGTATAAAAATTTATTGACAAAATATTTTACCCCCTACATTTGTTTCTGGTAATACACTTTCTGGTGAAATTTCAAGTTGGTAAGTATCACTGACCTAACAAACATTGTGGGGGACAAAAAAAATGCTTAACTGCATATTCTGTCAATAAATATATTCTTAGTTAAAAACTGCCCCAGAAAAGTATCTATCTACCAAATATATCTGATACATCCATAAACTCAGACAGTACAACTATTGTGGTAAAACTGAAGACTTACAGAAAAATTAGATGTTAATTCTAGATCACAGTGTTAAGGCAGGTATGCAATTTCATTAAACCACTGAATTACAGAATCTTTTCCAGCTATCATTTCCAAGCACAGCAATTCCTTGCCATAATACACTGCCACACATTGATCAACTTGGCCTAGTCACAAAACCTGTTCAGACAAGACACATTTCACTGGTACCACCTACTATAAATTATATCCCTGGTGTCCAACAGCAGACTCATGTGCACAAGACCAAGAGTGGTGAAGTTACCATGGCTTGATGACTGTCTTCCTGTCAGTTATTTTTATGAACTGACTGCGATCACACCCTCACTGCTTTACAACCACTTGGCAATATGCCTGTTGTGTCTGCCTATGGCAATCACAAAGTGAAATACTTTACATCAAACCTGCTCCACAGTTCTTGAAGGCTGGTGACAGACATTGATCTTCAAAGAGCTGAGCCAGACAAAGATAATTCCCAGATGGTCAATGCATCCAGGCAGCTGGAGGTTAGCATCATAATGCTATTGCTGGAAGAAGGGATGATGCAAACTGCCCCTCTAATTGATTGCATAAATTAAAGGGGCAGGTTAGTTTAAAAAGTCAATGCAAGTCGCTTGAGCTCACCCAGGTGACCTTGGATTGAACTGATGAGGGCAAACTTACCAAACACTATTGGCAGTGGTGCTCTGACAGCAATGACAAGCAGCTAGGAAGCACTAAATTCTTTAATCACCAAAACTTGATCCAGAAGACAACTTTCTCAAGACTAAGTAAAAGTTTTACTGTATACATACTTTTCCTAATTAGCAAAGTTCCGTCAACCTTACTTACTTATGTTTGAGCACATATTCTTAAGAAAAACATTCACTTCACCAGAGAAGATAGGATTTGGTACCATTATCACTTGTTCCTACCATCTCAACTATTGGTATTGTCCCAGTATTTGTGATGGAAAAGCAAGTAAAACAAGTCAGGTATACTGATAAAGACCAGAAAAGGCAAATCCCCAAATTAATGTCAATCAAGAAATGAGACGGTCCAAAGTTGATTAAAATCAAGCAAGAAAATACCCCAGAGTAAGCTTAGTATTTGATAGAAAAAGAGTAATGAGTATATCCATTTTATTTCTTTCTATGCAGAATATGAAGCCTTTCATAAAGCCTACCATAAACTCACTTTCAGCAAATAAATCACAAATTAAGAATACCAAGCACTTGTTTTAGAAAAACTACAACTCTTCACACAGCAAAGTAGTACAGAAAATTTATCAGAGAGTAAAAGTTGTTCATGCTTTTGCTGACTGTTCCTTAAATAAATTTGGCTACTCATTTTGCAGTATAGGCCATATGTACTTGCAAACAGATGTCATTTCCACCTATGATCAGCAAAAGACCTGTTTATAACAATGCGTTTATTAAAACTCTTCACAGAGGGGGGGGCGAAATAAATAAACAGAAAATGGGAAGAGGAGACAAGCCAGGCATCCAATGGCTTTAAGAATGCTTTAAAGAAAACTGGACTTCATGTTCATTTAACCAAAACCTGAGCACTATATAAAAATGAAAAAAAATCAAAAAAACCTTAAAAGACAGAAATAGTGCCAGTACATAAGTGAAATGTAGTTATGCTCAATTTAGAATTTTTTTATCTGAACTTTATTCTTTCCTTTTAAGAAAGATAAATACATCTACCAACTAGACACATCTTACTGATTAGACAGTTGTACATAAAAAAGATATCCATGTGTAACATAACCTACACAATTCTACTAGTAACTCAAAATACAAACAACAACTTCAACCTGTTATAGTAATATATATTTGTATTATTGTTACTTTAAAAAGTCTCTGTCAAGTGTTCACCAAATTGTTTAGGCTGAAAATGACCTTTAAGATCATCAAGTCCAACTTTTTAACCATCAACCTTATGACTTTAAAGCTATGACACAAATTTGGCTAATGACTTCTTACTGCATCACTATTTTTGAATTTATTAAAAATTGAAATGCAGAGTGTTTTGAAACCTAACTCTATTTAAGAGTGACAAAATACATCAAAATCCTGCTCCTCTATGTCATGTAAGTTCTGCTATTGACTTTATTAGAACCAATATATGAAGAGTATTCTTAATTTGTTTTGAGGGTATTTTTCCTACTATTTTCTTCTTCCAAAAGTGAATTCTAAAAACTGCCATGTTGTGATACTTATTTGAAATAAAATACCACAAAGCCACAAATTCTAATAAACCCCTTACAGCAGTCTCTACGCACATGCCTGTATTTCTTGGAAAACTAAACCAAACAAATTCAGTCTTAGTTCTTAATTTACACCTCAAAAATGCTTATGCTTTTACCCACAATATATTCAGTTGATCACTGTTATCAAAATATATCTTGCTATATAATTTGGGTCTACAATACCCTGGAAAACCTCCTCAAATTTTTAAATACACATGTGAAGTTTCTTCAGTTTCAGAAATTCTAAGAACCTAGACGTAGCTGGATGAAATACATTTAAAAACTGACATGTTGCTTATCAATAGACTCCAGTTTAAGAGGTCAGTATCATTTTCTGTTAAATTTAATATATCCTTCACTATATGAAAAATATTCTTCTGAATTTCCCAGCCTTTTTAAAAAAAATATTAAGAGAATTTTAAACATTAATTGTTAAGATATGAGGTATTTCAAAGAGAGCTGGATGGAATTTCTCTCTCTGGTATTTTGTTTTAGATTCACGTATATTTAACTTTATACTACTAGACTTTTGTGCTCCAAGTATCTTTGTTTAAGAAAAAAAAAAATCACTGAATCCAAATTATTTAGTGAAAAGATTGGGCTATCATGAGAACCTTGATTCCTTCTGCATAAAATACAACTCTATGAACAAACCAGAGTTCCAAGACTTATGCATGAAGAAAGAAGGGCATTTTTACAAGGGTGGCAATGGCTTCAAATTGAAAGAGGGTTGATCTAGTCTAGCTATTATGATGAAATTCTTCACTATGAGGGTGGTGAGGCACTGGAACAAGTTGTGCAGAGAAGCCCTCACCCCTTCAAGGGCCTGTTCAAGGTCAGGTTGGATGGGGCTTTTAGCAATCTGATCTATGGGAAGGTGCCCCTGCCGATGGCAGCAGGATTGGAACTAGATGATTTTGAACGTTCCTTTCAACGCAGGCCATCCTCTGATTCTATGAAGTGCAATTTCATCAGATCCTCAGAAAGAGAGTTAGCCTTTTCTTGACTATTCACTTTCTTGCTTTTCATCTGAACTCTAATTTGTAATCTAATAACTAAGACAAATACTACAATTAGTTAAGGCCAAAATGGCAAATAATTTGGACAATAAAAATTCTAACACTATCAGGAAAAAAACAGCAGAACATTGTGTGTCAAGACTATATAAATTATTTGACACCCAAGTTCTGTATGAGGAATGGAGTTCTATTTCATAGTAAAGATCAGAAATCTGCAGTCTAGAAAATTACAAGCTAAGGGCCAGCACCACATTCTTCAACAGCTTCTGTCTCAGAATGATCATTGTAGGTCTTCGATCTTATGAACTGAAATAGTAACTCACCTCAACAAAGAATTCCATGAAGGTTCACTTCCTAAAGTCTATGCTGAATCCTATGTCCAAAAACTTAACTCCTGCATGACAATCATTTCAGTTGACCCTCTTCACAGTTGATCCATCTACACGCCAACTGTAGCTTTCTTTCAGGTTTATGGATATTAGATTAGATGCTACCTACACCACAAGGTCTAGCTTAACAGAGCATCTGTTTCTTCTTTCATGGGGCAAAATCAGTTCATATCATATGCTATTTTATGAAAGATCAAATGCCTGTTGTGATTGTGAAACTTAACTCATATGCAAAACACAGATTCCAAATAAATATCACAGGCTTATTTATGTTTTAAACAAAAAATATATGCACTAAGTATTTATTTCTACCAAGTAAATCTCTCACTACTCTTACACATCTTTCCACAGTGAGACTCAGCTGATGTTTTCTGGATGCATTAATCGAGCTGAAGCACAAGCACCACCTTTGCCACAAAGCTGTTCCACATGGGGAACCCCCACTGTACTTAGGGAAGGGAATCCAATACCACTGCTGACAGCAGCTATCACAAGCAGTTACATGCAACATGGAGAAAATAAAGCTATGCTCCATCCACTTCCATTCTGTATGATTTTCCAGAACACACAAGAGAGCAGGTACTAAAGGAATAGATATCTAAGAGTTTCAGAACTGATAGCACAGCCTCATAGTGTACTTCTGTTCCCACCAGCCTTATCAGCACAATGCTGTGCTAACACTAACTCACAGCACCAACACCATGGCTAGGAGGGGACAAAAAGAGCCTGTACAGGCCTTCTGCATGTAGATGCAATCTCACTCCACTTCAACCAAAAATTCACCAAGAGGAACACTGTGGCTTAGTAAAGACTAAAATTTCAGCAACAAAACAGAGCTTAGACATACAGCTTAGACTAGAGGACAAGTGTACAAGTCTATCAGAATACTGTACGGTACTTTTGACCTAGAGTACCCAACTAGGCCATGACCCATACCCTCAAGTTTTCTTTGCACCAGGAATCCAGTAACATATACCACTCAATGCCATGATGAATGAAATGCTCAGAGGAAATTTATATATGAGAAATAAGGTTTGTCCTTATTCTGTTACTGAGTTAGACAATTGAGCAGCTGAGTCAGAGGAAATGCTCAACACAGGATCTTCTGCAAACTCTCTTCTGCAGCTTTCAAATCCCATTGTCACGGTCTTATCTCTATTTACTGCACATATACCTAGGATGGGCAACAAGAACAAACGCTTGTAGAGCAACTTACCCAGCCTGGAGCTTGATCTCCTGTATTCCCATGAGCTGCCAAAAGGTGCTAAAAGCCAGAAAAAGGTTTTCCACCATTCATTCATCTTCATAATATTTATATTTGGCACTCTCCAAAATTCATGTGAAATTTATATGAAAAAGAACACACTACTTGTTTTACAGAGAAGAACAGAGAAGTGAAAAGAGGATGCAATTCCTTTCTGAAGACCATGCAGCCACTACATCAGATTTCCCAAACTAGGAATGAATAATTTCTTTTATTCATCAGGGAAAATAGACCTCCTGGTATAAAACATTAATACTCCAAATTACTAGGAAAAATATGCAATTGTAAGAGAAAGGAAAAAGTTTTAGTATGGAAAAACCTTTAGAAGAATTATCACCTGAGGTTTCAAGACAAGGCCGGATTTCCTTTCCAAGTCTTTTTGTTGAACCAGCCACTGATTTCCTTATGTATTTGTTGGACTGGCAACTCTTTAGCAGCACAATGGAATTGGACATTTTTTTCCATAACACTGATCAGAACACAGCAAGCAAAAATTCAGCAAGTTGAAAACATCAGTACAATTTGCTCCAATCCACTACAATTAATAGACATTAGAAATAAAATACAACACTAGAGAAGCCCAAATAAACATTGGTTAAAATGTATTTATACTCTTTGATGCAATTTTTTACAACTCTGGCTTACAAGTTTCTATTAAGTATAATGTCTTTTCTTTGGTTTTGTTTTGTTGGTTTTGTTTTTTTTTCCTTAAAAACTCTTATCGTACCTTCCCTAACACTTGAGTTTTACAGGAGCTTACTGGTTACCAGAAGATTTTACCTGACCAAGTACACCAAAATGAGGGTAGCCCTTCTTCAAAGATTTTAAGGTATCTTTGGATATGTGTGTATATATATAAGTATATATTTATATATATACACACATTCATATTGGAAGTTACCAGGTAAGTTTAAAAAACCCACATTTTTCTGAGTTACACATTCAATACCAGGAAGCAAAAAATGTAAACCTTCAGCTGATGGTGAGGCAGGTCCAAAAATAGTAACTTTGTTGTCTGTTGAACTATTACACTATTATCACAAGTAAAAATCAAACCCATGCACTAATGCTGTAAACTAGGGACTGTGCTTGTTATGCATTATCATCTCTGTACATTAGAACCTCAATCATACTCAAACAAATTCACTAAAGTGTGGTTTTCAATCTGCTAACTATGCATTCCATAATAGCCTGTAATTATTAAAAACTGACAAGAAAGCTACGCCACCTGTGTTTATGTGAAGCCAGGTAATGAAAAAAACAACAACGCTGTCATCACCTCTCAATTCCTGATTGCATTATCAAAACTGTAGCCGAGTTTGGCATCTGGGTGTGACCTTGTTAACTGCTAGGGTAATTAAATTTATTCTATTGGGAAAAGGGATGATAAATTATTAGCAAGAAGATTTTGTTCACATTTTATTAAATTGGCCTGTCAAAGGGTCGGCCAAATTATCAAGGGCCTCATTTATTGGAGGCCAGCCATATTGCCACATCTGTTACAATTATTTATAATTTCAGCAGTTGAAAACCAACTGAGTTAGGCATCCGCCATGTAAAGTAATTTACAAATTATCTGATGAGGGAGTGTTTTAGCTTCTCCCTCATTTCTAGCCAGCAGAAAGCCGCGCTGTAATTACAGAACACGATTAGGTTCTTTAGGGAACTTATCTTGCACTCATAGCCATAGTAAGATGCAGCAAGAACATATGGAGGAGCTTGTGCTTCTACTCCCTGAAGCTCGTGACCCGCCTGCCGCTGAGCCCTTGAGTTGAATTTGAATGAGAGTGCCATGGCTAATGTTCTACACATGCACCATTTATGCCACAAAACAAATCGGATCACTGTTAATTATGAAGCAGCTATAATCAGGCCTTCACATCTGTGTAATGTGAAGCGCAGTAGGCTGTATTCCAATAATGTATGACTACCTTTGGGTCGCAAATTGCGAGCCATATTGCCTCAGTAGTAGTTACTGAATTCAAAGTAAGTCCTTTGATAAAAGCCCATCACAAAGATATTTTTATCCATTTTTTTAAAAACACAAGCCTTTCTTTATCAGCTATTGACCAGAACAGTTAAAGCATATGGCACAAGTTCATTAATGAACAGTAGCACACAGCACTCTAATTTAATGAAACCACTTGAGCCATAAAAATCAGATTTAGTTAATTCTCCCTTTCCCTTTTTTTTCCTTTTCTGCATCTAGCCTATACCCTGAACTCCAACATAATGTCATGGGTGATCTTACTCTAAAATATAATTATTTTCTTGTACATCTACAAACAGCTTTTATTTTTTAAGAGCCTGGGCATTTTGGAACTTAGAATGAGGGGGTTGTGGGGATGTGTGGGGACAAATGGAAAGAAACTGAAAATTAAAAGAAACATCTAAGCGGTTTTCTCTTCATAACCCAAAATTTAACTTGACAACAATTAATAGTTCATATATCATTTCTATTTTTGAAATTATTGTTTGGTAGCTGTCTTCTTTAAAAAAACATTCTTTAATCACTGAAAAATCTTTCTGTGAGAAAGCAGCTAAACAAGCAGCACCCAGATGGCAAACCAGCTACAGTTTAATTAATCCACTAAAAGCCATTCAGTTTTCAGTAAGGGTAATGTAATTTTGAATAATTATAGGAGAAAAAAAAAATCACTAAATGTTCTTAAGTTTTATTATAGCAGCATGAATAGTGCCACTATAGAGCACTTAAAGTTGAGTTGCTTTTTGCATTCTAAACCCACATTTTTGATCCTTTTTGATCACTGTACATTGAAAATAGATATATGGAATGTCAAACTAATGAAAATAAATGAAAATAAATCTCTTTTTCAAAACTGGTCTTTTTTTTTTTCTTTCTGTCTTCTTAATACTCTAGAACAGCACGTAGATTAGTCTTCAAAACTTACAGTACATTCTTAAAGTATACTGCAGTTCTTTTTTAAAAAATAATTTCAAAAGCAGCACAAAACCACTATTCCTTATTTTATAGACAACACATGCCTGCATCCTGGCATACCTACAACATTGCAGGTAGGTCTCAAACTGTCATACTTAAACACACCCAGATGTAACCGAAATTTCATTTTATGGTGACCAAGTGCTGGTATATTGTGATCCCAATAGCAACAACGACTTCACAGACTCTATTAGACAAGATACAACTCCATACAGCTTTCCTTAGGACAAGAGACACTGAGGACACAGTCCTTTGTATGTGCAGCCCAAATGCAAAGACTTTGTAGGAAAATAGTAACACTTAAAAAAATCCGTATTTTCTCGTTTCTGTCTTGTTTAAAAGACATATGTACAAGACATTGTAAATGTAGTTTCACAACACATTAGTATATGAAAAAACATTTGGAAAGTAACAAATTATTATTGCTTCTTTGACTGAAAAACAACCAGACACATACTCATACTAGTTGGTTTTTTGGAATGTGTTTAGCTGTAACCTGCCATAATTAATTTGCTATTAAAAAAAGCAAAAATTAAATTTACATCATTAAGATTGAAGATCACATATGTTGCAAATGTAAAATTAAAACTGTATTTACCCATGTTTTTCAAACACTAGTAAATGCTGGTACTTTTCTATTATCTATTTATACATGGAAAAAAATTCATCTTTACAAACTATATATCTCTTCTTATTATAAGGGTAATAATTTCAAAATAACAGACAGTCTGAAGGGGAATACAACCATTTGAAAAATGTTATCAGTAATTTCCAGCATTAAAGACTAATTATTTACTAATATATAAAGTTACGTGCTCATACACAAAGTTGTGTTATATAAATTGGTCAATTTCAGTTCCATATTACTTGCTTCAAAGTCTGAGCCTTTAAGTGATAAAATCTTCTGCTTTCCTTAATGTGCTGCAGTTTACACAGCTCTAATGTTCCCTATGATTTTATCTCATCTTGTCCTGTACAAATACCTATTTACTACAGGACTTTATAGTTCCTTAAAAAAAATACATTTTGACCTCTTTGTGATGATTTTAAATATTTTTTTTTGAGTATTTCTAAAAACTGGAAGATATTTCTGTCAAGTTTTGATCTATAGGGTTAAGAAAATTTTATTGAAAATAAATTAAATGAGTAAGTTTTCTACCAGTAAAGTGAAAATACTTTTAACATAAAAAGCATTTTGTTAGGAATTAATTTCAGTGTCTGAAATGATCATTAGCTATGATATTAAATATACAGCACCACATTTTGAAAAGGATATCTGCCTTTTCAGGCTATATCATTAACAAGAAATAAAAAAACTAAGCCTTGAACATGAACTTCAAATATTTGTAGCGCAATACTAAGTAGGCTGGACTAAATCTAGAACCACTAAAAATAAACTATAATTACCTTGTCCAGTTAAGTTTTTTACCACTTATATTTCAGTCAAAATCAGAATTTTAAAGACTACTATAGAAACTTAATAAACTGAAATCACCAAAATACTAATGTTAAAAAAAAAAATTATACTCTGAAAATAAGACTCCATAGATTTTTGTGTGGCAATAATGGATCCAATTTTTCTTGACATATGTATTTCTCATATGAATCTAAATTTTTCTTCTAGTTACAAATCAGTTTTAGGCTTTTTACTAATCTTAAGTTACATATATGTGCAATTTCTACTTTATAGTTCTACTGGTATTTTCTATTATGACCCTTTTTAAAAACTTCATAATGAGAAATAAGTGCAAGTAATTCTGTATTATGCAGAATGCCCATACCTAACAGATGCTATAGTTACAAATAAAAAAATTTACATGCCTTCTAATTACTGTTCTTTGATCAAGAATCACCTCTTAATATTGTCTTTGATGTCTGCACACATATAAAATGTAGGAGTCAAGGCAGAATAAACTGCTTCAGTTAGGAAAATATATTTAAATATTTACTATTCACATGGTAATAGTTATGGGACACTATCTGTATGACTAAAGGTATGGTATACATCACAGAGCTAAAAATGAACACCAATAATGAAACAGACCCAAAACTACAATTACACGAGGCAACATTAATCAAGTCCCACAGGCTTATGTCTTGAAAACTATTTTTTTTTTAACTGTCTAGCCTAAACATAAATTAAAGTAAAATAACTTCCAAATTCAAACGTCACTAGTCCCTCTGATCAGAGACAAGGTAGGTGATAGCTGCTGAATGCACACATTCTAAGATGTAAATAGAAATTTACTGTAAAGGAGATTCAAATCCATCACACATGTTACCAGAATAGTCAAAATGAAATCAAGCATACGTTTGCCCTCACCAACACAAATGCCACACTGACTAGATTAAGACTACAGTATTCTAAAAAGCCATTTCTTACCCTTAATGAAAGAAAACAGATATATTCTTGCTAATAAAGCAAATAATATAAAACTCATTTTTCCTTGAGTAAAATGTAATCTTAACATCAAGAAAAGTTCAAATCCACTAAAATGACTCATTTAATATATGCAACACTGATGTATAATCTTCCTAGCTACTGAATGTCTGAAGAAGACACATTAGTGCTGCCAACAAACTATGAGCATGTCTCATTGGCTGAACTTGCAGCAGGTCATGAATCTGAGCATGCTCAAGGAACCAGTATTTTATAGTTGAAATAAAATTGCATTAACTTTTTTCAGAAAGGATTGTTTCAAAGAATGGTAGTAGGAAAACTAGTAGGTGTCAACATTGCTTTGGTGTCCTGTTCATTCAGCTTTATTTCCAAATCCATTCTGTTTTGATGTTGCAGTCAAGAAACAGCAGAATGAGTTAAAAGGCTCCAGAAATCTGGTTATTTAACAGTTCAGAGAAGGTAATAACTTTCTTCCCCCTGCAGAAACTTCAGCTGTGGAACTACACAATAACCATTACTTTTCTAAAATTTATAAAAGCTAGTAAAGTTGGTGATGGGAAATTTGTCTGCCATCAAAATGCAGCCATCAATGAGAATTATGATACATTCCCAATGAGCATACTCTAGCTTTTCAACCAGAGCAAGACTGCACATCAACAAAACTTGGGATATTTGTTTTAACAGAATGCAAGAATGTTGGTCAAGAGAAAATATTAAACACATACTGTTTCAACATTTCGGCTCTCATACAAACCTGGTAGCTACAGATGCTAACAAAACACGTTTCCCTCCCTATGAGGTTGCTTCAGTAATGTTAATCATTTGTCCCATCACAGTCTGGATTAAGATTAATTGACTGAAAAATGAAGGTTCATACATTGCATTTAGCTTACACTACTGCATACATTATCACAAGTTGTCTACTTTTGCTTCCTACTTTGCCTTCTACACTTGCACTGTAAATATCTGACTGAGCTCATGACAGATCACATCTGCAGAAGGTCTGACTGAACCTACATTCACTAACAAAAAAGGAAATTCTCTGTGAAACATGGCAGAAAGCCAACAAAAGGTCAGGAGAATAATTATTTACACCCATGTTAACCGTTAAGTAATTTTGGACTGCTTCACACCTGGATCCTAATTTACATTGAGCATATTGGTGAAAAGATTTCAATTCAGATACCATTGTAAGAAGACATGGAATAAATCAACAAAATAGTAAAAATTCACCCACACTAGATACAATTCATTTAAAATATTCCAAGGAAATCAAGTATGAAGTTGAATCACCAATTGTAGATTGTTGCTAGATTGTTGGCCTCAGAAATTTCCTGAAGTTCTTTAAAGAAGTAACCAAAATTGATCTGAGTCAAACTGTCTACTTGGATTTGAAATGAACTTCAGGAAAACTCCGTACAAAGGGCTCTTAAAGAAACTCAACTGCTGAATTTTCAGGGTAGAATAGATCATACAATTACAGAATTGCTTTAATTATGATAAGCAATAGTAATAAATAGTAATAAATAATAATTAGTTTACTCAGTCAGAAACTAGGTTGCTAAAGCTTTTTGCAGCCTGGCTTTGAACACTACCAGGAATGAGGCAGCCACATCCTCCTTGGGTAACCTGTTCCAGTGTCTCACCAACCTCTAAGAATTTCTTCCTAATACCTAAGTTAAATTTCCCGTCTCCCAAGTTGTGCCCATTACTCCTTGTCCTGTCACTGCAGTTCCTGATGAAGAATCCCTCTCTGGCTTCCCTGTAGGTAGTCGAAGGTGGCTATAAGTTTTCCATGCAACCTTCCCTTCTCCAGGTTGAACAGCCACATCTTTCTCAATCTGTCTTTACAGGGGAGGTGCTACAGTCCTCTTACCAACTTCATGTCCCTTCCTGCATCAAGTTCAATATGACCTTGGTTATGCTGGGAACATGAGAACTGTACACAGTATTCCAGGTGGGGCATCACAAGAGCAGAGTACAGGGGCAGAATGTACTAAACTGTCACACAAAATCCAGGTTTGGTAATACACATGTTGCAGATGGAGGAAAGCATTCTAAAATCACGAAGAAAACCAAGGACTCCTTAACTTTAGGAAATATAATCCAGAGACATAATAAATGCTTTTAAGATAAAAAATAAACAAAATTAACTAAAAAGTACTCAGAGCAATACAATATGATGAAAGTTGAATGATGTATTCAGAAATACAGTGTGAGAATTCAAAACCTAGGATCAAAAGCTGTGTGGAGACTAATTTCATATTTATAATGTTTCAAAAAAGTCATTAAAATCTTCTAAAATAAAAAACTCTAAATTTCAAGACTGAGAAAGAGGCCTGGAATACAGCAAGAGGTAAACACTCTACAATATTTAAAAGAATGTATTTTATCATTTGTGAAACAAAATTGTCACATCATTAGATGAAGTGGAAAATTTTAAAATCACACAGGTAGAGGTTAAGAAACGTATAACAAATAAAGTTAGAACATTAATTCTGAAATGACCATCAGAACAAATCCAGGAGACACTGCAGTCTGTATTTTTTCTCTTTTACGGCAGATTACAATTTACACAAAACTTGAGGAACTAAACACTATGTTCTTTTTTTTTAATATTGAAGTTCCTTTGGGCTTATGTATAAAATCGTTGATTACAGATCTACCTTACCTTACCATGCTAAGCAAAATTTTATATATTACAACTATTTTTACCTTAACTATTTTCCCTTCTCTACCTAATCAAGGTAAGGAGTGCTAGCAAAACTGAAACTCACAAGTACACCTCACTGACAGATCTATGAAAGAAACTAAGCAACAGGGTTTACAAAACCACTGTGGGTAGATAATTTCAAACGCTCTTTAAGTCATAAATTGGCCTTTGGAAAATGCCAGGGCTAAGATGAAGCACACTTGTAAAGTTGTAGGCCTCTTAGTGAGATGGATGTATTTATTGGAGTAGTTTCAAACGGCACACTAAAGCTTCAAAATTTTTAGACAAATGCTTCTCCCCACCATAAAACTTTGCTTAGGTCTATGGTCTCAAATTTAGTTCTGTCATCAGGAAAAGTGTAACAAATTGGAAACAATACATTTCATTTTCACAGAGAAAATTCAGAAACTTCATAATTTTTTCAATTAATTTGCTTTCAGTAACACCACTTTGATTTTATTTGTATTTTTTGTGTCTTTGTTAAAGAGTATAAATAAGAGCCTTGGTGAATAGACACCATTACTCTTTTTTCCCCCACAAGAGACTTGTGAAGTAGTTTTGATTAGCAACAGCAGAAATGGTTACACTACTGTAGCAGCATGTTTGGCTTCTTTAAAAAAAAAAAACACCAAACTGCAATGTCTTTTAAAACTGTCCAGTACAGAAGTTTAAGAAGCTTAATTTAACAGAAGAAGCAACTTTAATTACTCTAGAAAAGCACTCACTTGTATTTGATATTTTGGAGAAGAATTCTGATGTACTGCATTCAAAGCATTATGTGACTCCTGACAGCTCTCTTGCAACTGACAAGTTTTTTTATCTTTTCCCAGTAACTGATCCTGAAGAGAGGCACAGCTTTGCTGTAGTTGAATTTCACTTGTTTTAACAGTTTCAAAACATGAAGTCATCTCATTAAAGAACTATGAGAGGGAAGAAGAGAAGTAACAGGATTAAAAATAACTTCAATGTAGATAACTATATAAATACAGGAAGTATTATTTAATTAACTTATCCACAAAGATCACCTTTTTTACTTTTTAACAATTTGTTCACGCTTGTTGTCTTCCTGTGTCCTGTCCTATACATTTGAAGTTCTATACATTTGCAGAAAAATTGCAACAATCACTGAAACTTTAATTTCAAATTAACTTTTTGAGAAAAATACATATCACAATAGAGTATTATTGGTCTCAGTTGATTCTTTACACCATTTATCAATAGAAATGGCCATCTAAAAATTAGGGAAGAAAATCCCTTACTGAGACTAGGCAAAAAAACCCAAAAATATCTGTCCAAAGAACTAAATTAAAGGAAGAAGAATGTCAAATACCATCCTTGTCTTTTACTACTTTTACTACTCTTTTTAACAGAGTAGTTTCATCTGTTAGAAGTAATATTTTATATACAATTTGGATAGAAATACAGTAAATCCACTAATGCCTACTGAATTTAGTATGAAGTGTAAAATGGTTAATTATTCTGTGGGAATTTTCCCTACATTAAATATAAACTCCAGCTCTTGTCCCTGGCTGTTGTTCAACTGTTCTTTCTGAAACCAGAATATTGTATATTCCATGCACAAAAAGAATTTCTTAAACAAGCACTAAATAACTAGCAGAACTTGCTAGTTAGAAAACCAAGTTCTTTCATTCTTGCAAAAAAAAGTTAACCACACAATCCCTCCATTTTTACCCTCCTTTTTCAATTTAAGCATTAGAACACTAAATAAAATAAAATTCTTTAAAAAAATTTAGAGAAGTTTGAAAAAAAACCACCTCTAATTGAACAAACAATAGTACAGATTATGAAGGAAATACGACTGCAGCTTTACTACCTAACCATACATTCCTCTCTCTCCAATTTAGACCTTCGTTCCTTTGATTGTCCTTTTTTTCTCAAAACAAAACAATAAAATCATCTATTGAAGGCATGTATCTGCATCTGCCAGTAACAATTTTCTTTGAAAGATCCATCTCTGCCATTCAATCAAAAAAGCCTAATTAAATCTGAAAATTAGAATTTCCAAATACACCAATAAAGTTTACAAGCACAAGGAATTGACATTAGTTATTTTACTTAAAAAAACACTATTTCATTCTTTGTGTTGTCAGTTTTATTTAAATTATGCAATGCCTTCTCCCTTTTATCTGCTTACATCACTTAGAAGTTAAAGCCTTTGAAAAACAATCACAACTTTTCAAGTGGTAAAGTGTCTACCTAACATTTCCTGAGAAATTTGGAAACAATAATCTCCCCTTTTTTAATTCCTTTAGTTTTCTACTTCCATTGGCTCTCAAAATCCACTTAGTACAAATTAAATTACTTCTTGCCTATTTTCATGGCAGATCAGAGATCATGTCTCTCAGGCAAAACTAATTCTAAGTCCAGACAGATTGATATTTCAAATTACTCCAAGTCATTGAATGTTTGCATTTAAATTTCTGTGTCTACTGAATCTTTCTTTTTTATTTAAGAATGCTAACATCATATCTGGAAATGCAAGTTCAAGATTAGCCAATTTCTTACGGAAATCTTTAAGTATCACACAGGAAAATAAACTGCTCATTTATGAAAAACATGCATTTTTAGATAATGTTCTTCCAAATGAATGGAACATCACTACAAAGTTACTTCCAGCTATAACTATATAAGTTCATTAGCTATCATACTGGTATGACAATTTGCTGGTTTTATGACTAGCAGTACTTGAGTGGTTTTAATTATCGTATCTGAAAGGTAGCATCCCAGTAAGATGAATGGAGAACATCAAAAATATGGTGCCTTTCCATAATTGGCAGCCACATCCTGTAATGCAGCTAATGGGTATTTTTGGTAGTCAGCATTTGTCAGGGTAAGACAAACAGCATATCTTTTGACTTGCTTAAACTTTTCCAACCTTTCCTGCTTTGAAAACAGTACTGAAACACAAAACACACACATTTCAACTATAAAACTACATAAAATCTATGTGCAAAAAACCACATTGCCACATTAATCTTTTTGCACTAAGTTCGTACTTATTTTTTAAACAAACCCATGTACTATTTAATTGGACTCAGATTCTTTATTTAAGGAATTTAACATCAGAAATTTTAAAAATATCTGTATGAAAAGAAATAGTTTCACCTATGGCCCACAGATAACTTGAACAGCTTACAAATTTTTATTTGGCTGACCATCTTTTCTTTTACTGTTTTGTGGATTCAATAAATACTTAAAGTTTAGACTGGATTATTTTGGGATTTACTGCTCATTTTTGACCCTGTTTTAGAAGCGGCACCATATTTAATCACATTGCAGCAAGCATGTTCCAAAATGTAGAGAATTGCACAGCACAATGAAACAGGTCTACCATTAATAAAGCAAGTCAGGTGTAAAGAAACAGTGTAAAATGGAGATCAGAGGACTAGAGATGGAACATTGCATAGAATAACTATAAGAAAGACAAAAATAATGCAAATTATTTATCTCAGAACTAGTAAGCGTCACAGAATAATGAGTGGAATCTTGACAGTACATATGTGAATAATAATACATTACCAGAATGTCAACAGGACATGAGATTTACCCAATGAACTGTAATTTTCAAAAATAGTTATTACCAAAAAAGTTTACAAGAAGAAAATATTTAAAATAATTCTTTGTAGCATTTTATGACACTTGGTATTTGAGGGGAAAAAAAGCATCAGGAATTAACACGAGATGGTTCTGTGAAACCTGTTGCACTGACTGCACTTTGAGAATCTCTTTCTAATGTGTTAAAGCTGTCCTTTCTCTGACAGGCAGAACAGATTGTTAAAGGTGAAGGTACTTAAAAACAAATGAGAAAAGATTACAAGTATCTGAAATCAGTACTCTAATAAATTTAGTCTGTATGACACAAGAGCATTATTCATCAGTCAAGAAGGGTGAGTAAATTATTTGAATTACAAAAAAATAAAGCATCCCATATTTCTCAGATATCCTAACAATTCTCTGTATTGATTTGGCTGATTTCACCAGAAAACACCTTTTAGGTACACCTTTGAAGAATTCCTTGAAACAGAAAATGTAATGTCATCAAATTATCTAAAAACATCAAACCAAAGCCAGGAATTCCTGAACCAAAATATAGAACTCTAACACCTGCTCACATGTGATATAAAACACTTAACAGCCTAATAACAGTGGGATGAGGAAGTACTTGCATACATTAAATATGTGTTATTGCAAAATTATCCCAGATCAGACCAAGGATCAAGACCAAGACCAAGACCAAGACAACCTAGTAATACTAAATAATTAACAACACTATATATTGTACAGTATGTTAGCCGGTCACAGTGCAACTGGAAAAAAAACTGCATAGTGAAACAATTGAAACAAACAACCAACACTAACAGTATACAAGTGTGCAGGATTTATTCTAAACTAGGTTTAGATAGCTTCTGTGCACTGTATGCCAGCTAACAGCTGGGACACATTTTTCAGTTTCAAAATGATTTCCAGTTCCATAATCCAAAAGACATTTAGCTAATGCTCTCATGAACTTTTCTACGGTAACAACTAAAGCACAGAGAGTGGGGCCATTTGGGAGACTTCCTGAAAAATTTCCCTCGAGGAACTAACACTAAGGCAGATTCATCTACTAAAATATATCAGTAGCCATAAATATGTACTGGATAGAAAACAAAAATTCCCCTACATTATATGTTTTACCTAAATGTTCACTCCCTCAAAAAGTGTATCGGAGAGACCTGAGTTGGAAAACTCCTCCAGGATCATCAAGTTCAACTATCGGACGTGGTGTTAAAGTCCGATAAGGGGAGGGTCAGCAACCTCAAGGGTAGCTGAGGGGTTCTAAAAATGAAGACACAGGAGGCTTGAAGTAAGAGAGGGTGAACAAGGGTGAGCGTTTATTAAGCCCACAGCACTCCCTTTTATAGGGAGGCTGTGGAACAAACTAGAAAAAGGAGAGAAGTATAACAACAAGGAAAGGAGAAGGAGGGAGCTTCCAAACTTGGGTATAAAGGGGAGGATACATAACCATAACGGGGAAAAAGAGGTGGAACAAGTAAAACATGAATATTAAACACTGCAGCAAACATCAACCAATGAAAATACAACTCTGTGAAATCTTAGGGAACAGTAGAACAATCAATAAAAATTTTTTTAAACAACTGTAATAACTCGTATAAAACTGTGACAGTCCATTATGTTATTTTTTTATGTTTCTTTAACTTCTTTCTCTTCTTGGAGCAGTAAGTTCTTCTTTCTGCCTATAACAATATAGTTCTCTCCATCTTTCGTATTCCTCCTTAGTCACTTTTTGGGGGACAATTTCCTGCTCACTACCTCCGACATTCAACTTTTAGCCAAAATCCATCATGTCAACTAAACCATAGCATTAAGAGCCATGTTCAGTCATTTATGAACCCAAACACACAGCAATACTGAACAGAGTAATCACACAAATTTAAAAAAAAGGTAGTCTAAATTAAGACACAGTAAAATTGTAATGGAAATGATTACAGTACCATCACAGAAATCCACGTTACAATCCATGCTACAATCCAGCCTGTTTATGAGAACTTGAAAGGAACAAGGGCAGACATCATCAGAAGAAATTCTAGGGTGAAGGTGAAGTGGCACTCCAGACTTTGTTTCATTTTATTTTATTTATAGAGTATTTACCTTTTTTTCACTCGCATACTTGAATATTCGATAGATATCAGCCTACACCATTTCACAGAGGAGCTATAGCACTATAAGAATAGCAGTACAGGGTTTTTCAAACATGAAAACTCATGTTTGAAACATTGCATATTCATCATCTGTGAGTATGCAATTTATCACCACTCTAAGAGAACCAGAATCTATCCAGGGTTTCTTCAGCTTTAGCCTATGGGCACATCTGATGTTAAAATCTACTTGCTAGCAACTTGACCAATGGTACTGGTGTTTGTCACACAAGAAACAAAGATTAATCTAATTGACACATTTCCCAAAAATAGAAAATGACATCTGAGCTTGGACTAAAATGTATGATACTGTTGAAGATCTCAGTTCCTCACAACTTTCAAAGACAAAGTGGGCTATGAAAAGGATGATTTACTTATTACTGATGTGGGCTTCACTGTATTTGACCAGATAGATAGTTTCTCTCCCATCTTACCATGTGTGAAAGAACTTATGCTTTTCATTCCAATACGAGTAAGAATCTGCATTGTTACTACCATTTACAGATCTATATGGGTTTAGTTTTTATTTTGTGAATTTGATGTTGCTTACATAAACACATTTATGTATTTTTAACCATGCTTAAAGGTTGTTGCAGTCCCAAAATATACTGGATGTGGTAAAATTTAACCTTAATATGGTAAACACAGTAACTTAATGTTCCAATTACAATTCCTCAGTCTTGAAGGAAAGCAAACTATCTCTACACACTGACACCAGGAGAAGGACTAGAATGTCGGGAGTGAGGAGCAGGATTCTACTCCCCCAGCGTTAACACCAGAAGAATACCAGCGCTGGAGGAGTGCATATTGCTATGAAGAAGAGTATAGACCCTTTACTGTTCCCCAAAAGAGGACATGGTCAGACAATTTCTAAATAAGAAGGATTATTGTGATTATATGGACTTTGGCAGTTTGCACCTGTTTTATGAGAGTTTATGTAGTTCTATATTAGTTATATGATCACTACTGTTGTTTAAAAATTTTTCCACTGTCACTATATAGAGTTGTCACGTATGTTTGTTCTCATTGGTTAACTTTTTCTGCACTGTTTATTATTCATGTTTTCACTGTTCCACCCAATTCTCCCTATTATGGTGTTGTATCCTCCCCTTCATGCCCAAGTTTGTAAGTTCCCTCCCTCTTCTTCCCTTATTTGTTAAGCCACTCCTTTTCTCCTAGTTTGTTCCACAGCCTCCCTATAAAAGGGAGTGCTGTGGGCTCAGTAAAACGGCTTGCCCATTTTCCTCTCACCTCGTCTCCTTGTCTTTTTCTCGCACCAACCCAGAACCCCTCAGCTACCCTAGAGGTAGCTGACCCTCCCCTATCGGGATTCCTCATTTTTATTTTCACTCCTGATACTAGCAAAGACAACTAAACTATAGGTACAAAACTAGTATCTGGATGTGTATCTGTCAGTTTCCTCTTTTTATCCACTTGCTGGTGCACTTGATGCATACTTCTGCAATGCCTCATAATTGAAAATTTTTACTGTGTTTTCTAATTACAACAAAATTCTAATTATTGAACAATGCTTTCCTTCACTATAGACATGCACTATATCATTATCCACAGTATTCACTATTTGATAGCTGAGCTCCAGAACATGAATTATCATTTCCTGTTGAATGACAAATTAAGGTAGTTCTGCTCCACTAAAAAGGCCTTCCATTGAAAGACTTCAAATCAGTGTGATTAACATGAATCCTAAAGGCCACATCAGATCAAGCAAAAGAACTGTATTATAAAAACACAAGCCTTACATTGTAAATTCCAGAAAACTGTGATAAGCTGGCTAAGGACTTCAGAATCTCTTCTTGTCTTATTATCCCTAGTATTGATTGAAGCCTTTCCACCTTGAAATTGTTGGTGAGGACAAATCTATGGAGTTTCATTAAATTCAGCGCAGGAGTGAAGTCCTTGGAGCATTTGGGACCACCAAAACAGATGCTATACATTTTAGAAAAATATTCTCTATTCTTAATATTCTCATTCTTAAGAATGTGAACTTCAAATGTAATATGAAGTAGATAACTATTTGCTTCCATAAAAGCTCTAATGTAAAGGAGTTACTGTAGAACACAGCAACCTTAAAATTCATACTCACAGGAAAAAACAAACAAACAAACAAACAAACCAACCAAACAAATAAAAGAGTGGTATGACAAGTCAACACAATTTGATAAAACAGATTACAGATTTTTACATGCTGCTCATTACAACCAGTCTTGGAAGAGAATTCGTGGTCCTCAACGGATTTACGCATAATCCAGTGCAAGTTTCGTACCTTCCTCAGGTCTATCAGAAAAGTTTTTCTTTTTTCAGTCCACTGTTTCATACTACACGTTAACACCAGCATGAAGATTTGTTCTTCTCTATGGTAGACTGTTCACATGAACTTGGAATATGTAAGCCAACCACATTGCCTGAGCTATAGTATATACTACCTATCTGACCACTAACAGAGAGGTCATTGATCTTGCTGTAAGGGACAATATATCACAGGATGTACATGCTGATAGGCTCAATGCCATTTGAAGCAGTAGAAAGTATTCCTTTGTGACTGTGTTTATGGAATAGTTGACACATCCTTATCTAGCTGTTGCAGCTTGCATATTATTAATGCAAGGAAGACAAACAGAACACACATCTGTCTGCAATAGTTTGCCTTTCTCATTCAACGATTAAAAAAAAAAAATTTGTAATATTTCTACAGATAATGAGTTTTCCAAATGCCTGCTGTGACTTCAATAGGACTGTGTAGCTTGTGATTCAAAAATGCACATTACTTTGAAGTTAGTTTGGAGTTTTATACAGTTCTGATCAGAAATACAGAACAGGATCGTCATGATAAAGGAATTTGTTTTCCCTTCCAAAGTTCTCAACTCAATTTGACACAAGTATTATTAGCTCTATTTGCTCTGAATTATTATTGCTTTTAACATATTACTGCTATTTTTAAAAAAGAACCTTTTTAGAGTTGCATCAGATATTTTAGAAAAAGACAATTTTGCAGTTCCACAATAGTAATTTTTCAACATATCTGAGTTGGATCTTGCTGGTTTAAGAGGCAAACCTTACTCCTTCGTGTTGAAAAATTACTGAATTCAATACTTTCCAACCACCAATATTTAGGATTATCTAGAAGTTAGAAGTATTTGTAAGCTTTCAAAAATTAAGGCTTTTCTTCAAAGACCACCCTATTCTTGCTGTGTGGTAGGACAAGCAGAAGTTTTAAGTCCTGCCTAAAACAGAACAAGAACTATGAATCAGTTTTCTGAAGCAATCCTGAAATTTGAATCAAGCCCAGTTCAGAAGTTTCTTGGTCCTATATTGTATACAACACACACATCAATTTTACGTATTACGTAGCTAATTATCTTTTCATAGGACAGGTTAAACTCTATCCCAAATTGAAGAAATACTGGCAAAATCACTACTGGACAAGGTGAAATGACCTCTATAAAGCATTTTGTCATGCTTTAAGACAGTCTTAAGAAAACCCAGTTTGGTTTTCTTTCATATGCTGTAGAACTAGCCTGGAAGAATACAGTCTTGTGCATACTAGTGAAGACAATTTATATTAGCTTGTGTCACCTCTTTTTTTTTTTT
>VXAU01000581.1:40476-58704 GCA_013399695.1 Formicarius rufipectus | reverse complement strand
TTCTAGATAAGGAGCCTTTTATTTTCATTTATTTTTCTGTCAATTGCCTTGCAATCACTAGAAATAATATCACACACTTTTGAGAAATATCTACAAAACAGTTTAGTTTGAAAATGGAATGCCTTTCAATATCCCTCTAATGCTCTAAAATAAATGGATTTTCACTACTGCATTGTTTTCTAATCAATATTCTGTTAACTTTTTAGCAGTGTCAAAATGTAAAATACGCAGAATATGACTGTAAAAGAAGTCTAAATTTTTTTTAACTAAAACTATCAGAAAAAGATACAAGTTTTTCTTAACTTTCTGAGTATGTGTGAAGCAGTCTCTTTTTCAAAATGCATCTGCTGCCCAGACACACAAAGTACGTCTGCTGATAAATTATTTTTGTCTGCAGACATGGCATATTGCAACAACCATAAGCAAAACAAGCAAAAATTTTGGTTTGAACAAAGTAATAAAAAGCTTTATAAAGACAATAATAGGAATCATGTAATGTAACCAAGAAATAAATCTAGTATAATCAGCCTGCCTGACAATTTAACTGTACTGATGATGCATTTTCTAAATTAGGAAAAAAAGATCAGTAACTCTTACTATAAATAATGATTAAAAACTTGGAATATTTTCTGTTACATATATTTAAAGTTCAGTTGACTCTATTAATCCCTATTTATGTATTTTCTACTTAATTCCCTTTCTAATTCAGAAGCACATCTTATACTACTATTACATACAGGTAATGAAATACACATTTAGCACTCCAACAGATTTTCTTCCTTACTTCCTCAAAGAATTGTCTCTGTAACCTCCAACACATAAGCATTATCTCTGTGCCTAAAATTACTATTAAAACAGGAGTTATCACTGTATTTTTGTAATACTGATGAAATGACCAGGAAAATAGCAGTGTACAAAAGGTAAGCAGAAATACCAACTTCATTGTGTTTTCTGCAGAAACAGACAAGGAAACAATCTTAAGGGAACTTTCAAAAAAAACATTTCTTAAGACCTTTGCCACTACTTAATATGATAATTCAATAAAGATACATCTGAATAATTATGAAAGAATTTAAATTACAAGCACAATAGGACAGTCAGACAACTTAATTTTGTTAAAATGTATTGTTTTGCAAAAGCCTGTTAAGGGTCTAACACTGGATGACATTTAAGAAAATGCTTACCATGCTTACTAGGACTTAACAGTTAAGTCCTACCATTCTTCATGAAAAGTAAAGTAGCTCCTGAAAGCTAACAAGGGCAGAGGTATATTAAAGACCTAAGAAACTCGAAGTGCAACTGCAGTTTTTACTTCATATGTACTAATTTGATCCTGCTCAGAAGCACAGTAGCAGAAATAATGACACAGTGATGTATCAGCACTTTCTGAGAGCTGTACAACAGGCTTACAAATAAGCACTTTCTTAATTTCCCTATGAGTATATTGCAGAAAATGACACAACTTTTCACTGCAGTTAAAACACAGATTATATTAATTTTGCACAGGTTCTCCAATCATATCTTCATTTTGTTGTGGAAGGGAAAAACACGGGATAGCACCCCATGCTCAGATACTGTTGGAAATGCTGGCAGTAACTGTTGCCAAGATCGGTCTACTATGTTGCTGCTCTTTAATTTGCATGCAAACATCAATGCAGTTATCTGCATCTGTCACCCAAGAATGCACTGTATTCTGTGTTCTCTAATGGTCTGCCCACAAGTGTTACTAAGGTCAATGGGAACCTTTTTCTTGACTTTATGAAGCTTTGCGTCATATCCTTACAGGGAGAGGATAGGGGGGAAAGCTAAACCATGAAGCTACACATGAACTGCATCACAATCAGAAAACATTAACATGTTTGCTCATATTAAATCCCAGGATTTTCAAATGTAAGGACACTCAGTCACTGCCATTAGAATACATTTCAAAGATCAAACTTCATTAATTCATGCACATACTTTAACTTGCTCTCCTCTTTAGCAAATGAGGCACTATTTTTAAATTGCAAATCAATGGGAGATCCTTTTATTTCATTTTTACAGAGGAAAAAGGAAATTATTTTAATCTTACCAGAAATTATTCAGTAGCAATGGTGCAACACAAATAAATACACAGAATTAAGCACTTTTGACAACAGACAGGTCAACTTGCCACGCCATGCATGGATAGAGGTTCCTTAGAAAGTACTGTGTTCAACACAAAGGACCTGGGAAACTAGAGCAATCAACAGTACCTTTGTCCCTGGGAAGGTGATGAACCGTATAACGACAAGATAATCACTGGGAGGGGTCATAAGGAATTCACAAAAGGGAAATAATGCTTAACTGGCCTGACAGCCTTCTCTGATGAAACTACTATCTCAGTGGATAAGAGGTGAGCACTATTCGATTGTAGTATGGCTTTTGATGTTGTCTCCCATAAAATGCTCAGAGATGGTTGTTGTTGTTGGCTAGGCTTCGCGAACGAAGATCTTGGGATAAGCCTGCGCAATGGATTTTTTAGGTGAGGCACAGTGTGCGCAGAACTGGCCCCACCCCCTTTACTCCTGAGGCTCATCTTGCCACAGCCGAGCACGCTCGGACGGTGACAGTGAGTTCCTCAGGACTTGAACCAGTGTCCTCAGAGGAGGAGCCGGCTCCAGAGGCGGGGGCTTACCCCACTCGGCCAACACCTGCCACTCAGAGATGGAATGATGAGGTATAAGCCGGGTAAGTGAATGGTAAGGTTTCCTTGAACCTGGCAGAACTACCAGGTTTGAAGAATAGTGATCAGTGGTGCAAAGTCATCAGTCAGTGATGTGGCCTTGTGCCAAAGGGCAATAACATCCTGAGCTGCACAGAGAATAGTGCTGCCAGCAGGGGGAAGGAGATGATCCTTCCCCGCTACTCAAAAGTTTTAAGGCAGATCTTGATCCTGTGTTTAGTTCTAGACTCCCCATTACAACAGAGACATGAACATGCTGGTCTGTGCCAAATAGAGGACCAAAAAGACAATGAAAGTATTGGATAATTTGCTATACAAAGAGAAGGTGGGAAAGCTGGGGCTGCTCAGGCTAGAGAAGGGAAAATTCAGGAGTATACTATCAAGATGAATAAATACTTGATGGGAGTCTAGAAAGAAGATGCAGACATACTTTTCTAAGTGGTGCACAGTAACAGGAAAAGAGGCAGTAAGTGCAAATAAAAAGTAAATGAACGTCCAGTTGAACTTAATACAAAGGTTTTTATCCTTTAAAAATGGCAAAACTGTGGAAAAGACTATCCAGAGATGTTGCAGAGTCTGTGTTCTTGGACATACTCAAACTCAATTGGACATGATACTGGGCAGTCATACCATAGTTAATACTCCTGGGGCAGAGGGCTGCATCTGCTGGAGCAGTGGAACTACAGTCTCCAGAGGTGTCTGCCAGTTTCAGCTGCTCAGTGACTTTGTGTCATTCTGTTGTTAATTTGCTTTGAACAATTTGCTCAAAAGAGTATACAAAATGAAGGCCATGATAATCTGAAAAAGTTACAAGACAAAAATTAGTTTCTGATCAAAACATTTATTAACATGCTTACTCAAAGAAGCAATCTCATAAACACTCTACAAAAGAGATACCTGTCTGTCACTGTAGCAGGATAAAGATGTTGAGTTTCCAGAAAAATTACACTCCTGGGTGAGCATGTAACAGAAGAAATAATCAAATTGATTGTAACAAAGGTAATGAGTGGCATTAAAATGTAAGTGCCTATATACACTTCCATATTGTGCTGGTTTAGAGTTAAACCAGTAGGAGAAATGAATCCAACTCAGAATGGGATTGCAAGTCAGAATAACAATTTATTAAAAGATCACAAAAATACACTGAAACAGAAAAGGAAATTTGTTTGTGCCACAAAAAACACCAGATGTACAGCCCAACACAGTGGGGCACAAGCAGAGTGGAGCTCACCAACTCTGTGCTGAGCACCATGTGGCTCCCCCTGAGTTTAAAGCAAAAAGAAAATAAGGTACCTGCTGGTGAAAGTGATGGTTGCAATCTGGTGGCTGTCTCAGTCTGATCGAGGCTCTGGTCCTCCTCTGGATCTGAAGAGAGCCCCTGGTCCCAAACCCCAAGCTTATATTCACTTGGGCTCAAATGGGAAATGCCCAGTCCTGCCCCCTGGGTGGAGACTTTCACAATGGGTGATTTACTCTGTGAGGTGAACAATGGCAAATTTTTGGCACCCCTGATGGCCCATTAGCAGATATGACCCCTCAGGTGGGTGTGGAGGCAGGAAAAACTTCCTTATCTCACAGAAGTTCCTAAACACCCACCTTGTAGCCTGAGGGGTTGGGTGTGCCTCAGAGAATTGCTGCTAATGTGCCATTGTGAGCAGTTCGTGGGAAAAATGACATAGAGGGTTTTAGAATACACACTCACACAGTGACAAACTGATCACGGCTACTAAATCCAGGACACATATGTATGTATATAGGTATCCATATGTACATAAACAGATATAGAAATATATATATACACATATATTTAAAATTATATGTGAACATATACATGTGTAAATACAAGTAGAAAATATGTATACAAATACAACCTCATACTGATAAAAATATCTTGATATACTGTATTTCTAAACAAACACATATTTAAGAAAAAAGTCACCACAAGGAACAGTATTTTAAAAAAATATTTTATCAGCCAAGACCCAGAGTGAAACAATTGTTAAATCTACATTTTCCCCATCACCATTACACTCTCCATAAGCAAACACACCATGATACACTGAGAGCATTTAACTTCATTTAAGAGTGAAGTCACTAGGTAGTACTGAGAAATAAAAAAATACCTTTGTGCCTCCATTAAAATACCTCAAGATGAATATAACGGGAAATGAGGAAAAGTACCAGAAATTACCTTTAATCTCCAAATAACAAAAATGGGCATGCAATGAAAAACAGCCAGGTCTTTCCCAAATCAAAATAGAAGAGCATTACTAAATTAATTCAATCAGTAAAGTAAGATTGTTGTTATGGTACCTTTAGTAGACTTTGCTATCAGTATTGCAAGGTTGATCCTATATAAAGACACTACATACCAGACTGCAGCAAGACTCAAAAAATTTGACATGATGTGCTGATAATAACAATATTTAAGAGTCAATACTATTTAGGGTAGAGAAAGTTCTGATAGTCACATCTTACAAGAATGTGAACTAATGGGGATACAAATAGCAGCAGTATTGCAAAAGAACTAGTGGAAAAATCATCAGGGGTAGACTTGGACTATAACCAAAGGAATGAAGTTGTGTTCCATGCTTCCAGTATAAACACAGAAGGAAGAAATTCAAATTAATTTCAGAATGGAGCTTAGTATAGTTGCAAACAGATTAACACTTCCTGGATACCTGTGACAATAAGGTTCAAGTCTCAGTGAGTCAACCAAACCTGTACAGTTTGATGTTCAGAGTTCCACCAGAGCTCTGTGTCAGTGGAGTTAATCTTCAGAAACAAAGAGTAAGATTTTATGTTCTTTGAGAGCATGGGAACAGAAAGGCTACCAGAGACTCTAAACAGGTCCAGAAAATCTATACTGAATGCAAACATGAAAAATATTGGGAGCAATTTTTGAAAATTTTGGTCCTCACAATTTGCTGAAGAAAACAATTCTCTAGTTGTCTACAGACAATTCTGCTGCTAAACTGAAATAAAACTGTTGTTAAAAAAATGACAGATATACAAAACAAAACAAGTTGTGAATGCACAAGAAACAAAGTACTAGCCCAGTATACATATAGACCCTCGGTTACTTGCTTTTTAAATTCAATATTGCAACTACTGTAAAAATTTTGGGCAATACTACAAAGTGTCAGCAGAAGGTGTACTTTCCTAGATCTGTCTCTGCTCCATATGAAAGAAGGAACCCAATGACGGCAGCCTGTTTCCTTCCTTTCTTCTTCCTCCAGAGTTTGTTCCTAATAATTACAACTGTGTTCCTGATGTGTTTGCAAAAAAGAAGACTGCAGGGAAGGTAGGAAGGCAGCAGACAGGGTGTTGTGATTTAAGCTCAGATGGAAATAAGCACCACACAGTTGCTCTCTCAATGCCCCAGCCCCTGACTCTGGTGGAATGGAGAGAAGAACCTAAATAAAACTTGTACTTTTATAAGACTAGCTTTTAAATAACAATGGAAAAAAATTAAATGCTTTAATCATAAAATCAACACAGTCCTAAAATTCTGGCTGAGGAAGATGAGAAGATACAAAGACTTCATTTTCTCCTCAGAATATTTTCCTGTAACTCGGAGTTAATTGCTTTAGCTTAAAGAGAGTTTGTCTTTTGTCTATATACACTTGCATTATTTAGACTTTTTTTTACACTATGAAACAACCGAAGAACAGTTTTCTCTATGTACTGACATCTCAGGAAGCAAAGCAAAAATTTCAGTATCTGTACTATAAAAATACAAAATATTTGAAATTCTTAGTATGGATTGCTAACTACTGAAATTGCTGCCTGAAACTGTTAATTTTAAGAAATAAAAGCCATTTAGCTTAAGCCTTCTTATTTCATAATAGAAATGTCAACAAATAGCTGAAGTTCATTAAGAAAGATCAGCAGACAGCAGATACTAGTGATAATTATACAGATCACATATATACATACAGAATATGTCACATTTAACTCTCCTATTAGTGATACAGAAAAATATTATTCATTGCAATACCACTTGAGTATCTAGGAAGGAAAACATTTAAGCACACAGAAAAAAAACATATAATTGGTTTACAGAAACACTTTTCCATAAATTTAGAAGGTTGGATATATGGAATAACATACAGAATAAGACTTCAAACAGTTTAAAATAAGGACACTGTCCATCTTTTTATTACTGCGAGTCAAACCTGATGTTTAAAAATGTAGTTATTTTAATTACATATTCAAATGAGACATCTGTGACAAATTCTAAGAAGCTGTTTTGCAGTGAATAGCAAAGAATACATTTTGAGAACTTAAAGTTCAATGATTTGGCCAACTCAGGCTCCAATATCCTTAACTGAAATCACAAGCAGTAATTTTTCTTACCTTGACTACCCAACTTAAAATGTCTTTTTTGTCATCCCAAGTCCTCTCACACATACATATATTGCTGAGAATAATTTCAGGAGATAAATTCAATTAGTCCATTGCTGAATTTCACAAATTCCATTGACTGCCTCCTTCAATACAATTTCTCAATGAACTTGCCCATTTTTATTGGCTTTTTAAAACCCAGCTGGTATTTATTCATTTTAAGCATGAAAATAACGAGACATCATTTTTCTTGCAAAGATTTCAACACATTCTAGGGTGATGATTTAGGTCAGATGCCTCAAAAGTATTTCTTTATTTTTTCTTTTTTTCCAAAAACACTTCGATACTGACTCCCTACAGAAATACTATTTCTGCTGGGAAAGCAAAGAGAACTATCTTTACCAATGATTTCTATATCCCAAGTGCATCTCTTCAGGTATAACCACAGTTTGAAAGAATATTGAAGGGACTACTATTTGTCTAACATTGAAGTGAAGCACTGTTTATGCCTCTAAAACTGAGAAGTGAAAAATGGACAATTTTCTAACAATCAACTTTGAGTTACCAGTTGTCTTCTGCTGTTACCTTCATTCTGAGGAATTCAGTAGCCCAGTCAATTCATATAATTCATTCTGTCCTTCATTTATTTTCCAAGACTCAAATAACACAGCACTAACCTTTCAGACTCAGTGCAAAGGAATAGTGTGTGAGACCTAAGATAACGCTTAAATCACTGCACTTTAAACCTTTAGCACTGGCCTATGTAGAATTTTGCTGACCTGTCAAATTTTACTGTAATTAAAAAGTTAAACTTAGGCTTAAAGCTTTTCCAAGTTTAGGGCATTTAGCCTCTCTAATTAATATTTATGTCACTAATCATATTGTTATTTCATTACTTTCAGTAGAGACTGGTAGTTCTCTGACCCAATGATAATTACAGAAGTGCAATTTTTTAAGTCTGTCCTTACTCAAACACTGGCAAGATAGACCAAGTGTCAAAATATACCAGTGTGAGTCTACATAAACTGGAAGATTTCCAAAAGCTTACATCTTGTGGAACAGAATGATACTAAAATACACTTGCACAAAAATACCTCTAATGCATGATACTGCTTTGTAAGAAGAACAGTAGTCTTTTTGAGAAGATACAGACTTAGATACTGAAATTATGAAATTATGAAATATTACTTAGCCCTGATCACATCATAGCCCTTTTGGAAGAGTTCTTCCTGTTTCACAGCTACCTGAGATGACAAGTTGGCACATATACTGTGCAACTCTTTCACATGTTCTCTTGCCTCTGCTAAATCAGTTTCCAAATTCTGAAAAGAAAGCATTTTTAATGCATTAAAAGATAATGTGTAAGAAATAGTTAAAATCCCCTATGTGTATTATCTATGTATATAGATATATGGATGTGCACATACATGTATGTACAAGCAAATATATAAAGGTATATGTGCTTGTATGAAAAATGTCAAATACCAGAAAAAAGGTGTATTTCTAATTTTAGGTGACCATCTATTCTTTAAGAAGTTTTCCTTAATTCCACTGCTGGATGTGGAAGGAGAATCCTGAATCAAATCTCTGCAAAACTAATATTATGCTATATAACTACTGAATTGATTAAACACTGTTTCTCGTGTAGAAACTCCCAAAAAAAGAAAGAAAAAAAAAAGGCAGCAATACATTCAGTATTTTAAGCTCTCAAAAAATTTCACAGTATCATGTATATGAACTAAGAATCACAGATACAGATTAATTTTTAAGACTGCTTAAATTTGCTCTGATTTTGCACTGCTAATTCAATGGAAGTTTCTTCAGGAAAAGAAATAGCATACAAGAAATCTTCTAGAAGTGCCCATTAAAAACAATGCAATGAAGCAAGAGTTTGCCTTTTCTCATAAGCCTTACATAAGACACCAAATTGTGAAGGTGTATGAAGGCAATACATCAGCAAGGCTGCTTACTCAGGCAAGACCTTGATCTCTACTTCTAGAGTCCCTCAGAAGAGTACATGAGTCTTCAAGAAGTTTTGTATGACCGTTCTCCAACAGGGTATTTTGAGGTAAGAATGGAAATATAAACACTACAGCATTATCTAGAACAGAGTTTCAGAAGATGGCAAGAGCCTTAGACCTGCTTTGATATTACGCTACCCACAGATGCAATCACTTGCTCTCAGTAAGGCAAGTATTTCAGGATTCATCAATAATTTAAAATAAAAACCTCCCAGTAGAATAGTATCCCTAATCTACTGCCAGGAGTATATTAGTTTTCCTGTTACATACAGACTTGGTTAAAGAAATTAAAAATGTACAATTTTCCCTTTCAGAAGTGATGCCTCAAATACTAAAGTTATCAAAATGTTTATAAGTTGAAAAGTAAATATTTACCTCTCTTTAAAACAGCATAAAAATGTCTTACAAGTATTTAGAAGTATCAGAATTGTACTAAAATCGAATTCTTTGAACTTGGGTGAGAATTATGTCCTGCTAACAACAGTAACATTGACGTTTCGAAATAGCAACATTCACAAGTGAATGAGGTACGAAAACCATTTGTTTCTTGATAAGTCTCAAGCTATATATCTGATGTACCCAACTTACGAGTCATCATTCAAACTCAAAGTAAAGAATTTCTTCCCAATATCTAAGAAGAATTTCCCTTTCTTCTGTTTGTATCTATTACTCCTTGTCCTATCACTACAGATCCTGATTTCAGCTAAGCATTTAAAGAAATGTTCCTTAAAAGGATGAACTAGCCAGAGTTTTTCCTCTCTCAATTTAAGAGCATTTAATGTTATACCTGAATTCATATTTAGAATAAGTTTGAAAAGCAACCAATTTTGGAATGTGAGAAGTGGCTCTTCTCTGCACAGAAAATGGTTTAAAGACTGAAGAAAAAAATTAATATCATCTAATACACATTTTTAAAAAAAATTGGGTTAACTCATATTGACAAGGATTATTTTTCAGATTGAGGTGACTAATTTGGCTACTGTCTGTATAAAACATCATCTATAATACTGTTAAATATAGTGTTTATTACTGAAAAACATGTACAAAAAGATACTGATTCACCTCCTAAACTCAAGGTCAAGAGGCCGAACTGAAGTTCAGAGGGGCTTTCATTTCTAAATTTAAATTATTTTTATCTATAACTACTTCTTACACTCACTTGAGAACACCAATACAATTCCATTATTGAATTTGCTCATAAATTACTTTTTTAAATCATTTCAGGGGCATGTTATGTTGGCATGTATATATAAGAACATCACCTGGATCCTAATATTGGGTAATGCAATAATGTCAGATTTGACCTCTGTAGATACGAAATTTGTTCCCTTTCATTGTTTATAAGCATCCTGTTAAGAGATAATCTGGCATCCAATAACTATTTTCAAGTCAACTAAGAGAAATGAGGTACATCAGGATCAGAGGGAGAAATTAATTCAAACAAAAAATTTTCCAAGAAAATATTTACAGGGAGAGTACGTGTAAAACCAGTGACAAACTACAAAAATAACTTTATTTCTTCTTAACATTTATTATTTCATAAAGTATTGATAAAAACAATGAGACAACATGTTGCTACTTCCTAGAGGTGAAACACAGTATTTCCCTCTTGCAGGCAGGAATTTTAGTCTGCTTCTCAATACTTGCAATAGTCTTGTTAGATAACTTCACCTAACTGTCCACTAGCAAAGGTGGATAGTCACTTGCCTAACATCCCAGTGGGGGAAAAAAGGTAGAGGCAGATGGATACATAACCTGAGGCATCAGATACGTAGGCTGGCAGAGACTTTAGGAAGTCTCAAGCCACAGTCCCTGCCTAAAGCAGGTACAGCTATCAGGGGCAACCAGGTTGCTCAAAGATCTACAAAGTCAAGAGCTGAAATCTAAGGATTGAGATGGCCCAACCTCCATGGGCCTCCATCCCACTGCTGGACTTCCCTCCTTGGGAAAAGACTTATCTCCAGCCTCAGGTATTCCCCCTTTCAGCTTGTGCTGCCTTTCACCATTCCACCACAAAGATGCAAAGAATGACGGCATCTCCGCTAGATCCTACTATTGGTGCTGGAGATGCTTTTGAGTGGCCCCAGGCCCAGAGCTATCTCTTCTCCCAGCTGAACCAGCCCAATCCCACCACCTTTCCTTGCAAAGCAAAGTCTTCAGATTCACTGTCTCAACTTCAGCCCATTTACTGATTATTTCACTACTGCAAATGTACCCAGAACAGTATCCACAAAGAGATGTGGTATTTAGAGTACTGAGTAGAAGTTGAGCTCTTGAGCCATGCTCTGCTCATAACCTCTGTAGGCATTGCTGGTCCTGACTGCTGCCTGAGTGCATGAGGCTGGCCCCAGTTCAGCTTGCTACCCACTACTGCCCAGAGCTGTCCCGTAATGAGAATCCCTGACCCCTGTTTGCCTGCAGAGTTCTGTCTTCCAAGACTTGTCATTTTTCCTGGCTAAGGCTTCTGTTGGCACAGTTCTGTCAAGGTCTCTCCAGACAGCAGCAGTCTTCAAGTACTTGGTTTCAGTTTGGTGACATCTACGAACTTGATGAGCATGCTCAGTTTCCCCTCTTCCAGGTCACTGATACAGATTTTAAACTAGAAAGGTCCAGGATAGATCTCACAGCACAACACTTAGCACCAGACTACAGATTATTACAACTCATTAACCACAGCTTCTCAAGCCAAACATCCAAACAATTCCTTTAAACATGTCCTCCTATCCAGCTATAACATACTAACTTGGATACAAGAACACAGCAAGAGAATGTAAAATATACTGCTAAAGTTAAGGTCAATCACAGCCAATCACACTCATTCTCCTCTTGTCCAGAGACACAACCCTTTTATCTCAAAAGACAATCAGGTTGCTCAGGAACCATTCAGTCTTGGTAGATCCATGATAATTTTTAATCATGTTCTTCATTAGTGCCCAGAAATTACTTCCAAGATTACTTTCTTTGTGATTTTTCCAGGGACTGAAGTGAGATCAACCAAACTTTGTTCTTGGATTTTCATTTTTATCAGTGAGCTCCCTGATCTCTACTACTTTTGAAGGACAACAGGCAGCTGCCTGTGAGTGCAATCAGCCAAATCACTCAGCACCCCTAGATGCAATTCATTTCAGGTGGTCCATTGGATGTGTAACCAGTTAAGTTTTCTCAGGTATCTCCCAACACATTCACACTCTTAGTACTTCTTACTGAAGCCTATACCTAGGCACAAACTTTTGGGACATTTTGGAGAAGCCTTAGGTAAAGATGATATTTAGCACCTCTACTACATCTATTACCTTCTGTCACTAATTCATCATTCAGTTTCAGTAACAAGTCTCCCAGTTACTTCTTCATCCTTTTACTGATAATACAGTGGAAGAAAGTCTTGTTATGCCTGCCATTACACAACTGTAGGTAGGTTACCACGGTCCCTGAATTCTCATACAACGTTTTTGAACTCCTTCTCTACAGCTTTCACTGTTTTCACTTCGTGAAACTGTTTTCCACACCCACTCTTGGTGATTCTGTTTAGCCATGCTGGTCTCCTGATACATCCAATTGCCTTCTGGAACATCAGAGTGGACCATATTTGGACTTAGAGGTCTTTGAAGACTTGGTATTTTTTTCCTGAGCTGTTTACTCCTCAGTGCTTCTCATGGAATTCCATCTACCAATTCTCTGAACAGGTTCCTTACTCCAGGTATGTACTGTACTATTCTCCCTCCATTGTCTCAGGGTCTTGGTCTTGACAATTTCATAGTCACTGTAGCCCAGGCTAACAGTATTATTTTCTTAATCAGTTCTTCCTTGTTTGTAAACAGCAAATCCAGCTGTGTGACATCCTTGGTTGCTTCACACACTTATCCCCAGAAGTCACACTCTAAAGCCCACCCTGACCTGCTCATAACACCACTCTGAAACACCAGCACTACTAATTCCCATCCCTGCAATCACCCAGCTCTGATGAACCTTTCTCTGGTCAGTTTGCCTCATCAACCAGAAAGACACAGACATACAAATTATTCTGACTGTGTTCACTGAAAGTATGGGTAACAGATTATCAATAACTTATCCAATACTATAAACACTACATTTGACAACTTGAAAATTATTACATCAGTTTAGCACACACTAGATTTCTCTGTCCCAAGTATCAACAAACCATTTCCTGTGCTGGGAATCCTGTAATTCTTTCATGATAACCACACCAAGGCAGTCAATTGTCAAGATCTGTGCTTTCCATATTAACAGACTTGAATGAAACTCTTTACAAAGGCTTTCCATCAGTGCAGCAATTGGAAGCCTCACCAAAACAACTGAATTGTTAGTGCAAGAAAAAGAGTGGTTTTGGGTATTTATTAAGTAGTTACTACACTAAATGTACTTCAATAATGCAAAAGAACACAGCATTTTAGGTGTATATTAGTCATGTAAACAATAAGAATTCACTGCCTAGACCTGTATATAAGTAGCTGTCAAACAAAAAAAAAGATACCATGTTTGTGACTTATTTCTTCGAGGAATTAGAAAAAAGCTAGCAAATTTTCACCAGCAAACAAGAAACAGTCTCATTTAAATAAAAGAGAAAATATTCTATACTATGTATTCAATTATTTTTTTCTTTTATCATAAACAATGAAAATACCTTTTTAATATATTATAAGGTATAATAAGTCCTCTCACAGAATGGAGACCTTTGGAGGCTAGAACACAGTTTATTTGAAACTACACTTAAAGTGTTCTTCCAAAATGACAAATATTAAGAATACTGCAACAAAATTACAGGTAAGTAAATTACAATTTGAGGAAAAAATGGTCATAATACTTTTAAGTTTTAATTTTTTCACATGTGTGTCTATTATCTTAAAGTACAGTATCTTTTACTGTTTAATGATTACATTTTAAGACTACCATTTGAAGTTGGATTCCTGCTTTGCAACATCAATTTTTAAAAAGCTGTGGGTGTTAAGTGAAGGAATGTAAATGAATGCAAGTCCCCACTGGTAGATTTGAATATATAACTTGCTATTTAAAGAAAATAACTTGGAGTGAAATGTCTGGAGAAGTTAATTCTGAAATAACATCCAGGAGTCCATTCCAATTCATCCCTTTATTCTGGCATCATTGCCAGATTTTTGTTTTCCGTTGTGCCTCCTGCTTCCTCAGATTCTCCAGGTCACTTAGCAGGTCAGCACAGCATATATTTAATCCCTAATTTTCCTCCTCCAGGTTTTTTATAACCAGTCTGTTTTGCTCTTCCTTCTTCTGTGCACACTCCTCAGTGTCCTGTAGAACAGTACCACAAGGGCCGATAAACAAAAAAAGTGAGAACTAATCAGCAAATATAAACTGTGCAGTTTTACCCTCACAGCAGGTTCTGCTATATTTGATGGCCAAGGTCACCTGTGTACTTTTATTGGCCTCTTTCATGCAGGTGGAAGGGTCATATTTTTTAGCTGGATGACAGCTTTGATGAGTACACATTTGCAAAGAGCCCATTAATTGATCAAGCTGCCTTTGATGCCGTCCCCAGCTATTTTTGAGACCCACACAGACATATCCTCCCAGACCTCGGCTTTATCAATTAATAATGCCAGTCCCATCAGAATCTAATTACAAGAAGCCACATCTTCACACTCCTACTTTCTTTGCTCCATTTGCATCATTAACTATTTATCTGAAAGTTATAAAGCTTGGATTCTTGGCTTTAAAGCATCTTCCTCAGAGTTGGTATGTGAGAAAATGGTAAGGTATAGCAAAGCCTAAGGCAATTTTTTCCCCAAGCTTGTCACTTTCTGTGCCACAAAGGCTGACACTGCTTAAAGAACGACTTCAAAGCTACAGTCTTAAGAAACGATGTACAAGTCAATATACCTTAAGTTCTTGGCTTTTATCTTTAAATTTCTGGTTCAAGGTACTGAATTCATTCTTGAAACAGGCATTTCCCTTCTCCACAGCAATTTTTCTCTGCATTAAGTTGTTTATCTCCTGCTGTTGTCCTGTGAGCCTCTATTTAAATTTTTTTAAAAAAAGCTTTTCATAGACAAAAAGTAATTGCAAAAGGGCATGCATGTCCTGTGTTTTAGACCTATGAAAAGTAACGACTTGACATATATAGCTTTTAGACTACTGTTTTAATTTCATTGACACTTTAATCATACTCAAAACTGAATGACTATAAGACAAAGTAATGTCAATGAGGAACCAAATATCTTGCTGCTACTGAACTAAGAAGCCAAAAAATGCAGAATTGAATAGAAATTATTCAGTGAAGTTCATTGCAGAACTTTTATCTGTGCTTATGGATTAAGAATACATTAGAATTACTGTTCAACTTGAATTTCTAGCACACCAAAACTCAAGTCAGAGCTGAGTTAAAAACTCTCCAGAATTTGTGACAGTAATTAGAAATTACTTTTAAGTGAGGCCAGCAAAAAGACTGTTGCAAAATATTTGTAAAAAGAGAATTAATTCTAGTTGAATTTGCAGTTCTAAGAAAATAATACAACACTGCTCAATGTATACTGCAGTTCAGTGTAGATACATACAATAAAATCTCACTGCCACAGAAAAAGAATTTCAAGTTTTGGTGATAAATACTTGCATTCTATTCTCATGATACTTGTACTAAAACACCCTCACTCTTAAATGTGTATTAGAACTCTGCATTTTTCTCTGTGAGTCTGTTTCAATTCCACATACGGTTTTGTCCCACCTCTTCTGAAATCAAAAGGCCATTAATCTATAACATCTTCTTATGCAGTCACACTGTAACTGTAGTACAAAACTGATGAAATTTTCATGTCAGGACAAAAATGCAACTGCTTTGCCTTTAATACACAAGCAAAAATGCATGTCTTCAGAAACATAAAAAAAATTATCAACAAGATACACGTCTAGATTGATCTACAATACTGCTGATACCATATGTAAGGGTTTCTGGCATCCAAAGGTTACATCTGACAGACAAGTATGTCCGACATGAAAAAGAAAATGAAGCTCTGCTGGGTAAAAACACACAAAACAATACATCTGAAGTCATATTTTCACCATTGAAAATGCAAAACATTTGCTCTTCGGATATGTTATTACAGTTACAGGAGTGAACTGTTGCTGGCAGAGATGATTTAGTTGTATCTTTACAAAGGAATGAATCCACATTACTATGGAAAGCATCAGTTATTTTGTTTGCTGCTCTCCCACTCCCCAGGTCCTCATGGAATTCAAGTGAGCAGCTCCTTTGATTCCTCCTTCCAGCTCATTACTACTTGCTTAATATTTATCAAGACAAAGTCTGTATTTGAAGAACACTCTCTAAAATTCAACCTATGTGAAAGAGACTATTGACTCCAAGCTAAAAATTCACAAATACACACACTCATAAAAGCTCCAGCTCCTTAAGGATCTAATTTTTAAGTACACAGCTACAACATGTTACTATTTAGTTTCATCATACACTGTGCAGAAATTGGTAAGCACATGTATCTTTGGACATGAAATCAAAGATATCTGGGTGGGCCATGTTTTCCAGCAATTCAGAGGACGAATGGTGACATGAGGGTACAAAAGTGTAACTATTTCAAATATTTGCTCTTTATTGCTGAGATTAAATTTTCAACTGAAATAAACTACTTACTCTGCATACTTTGAAGAATAATCAGAGAGATTATCCTGAATCAGACTTGCACACTAATTACTTATCTCCACAACTGACCTACTTAACACTTTAAACTAATCAAAAGGCAAACACCCCACATCAATTACTAAGCAGCAAGCTCACTTGAGTAGTCTACAAAGTCATCTACAGCAGCAGTAGAGAAACATGACCTAGGTATGTTACACTTGCATGTTATGTTTCAAAGCATTTTCTGGGGGTTATCACTTTGCATGCTCTTATCTTTTCCTCTAGATGAACTGAATTTTTACTCTCCTATCGGCTCATTTCATGTGCTTATAAAGAAGGGCAAAAAACCTGAAGTACTACTTGGGAGCCATGACTGGGTAGAAATAAGGGTAATAAAATTTCTGAGACGCAGACAAGTAAATTATCACCTATCCTTGTCTCTACAGATATTTCTGAACTTCACTTCCTCAGCCTATGAATTCGGACTTCAGCAAAACCTTTGACACTATCTCCCATAACATACTCCTAGAAAAGCTGGCAGCCCAAGGCTTGGACAGGGATACTCTCTGCTCGATTAGGACCTGGCTGGATGGCTGGGCCCATAGAGTGGCGAGGAATGGTGCTGCATCCAGTCATTGGTGGTGTTCCCCAGGGGTCAGTGTTGGGCCCAGTCATGTTTAACATCTTTATTGATGCTCTGGATGAAGATCGAGTCCACCATTAGCAAATTTGCAGATTACACCAAGTTGAGGGGGGACCATTGATCTGCTGGAGAGTAGGAGGGCTCTGCACAGGGACCTGCACAGGCTGGAGGGACGGGCTGATTCCAGTGGGATGAGGTTCAACAAGGCCAAGTGCTGGGTCCTGTGCTTTGACCACAACCCCAAGGAGCGCTAAAGGCTGGGGACAGAGTGGCTGGAGAGCAGCTAGGTAGAAAAAGATCTGGGACTCTGGATTGACAGGAGGCTCAACATGAGCCAGCAGTGTACCCAGATGGCCACGAAGGCCAATGGCATCCTGGCCTGTATCAGGAATAGTGTGGCCAACAGACAAGGGAAGTGATTCTTCCACTGCACTCAGCGCTGGTGAGGCCAAACTTCAAGTCCTTTGTCCAATTCTGGGTCCCCCAGCGCAGGAAGGACACTGAGGTGCTGGAGCAGGTTCAGAGAAGGGCAACAAGGCTGGTTAAGGGACTGGAACACAAGCCCTGTGAGGAGGGGCTGAGGGAGCTGGGGAAGCATGGAGAAGAGGGGGCTCAGGGATGAACTCATTACTCTCTACACCTACATGAAAGGAGGTTGTAGTCAGGTTGGTCTCTACTTCCAGGCACCCAGCAATAGCTGTCATGGGTTTCTGTAGCTGAATTTTAGTGGAAGGGGGTGCTTCCAGTATGGTTTCTGTTAGAAGCTGCTAGAAGTTTCTCCTGTCCTGTTGAGCTAATTAAAATTATAGTTAGGCCTCTGTGATACATATTCAAGAACTGGAGTGTTTGCGCAGTTGAAAATTCCAGCTTTGAGATAACAACGCAGACAGAG